>JALIZH010030599.1:0-450479 GCA_030522465.1 Rhipicephalus appendiculatus | reverse complement strand
CAATACTTTTGATACTATGTCAAATGTCAGTATAAGGAAGTCTATGGCAGGATACAACTTAAGAATTCCGGAGAGGCCAGACGACTGAAGCGCTGCAGCCGATTGCCTCCGCGACTAAAGAAATAGTGCCGCACATGCACTCGCCAATGTTTTCCGAGTCGCCGGCCGTTCGGCTCATCACGTCCGACCGGAGTCGCGTGCACCCGCCTTTGAGGTATAACCGATTATAGGTATAGCGAAGCAAAAATGACTATATTACCTACTTCATTACACTGATATTTACGTCACACCGGTAGCAGTGAATGCACACTGTAATAGGTCGCATAAATATGACGGACGACAGAAAGCCAGATTGTAGTATTTGGAAAACACTTTATAGTATTTATTGCAATGCAACATCGAGGTTCACACTAACTCATAGCGTTTCAGTACACGTCGCATTTCACCTCAGGGTTCATTGGTGACCCAAGAGGACAATCGAAGGCAATTGCGAATCGGTCGAAATTCATCAAGGCAAGGTTCATCCTGCGCGGGAGCAAACAAATGAGACAAAAAGGGTTACATTTTCCTGCAGCGCTGGCAAAAGGTAAAAGGCAGATCGCGAATGTTGTTCTAACGACCGAATGCTTCCGTCAACACTACAAGAAATCAGAACACGCTCTGCCAACGAGTGTATATTCTTACCTTTGTTTCCCATGTAGCGTCTGCGATATTTGTAGCACTGAGTTTGAAGAAATATGCGCGGATACACTTAGGTTTACGTTTTGTTTGTGTGGTTTTGAAAGCAGTCGTGTATGTATTTTAGGACGCAATAAAAAGTTCATTTCAACTGCTGCAACCAAAAAATCTTAGTGAAAAGTATACTATTACCGGCTCCGAAGAACAATAACAAAACTTCCTGCTTCAAATAAATCATCAGTGCTCCAAGAGCATATCAAGAACGCCTCGCTGTTACATTAATGTCCAATCATTGCATCTTTGTCAGGTGCATGGTTAGGCACACACTGTTTACACCTCCAGACGGTGTAGCAGGTGCCTTTTCTGTTAGTGTTTGACACATAATTTTTTCTAGTTAACGCTCCTTCAGCGTTGACGATCGTTCTATTTCGTTGAATGCACAGTTTTCAATCCAGGCTTCATATAAAAAGCATTTTAACCAATATATGTATGAAAACAATGTCAATGAGTCGTGCATCCCAATTTTAACGTTTTATTATCGTCCTTATATTCTTCAACCACAATACTTTGCAAATACGGTTATTCTCGTAGACCTTTTTCAAGCGATCTCAGAACACCCCGCGGGCGCACGGAGCACTGTGGGAAAAGCTTGTACGCCGGGCGAGCTGTCCGGCCGCGGGTGTTCCGTCACTTGCTATTCGTTGCGCCGTGGGAGCACGAAAGAAAAACGCGTCGCCGCTTATTGACTGTTATTAAGTCCTAAATACTGCACATGTACGAACGTGCCTGCATGTGTCTGTAAGCATTAAATGTGAAAGGAATATTGTAGGCAGTCAGTGTAGGTATTTATTAGCGAGCCGATGTATGTCAGGTGGAGCAGTTATGCGGCATGTAAGTCATCGCGGGCCGACATATGTAGTCAAAACGTAATACTGTGAGCCATGCGAGGTAGAACACCGAGTTTATACTTATTCAAAGATTACTTGTTCACAAAGCAGCTATGGCATTTAATGCAATAGCGGCTTGTGATCGGGCTGTTAACGCCAAACTGCAGAGAAGTGTTACAGAATTTTGGTATGTGTATACAGATTATTATTTCATTTAAATTGAGAAGTCGCTTGCTGTAAAAATAAGCGAACACATTCTAAACCTGTTCAAGGATGAAGGGAAGTGACAAGAATTCACTTGTTAAGTGCCTTTCTATGATAACTGGCAGTTTCTCGATACATGCTTTTGAAGACTCACTGAGGAGTACATTTGGTGGCAGTGTTTATCAAAACCATTGTTTCATTTCGCGTTGGCGCATTCGAATATTGTTAAACGAGAAAATGTGATGTCATGTTTATGTGCGCGCGCCACTCGATAAAAACTTGCGCACAAAAGCTGAGCAGTAGTTTCCAGCTGCAAATTGATCGCTTCAAGGAGGTGGTGTACCCTGCGTATCATTGCATCGGCTTGCCAAAAGCTCATTCGCATTGCAAAGAAAGATAAAAATAGACGTCCTCCAAACGTGAATAACGAAGAAACTCGGAATATGACAGTTATTCCATATATGCATAAAAAGTCGCACGACCTGAAAAATGCTGGGAAGCAATACGGGGTGATGGTTGTGGCCTCCGCGACAAATAAGCTTAGTGGCGTGTGTTCTGTAGTGCACAAAACGTCGCAGGGGTATGCTGTGGGAAATTAAGAAAAATGCGGCCAGATTCTTGCCAGTTCTTTTCTCAGTAGTGTTGGAATTGTTAACCGAATTCCTCTTTCATGTGCTTACGTGTATATCGGCCAGACATATGCTGGTCAACAAGGTGTGGGTTCGAGCTAGTTGGTACTCCATCATCAACTACTACTTGCGCCAAATTTCTTAGACAACGGACGATACAGACACGGACAAACGCAAACTTCCAACTGAATTTATCGAAATGAGACATAAATATATAATTATGACAAAACTACAACACCAAAGGCACTGGTGCGCAGTGTGTCGGCGCGCATCAGCTAATGACTCTCCCAGGTGCTCCTTCCAAGAAGGCCATTGCCTGCTCTGTCACCGAAGCTGACGTCATTCTCAGTCAGTTGGTGCCCTCCTGTTGCATTTGGGCTGCCTCCACAATCTCTCGCGTGCGCTAATCCCCGTCATGAAAAACAGCAGTGCACTGTTCGTACAAAGCTTTGCACCCACACTCGGGGCAATGAATGGCCAAACTTCCATCACTGGTAAGGCCATCACTGCCCCTTTCCATCCTGTTCGCATGCTCACGCAGGTGGTGATTTAAACACCGACTGGTTTGTCCAATGTAAAGAACTGGTCGATGTATTAAGAGAGAATCGAAATTCTTTAAAAAGAGCCGTTTCATCTCGCCTCGCATTGTCAGTCATGCAAATGTAATCAAATTTTTGAAAGAACAGTAATTTTGTATCGTCATCCTAATGAGGCGACGCGAGAAATCTCGGAAATTTATGTAAGTCAACCTTCCCTATCCTTACATGACAAGTAATTCAACTTTATTATTCGACTGCGAAAACTTTCATTGGTTGTTTCGCTTTCTGTGCATCTTTGAGACATGCGCAATGCACACCCCCTTTATTCATATATGTTTTTCACACGCGCAATAAACTTTCAGTCGTGAGTGAGCGCTTGTGGTGTCCTCATTTCTTTTCTTGCCCTGGTTTTTTTTCTTTCTGTGGTGTAAGTTTTATTCCAACTTGTAGTTATAGTGCCAACGAAGGTTGCTTCATCTTATTATACTAAATGCCAACTATACTTTCTAGCGTACACCTTAAATATCAGAGCCTCACGTTGTACTCTTCCACAGTGTCGATGGACGTTGGTTCCAAATGCATCCGCGAATTATAGACCACTCCTGCACTTCACAGGAAACCGAGTTATTTTTTTTATTACGTTTATTGCGTAAGGCGCACTGGTGCCAAAAAAATGATAATAACAAAAGGTAACGCTTCTGAGCTGCTCAGCTGGTACGACAAGGCCACAGATAGAAATCGCAGAGGAGCCGTCGCAGCTAAACACTGCAGTTTGTCATTGAGCTACGCGGCAATAAGTTGCACCTTGCCAAATTCACCTTATTTGACAAGTGCAGTAGCAAGGCGGAAGCAGAAAGCTAAAGCGTAAGGCCCGCGCGTTCGTCGTGGTGGGCCTCACTTTTGCCACGTACACATTTTTCCCATTAGCGCTTCCGCGCCCGTTGGGGGGCGCTCGTGTGCTTGAAAAAGGTCTATTCCGTCCAGCACCGCGGCTACAGTTTAGCTATGCCTTGCAGAAGCCAGCTGCATGCATTCGCCTTAACTTGTCTTTGCCGCCGATGAATTCCATCGTATTTCCTTTACCAAATAATGCACTTTATCTAAGGTGGAACACATGTATAGAATATACCTGTGGTGGTTCGGAACCAGCTTCTTCGGGTGCAAATCATAGTAGAATGCACGGCTTCTTATCTTCTCGCACATAGTCTAGAACAGAGTTCATGGGATAATTACTTTGAGAGTGATCATTTTGCCGACATGTCCAGCAGCAAGCTGAGAGTTAATTTTCAAAGGGCGGAGACAGAAAAAGATAATTGAATAATCAGCTATACTAATACAAATTTTCGGAAAGCGTGATGATGGGTAGTTTGAGTTGATGTTGAAGAAAATTAAGATGATTAGAAAACAGTTGCCTTTTAAGACTGCAGATTATGCTGAACGCACTGAACGCAATCGTTCAATTAATTTCTTTATTTCATTGTACGTAAGGCGATCAGCGCTCTGGCATGTGTACATGTGTACATTTACGAAGGTCAAAGTGCGCAGAATAATTAATAATAATTGTTACGTTGAAAACAAAATAAACAAGTAAATAATGCACATGGCCAGCAGAGGAGTAGGTGTTATGGATACATATCTTGAATAGCGGACACTAAAATACGGGAGGAGCTTGAATGAATAGAACCAGGTAATGTATTGCCGTGTTCAGTGGCACGGGAGAAAAAGTTCAAGTGTGACTTGTTAGAGTGCGCATAGGTGATGACAATTCGCCGATGAGTTTAGTTGTTATTTGAAAATTTGACCGAAGAGCTCGCGATGCACCGCAAGAAATTTAACGATTCACTTCGACGACGTAGAGCGAGTGAAGTTAAACTCAATTAATAAAGCGGAAAAGGGTGAGAAGTCACGATCGTAACGATGACTAATAAATCTTTCTGAATTGCCTCTAGTCTGTTGATCTCGCACTGCTTATAACTGTACCAAATGATATCAGTAGTGAGCAGAAGCAAGACTAGCGATTTATACAAAGGAAGCTGAACACCATATGGAGAGATTTGTTTGCGAACAAATATCGTAGCTTCCTTTAGTGCTCTGTTACATGTATCATCTATGCACATACACTATGTCTAAAAATTATATCTAGATACCTATATCCAGACAACCCATTCACAGTACAGCGTTCAAGCAGTATCACAAAAAAAATTGGCCGCGTATCTGCGTGCTTCGCTGCAAATGTCGTCGAAAGACGATAGTCTTGTGCCGACTGCACTGCATGAGCGGCATGAGTACCACAATTTAATAGCTGGGCTAGCCGCTGGGCTCGTTTTTCGGACGTTTTCCGGGCGCGCTTAGACGGACGCCGGCGTTTCTCCGCTGAAATTTAGTCGTCGGTCTTTTCTCTGCGTTCTCTGATCATGTCTTGTAGAGTGGGTCGTATTTCATCAAGCCGACATATATGTTTTGCCTTGCCTGAGACAGCGCTCTTCTACGATGAATCAGCCGCATCTGGCTGGCATTGATAAAACAGAAGAGGACGCCACCTACAGCGCTACCGCGGAACATCGGCTTGTGTTGAACAATGCTGCTGCCAGGTGGCAGCACCACAGCCAGCCACAGCGTCGAAGTTAAATCACTGGGCGGAGACTTGTTTTGTGCACAGCAGCGCCGCGTAATAAACACTAGGATCTTTATAATTACGTATCTATAGATTTTGTTTTAAAGGAACACTGTGAATAGTACTAAGGTATTGATGTTGTGCCTCAGGTATGCGTAATATTTGATTTTTTAATTGCCCACGCTCACCCGTATGAACACATGCTTCTTGGTCAAGATTGGAGGTTGTAAGGCAGCGGGTTAAAGTTTGGCCAGCTAACTGAATCTTGTGACGTGCCGACAAACAGAAAAACAGACAGACAGACAGACAGACAGACCAAAATTTCTCCGTTTAGGTATCCCAAGAAAGACTATCGTCTTTAAAAAAAGTGGGAGGGTTATCTACGCAAGGACAACCGGGCCGTGTGTTCAATTGCCAAGGGTTTCACCCACTGTAAAATCTAGAAAATGGCTCCTGTAAATGGTATTGATGACCTAAACAAATAATCTCCTCGTATAGAATAGTCATCGGCATTAAAACAAATCTTTAGAGGCCCGTGTACTGTGCGATGTCAGTGCACGTTAAAGAACACCAGATGGTCGAAATTTCCGGAGTCCTCCACTACGGCGTCTCTCATAATCATATCGTGGTTTTGGGACGTTAAACCCCACATATTATTATTATTATTATTATTAAGACAAATCTTAAAAAAAGGTGGTAACAGAGAGATCTTTTTTTTTATTACGAAGAATTAAGGCAGCTTCATACTAGTTGCGCCTAGCCAGAAGGAACAGTGGAGCTGGGCGGCCTTCCTTGTTTTTTTTTTCTTTCTTTCTTCGCTCCCTCCTTTCTCTACGTTTTGAATATCTTGTTTATTTTCATTTCATTCTCTCTCTCTCCATCTCGCTCATTCTACCATTATCTTTCTTCATTTCTATATTTATTCTTTCTATCGAGCTCAGTATTTTATTTATCTTCCCAGTGTCACTCCCGATCTCTTTCGGTTTCTGTCTCTCTGCCTTTCCATCGTTCCCTGCCTCTTTTCCCTTTACTTCTCACATTGTATGGACACGTGGGTAGAGCCTACGCAAGCGCGCCTGTGCTGAGAGGAATGAATTTTAACTGGTGGACATGGCGAACCCCGGTAAATGACAATCGATATTGATTTGATTAAACAAAAGCAATAATACTTCATGTTGTTAATTGTTTGCTCCCTGAATTATTAGTGCAAGTCACTGCCACTGGCGCTGTAGCATATTCCGAGCTTCTGCGTATCTTTCCATTGTGTTCATGTCAGCATTTGTGCCTTACTTCTCGGAAGGAATAATATTAATAATAATATTAATAATTAATAATAGTAATAATAATAATAAGAAGAAGAAGAAGAAAAAGAAGAAGAATTCCTGGGCTATTATGTGGGGAAATCATGATATGAACATGAGGCTCGCCATATTGAGAAAATCTGAATTAGTACCTGTGGGGTTATTAAGCGCTCACCGTATTTTAAATAGTTCGCATAATTGCATTCCACACCCATGAAATGCAGACGCTGTGGCTTGGAAAGCGAAGCCACGACTTCTAACTTGCAGCACTACATGTCAGCTTGAGAGGGTACAGTAGAGACGATACAGTGGGAGCTGGGCAGGCAGGTATCATTTTATGTTCTGTATCCCATGGCAGAAAGAACTTCAGGGGGGAGGGGGGTGGAGGCACCTGCACCAGCCTGCATTGTGTGCTATCCCTTGCCTACGCCACTCGCTCGAAGCACGGTTGACAGCGCCGCAATACGGTAGCGCTTGAGTGGAGTCACGTGGTCTTATTGGATGCTTCGCAGGTTTTCGAACGCCGGGAAAATCCCCACGCAGCATGTACACAGTGGTTCATAGTAAACGGCAACATAAGAGCGCATGCGGACGCTCGGCGCCACAGCTGGCCGATAGCTGTGTTTCCTGCAGGCGCTGTGCAAGCTGCGGGAGTGGTGGTGTTTTTATCAAGGCGCGAAGCGAACCCTACACGCGAAGCGCACAGTGCTCACTGCGCCTGCGTGAAACTCGTTGCAGCGCCGGCCAGCGCTGAGCGGCCGCCACGCGCGTTAATGCTCCTGCTGATTTTGTTGCCGCAAAAAAATTAGATCGGCCGTTTTTAAATGCGCTTTACGATATAGCGAAACTCAATTGGGCCTAATGTTAACATTGAAAATTGTACATAATTGAGCATAGTTTATTAGGTAACTAAATCTAGTATAAAATATACCCAACGAGCGCCATATGATGACAAGCCTCATGTCCCTGTTAACATTCAGAGGTGGCCTCGGTGTAAGAAAAAATTACACTATCTCCCGCTAAAGGAACCCATGTGTAGATGTGAAGCAGCGGGCGCTAACGCTTACACTGGCGGCGGCGTTGACGCTGGCGCTCATCGCAGCGTTGCGCAGGAGAGAAAACTGGGGAAGGCGCAAAGCAGGCAGTGATGGAGCAGTGTTTCCTACTGGAACATGCCAATCGCTGCTAATGGGCAATGAGAGACAGAAGACTCTGACTGGACACAGAGACCCGCACTCCGCTTTTAGTTAACGCACACGCTGCGAATTTTTATTGTTCAACAACGCACAGGAGAAATCTCCCACCGGCACCACCTTGGAGGTCAAGATCCATTGCTATATATACGGGGTGGCCAGTGAACGGTTGTGCAGCGCGAGCAGTCGGTTTTTTCAATCAAGAAACTCGCTAGCAGACGCTGCCTGCGTCGGCGTCGCGAGGCGAGAGAGGGGGGAGCGTAGGAGAGGAGAGAGAGGGGGGTGACACGCATGCGCAGTGGGAGTGTGAACGCCGTGGGCAGGGATGCCTAGAGGAGAGAGGGGGGGGAGCGTAGGAGAGGAGAGAGAGGGGCGACGCGCATGCGCAGTGGGAGTGTAGACGCCGCGGGCAGGGATGCCTAGAGGAGAGATGGGGGGAGTGTAAGAGGGGAGAGAGGAGGGGAGGCGCATGCGCAGTGAGGGTGTGGTTGCCGCGGGGAGAGATGCCTAGAGGAGAGAGAGGGGGAGAGGAGGTTTTTTATTTTTATTTTTTTTAAAGGGTTTGCGCATGCGCAGTAAGGGTGGGCACGCGGCACACCACCACCACCGGATTAAGCTTCGCCATAAGATGCTTCACATCTAAAATGTTGCGGCTAACCACGTTGCTTATATCCTCGGTTCTAGATAGGTAAGACACACTGCATGTGAGAAATAAGTTATCTTAAGAGGTGTAACGTACCCTGCGGAAGGATAAAATCACTTTCGTATTTACATGTGCTTACCATAGCATATGCAAAGAAAAATATCTGATCTTGGTTGTAAGTTTCCAAACCAGGAATCACAACCGTCTTGTAGTATTCTTCGTATTTGGTCATGTATACCCGGTAGGCCTGCATGATGAAAACAAGAATGTCAGTATAGCAGATTTTAGCACTAAAATGCTTTATCGTTCGATTTGCATAATGTTTTACTGTTTATGTACACATTGCATTCACAATATATTAGGTACTCAACGCTGGTGTGTGTCAGCCTTTTCTGCTGCACCAAGCCACACTCTTTACCCTGATACGCGTTGTCTGAAGTACGACTAAGTACACTTCAGCCATGTTGGTCCATCATAGCACCATATTTTGACCACTTGCACAATGCAAAGTCAAGCTAGGGTACTACATACCTACAAACTAAATAAACAGTTCGTTTCCCCCGAGGTGCACATTTAAGCCTACACGACGGCCACACGCCTAATAGAATGTCATGGACACAACTACGGTCTTTTCAGCGTTGATCTCCTACAAGTGCAGACTATATATGCGACATTTGAAATTATTGTTTAGCAGATAGCTTCTTCGAGGATAGCCCCACATTTCTCTTGGTCGTTCAAACAACGGTGTGGAGAGGGGGGATAGCAACGTACATACAAACTCCGTTGGAATACACAACACTTAAAGTACACAAACGTATGAGGCGAGAACAAGGACGTGCGCTGACTGCCAACAGTTGGTTTATTGTGCGTTAACACACATAAAGAGGGCGATGAAAAGAAGGGAGGGGACAACAGAGAAGGAAATATAAGACTTATGCGCATGGGTTTGACAATGACATTAGATCAAGCTGCCTCTGATTATTGTCTCTGATATCGGAATGCCTTCTCTGTTAGGGTGATCGAAAAGGCACTGACACAATCCGCACCTTTGCACATTATTGTGTGCGTTTCATAAATTTCGCGTGCCAGATTGTCCTTATATCTGCGGAAAACTTTTGCTTTCTTCAGCAGCGCAGAGCACCGACAATCTGCGCAATGGGTAGCTGACTTGCTACCGTGCTTGTTTTTTACGTTCTTTGCGTGCTCTCGCAGACGATCATTGAGACATTGTCCCGATTGGCCGACCTACGATCTGCCACACGTCGTGGGAATTTCGTATACGATCTCTTTTCTGCGCTGCACCTCGCGTGATTTGAAGTCGGTGGGATTTCCGTTATCGCATTTGCAGAGAGATGACAGTTTATTAGGGGCAGTAAACACCATACACACACCTGCTCTCCCAGCGGCCTTTTGATTCTTAGAAGAATATAGAATTGGGCGTGTTGGTACAACATTATTAAGAATTCAAATCAGCGCAACCGACAGGAGGGGACAGGGGAGAGGACACAGAGCGCTGATGTGTCCTCTCCCCTATCTCCTCCTGTCGGTTGCGCTGATTTGAATTCTTAAGGATTCTTTTTGATTCGATGCGAAACTGCATAAAAACAGGGTATGACCACTAATTTCGATCTGTCGAGTTGATGCCATTATTTTCCTTTGGCGGCATCTGATGTCTCGGATCAAGACTTCGGTGGTGGTGGACAGGAAGGGTTCCGGGAATCCACAATCGCTGAGGCGCTTAAGTTTGCCTGCTGCGTTCGATTCTGTGTAGGCAGCCGCGGGAGAGGGCGTTCTTCATTGCCCCGAGTGCAACAGCGTGTTTGGCGGTTCTTGAATGTGCCAATGAAAAGGGCAGTGTTTGGATGTATTTGCGCGATTTGGTGAGTGGCCGGAGAAGTGCGCGTAGCATGAAAAAAGCAGCAAGTCCCTGTTTTATCGAATGGCATTTTGGCCCGTTACATAGCATTTACGCGGGTATGCGGATTTCTGGACTGGTTATATTGTTACGGCGACATAGCTTCAAAGCGCTAAGTTGACAGCGACAAGAAACCACTGTGCCCCCTTTCCACCCCCTGTTGAGTGTCTTGTCCGTGCCTGGCCAGCTGAATGACATCAATTATTGTCATCTAGGTTTCTGTTCACTCTTTAAAATCCATCATTTGTCAAAGTTAGCGTCCATGTGTGTTTCTTTTTCATTGTCTCGAGCCCGCAGACAAATGGCCGTGAAGCATACCTTGTTACTAATAACGCCTTGCAATGCATTCGGCGCCTAGCAGCGATATGCCTCCAACAGAATTTTTTTCAGAAATGAGCCTCAGCAGCGAAAATATCAACAGCGGAGCTGTTTAAGCTCGAGCTTGGTCCATCGAGTGGTGACGTCACCAAGCGCCGCCTAGCACCGCGTTGGAAGAAATATAGGAGGAGATGAGGAGGAAAAGGAATAAATAAAAGAAAAAAGTCACAGTTTTGCCGCAAGGACGAAGCAATGAATGTAATAGCAACAAATTGGCATTTCAAGCGAAGAACGGCAAGCAGATCGAAACTTGGAGCGCACTGCTCAATCGCGAAGGACGCACGAAACATACGCACAGGTATACACAGGACGAGCGCGAACTAACAAGTCTCACAGTTGTTACTTCCCTGTGTTGGAACAGCTCGCTTCTTTCGGAAACGGGGCCTCTGCAGCGAGCGAAGTGACCTTCGTGTCCTCTCCTCTGTAACCTAAACGCAACCTTTCCCGGAGAAAGCACACTTCGTAAAACTGCTTCCATCCCCCCCACCCCAAGATAAGCGCGCGCGCCCGCGCACTCGGGCAAAAGCGACTACGCCCTGCAGGCCAAAGTACTACAAGTCGGGGTGTTGGGGTGCCAACGCGTCGCAACGAGTGGGGCGCCGAGCGCGCACTCTGCGCCATCTCGCTGGTTTGCTGGTAAGGCAGAGAACACGCTGATATTCCCCCCCGAGATCTGCGTACTGCCAGCGGCGAATGGTGTATATAAATAGCTCGCCGTTAGTATGCTGTAGCATGTGCGCTCCTTGTGGCGTAGCGGTTAGCGTCGCGCGCTGCGGAGCGAGAGGTCACCCGTTCGATTCCGCGCGTCGGAAAACATTTTTCTGAATTATTTTTCTTCGTGACCTATATATATATATATATATATATATATATATATATATATATATATATATATATATATATACGGAGCATGACGGCGACGGCGACGGCGAAAAGCAGCCGAGAGTGTCCCTATAATTGCTATCGCAATAATAACATTTACTGGACTTTTGCGAAAATAAAACAGCATGAAAGATGGGACGAAAGACTTTCGTCCCGTCTTTCGTGCTGTTTTATTTTCGCAAATGTCGCACCAACTTCCCAAACAAAAGCATTTACTGGACTGGCGGGATCGAAACCGGGTAGCCCACGGTCCGAAGACGAGCATCGTAACCACTGTGCTTTCAAAGGATATTTTTTTTCTTTATTGAACTCGGCTATCTAGGCACGCTAGCGTTCTCATAAACGCTTGCTTCACCACTTGGCTGTAGCCAAGCACGCAAGCTACCGAACCATTTATGGAAACCGTATGATTGCGTTGCTTCGAGCGAAAGAACGAGAGAAGGACGGAGGGAAAGAGAATGGGAGATTGAAACACAGAGAGATATAGAGTGAAACAGAGAGAAGGAAAGACAACAAAGCTTCCTGTTGAGGAGGAACTCCGATCCGCGTATGCATGGTCAGAAGGCGAGCGTCGTACCCACTTCGCTATGCAAGCACGCTCGCAGAAAATGCGTTTAGCCCATTAGGGACCGGTTTCTTTTTTAACACGAAAGTGTTTTATGCCGGGACCCACCAAGATTTTAGTGACGTATTTCCGTCACAGATATGACGTTGATAAAATGGACAAAACCAAATGAGAAAGAAAAAATCTTTTAGAAAAAGTTCCCCCCACTCGGAATCGAACCTCCGACCACTCGGCGCGCGACAGTATGCGCCCTGCGATCTACCGACTGAGCTAAAGAGGCAGATGAAGGACTCCCTACAAACGCGCCTTTTATCTCTCACACAATCTCTCTCGCTCGGTTATCTGTGTTTGCGTGGCCGGGCGGTGCCGCCGTCCGTGAGCGATGAAGAGAAGTTATGCGGCATGACACTTACTAGCACCGATAGAGAACGATTCGTCGACGACGCAGTTAAAGCATGGGGTCCGAGATTGCGCTGGTGTGCAATCTCGGAGGTGATGGTTAAAGCGTCTCAATAGCAGCAACAAACGCTGGCCGGGCTAGCATCGGGGAGTCGCCCTAGACGCAGGTATGTGTCACTCTAGTTATGCTCTTTGCCTTTCGCTTCGTGTCAGCGTGTGACGACTCGTTGTCAGAGTAGTGCATCTTCCACATGCACCAACGATGTTTTGCCGCCGACTACTTCGAGTGCGATAGTACCGACTTATAAAAGTGCTGCCGTAAGCGGCGCAGAAAGGCAATGACGTCGACGGACGAATGTGGTGCCTTGGTGGAGCGAGACGGAGGCCAGCGGAAAGCGGAACGCCTGCGCGCATTCGTTGCTCAAGCTATGCCTCCCGTGTTGCTGAAGCGCAGTGTGTTAGTGTATGCATGAGCACAGGCGTAAGTTACCCCATCACTCGGGAGCGCACACCGTTCCGTTTCTCTCCTTAAATTAGGACGCTTTGAATTGCACAGTACTAGTGTTTATTACGGGCTTTTGATGTCTTCTTTGCGCGCGATTCGTGACACGCTGTGTCCAGGTGTAGGTAAAAAAGTTCAACTACCACAACGGTTAAATCATGATCATGGGCGTTAGTCGTCGCGTTGGAGATGTGCCACGGCGTCGACGTGGGACAACTCCAACGCGACGTCAAACGGTGCTATAGCTGTAAAACACCAATACACATTGTACAAACTCCCATAATCACTACTCAATAAGCACTACTTCTGTGAACACACTTTACACTTTCGTCTTATACCGATTCCTATGACGGAGGGATCAGCCATGCTTTTTAAGAGCCTAGTGAAAACAGATGTGCCATTTTATCGTATCTGCATCTGCATAGCGCACACAAAAAAATGTCATTGTGAACGAGGCCTTAGCTTACAAAATATGGCCCGTGACAATATGGTCACGCTAGGCCCTAAGGCTACAGCAAAAAATGGCAAAGTGACAAATTTTATTTCAGGCCTTGACACATCACGAAAAAAAAATTAGGGATTTGTGGGCTACTTATTGTGATATGGCATGAAGCACAAAATGCGCATGCCGACGTCACATTTACTGCACTGTGTGGGCACCGTGCTGTTGCAGTGGTCTCAGCGCATCTGCGCCTTTTGTCGTGAGGCACAGTTTCATCGACGTGGACTATTTTCTCATTCAATATGAGGCCACAAGGCGCACTGTCAACACGCATTGACGTTCTTCGGCGGCCAGTTCCTTTTGGCTTGTTATCCCATATTGTCCGGTAGCTTCGAGCGATTTACCTACGGAACTCAAGTTGACTGACATTAGATCATGTGCTGTGAATAAGCACCGCACATTACTTATGGCTACGTGGCGAAGTGAATATCGCTCTCCGACATTTCTTGCTGCGAATTGCATTCGGATATGTGCCTACATTTGCATCCATCTGGTCAGTGCCTCCTGTGAAGTTATATTAGGTAACGGCATTAGGGCGAGGCACTTAGATCTTCTTCTGTGCGCTTGAACATAACATCGCGTCAGGGCTTTCATCTCCTACACCTGAGCAGATATTTCGTGATTCATCGCCTTGTTCTTCATAATCTGCTTCATCTTTGTAACAGTCGCATCTACCAATACGACGGCCGTCACGAAACTCCACTTTAGCAACTGCTCTAAGCTGGTGCTACTTGGGTTGTCTACAATTTAGGTGCACAGAACGCCAAGTGGTCTAAATTTCCTGAGCCCTCCCCTACGGCGTCCCTCATAACCATATTGTGGTTGAGGGACGCTAAGCCCCAACAGTTACTATATACTATTCTTAGATTTTTTATGTTCCGCCACGGTGGTCTAGTGGTTATGGCGCTCGACTGCTGACCCGAAGGTCGCGGGATCGAATCCCGGCCGCGGCGGCTGCATTTTCGATGGAGGCGAAAATGCTTGAGGCCGGCGTACTTAGATTTAGGTGCACGTTAAAGAACCCAAGGTAGTCTAAGTTTCCGGAGCCCTCCACTACGGCGTCTCTCATAACCATATCGTGGTTCAGGGACGTTAAACCCCAGATATGATTATTATTATTATATTAGATTGTTTATGACACTACCGGAATCCTCATCGGCGAAATCTTCGTCTGAGTAGGTGGTAGCATCCAATAGGTCAGTGTATATAGCCGACACATTTTTATCGTCCTGTTCGAGCATTCTGGCTACTTCACTTAAAGTAAAGCTGGGCATACAATAAAATGGCACATGACTGTAGCGGAATCACCGTACAAGGAGCGTAAAACGAAGTAACGAACTTGACCGAAATACGGGGAGCCTCAAGGCCTAGTGTGACAATATGGCAACATGTAAATTAACACGCTTGTTCATGAGCGAGTCATTGCTAAATTTATTTCAAATTTGCACCGGAGATCGCCTAGTGCAGGTGCTCTACAGAGACATGTGCATCACGGTATTGCAAAAAATAATACTACAAAGAAATCTGCTTACACGAAGGAGCGTTGCATGCCGACGCGCCGAAATGTAGAACCACTTTATGGCGTCTGTTTTAGCAGCCCCCAATCAACATAGAAAACTTCTACCACATGGTGTATGTATGTGTAGTACCCTAAGCTATACCAAATCATATTGGCGTAATGTTGGCGCGGTTTCTTAAACCTGAAAAAATTGAAAGGCTTCGCCGGGATATGCGTGACCATATGGTCACACTGGTACCTAATGGGTTAAGGGAACCGTATGATTGCGTTGCTATGGGCGAGAGTACGAGAAACAGGATATAAAAAAAGTGAAACTAAGAGAGATATAGACAGTCAGTGAAAGAAAGAGATACAGAAAGATAAATAAATAGACAAAGAAAGAGCCTCAACCTCGTTTTGTAAGCTCAACCTTGCTTTCCCAGACTTAACTGCCCTTCTCTATGCTCTTGTCACTACCGCTCAACGAAAAAAAGCCTTTCTTTGATTGAGAGGCCGTGCTCATGCAGCTATATCTCGGCTTAACTGGCTCTTTCTAGGCTAGGCTTGGCTGGTATTCCAAGGAAGTCCGTGCACTTCTACTGTTCCTTCAGGCTTGGCACCACCAGGGTGAAGCTGCCCTAATTTTTTTCAAAGCCACATTTTGCGTTCCGCATTCTCTCTGAGCCCCTTCATTCTGTAGGAGCGGAGCTCCGGTGTGGCGACGTCGTTGGAGCTGTCCCGTCCTCCGGGTTACGTCGCTCCACTAAAATGTTATGTCCGTTGCTTCGTTTCCGCCATACTTGACTATAGCGACTAGCAATATCGAAAACTCATACTTACCGACACCTGTTTTCTCGCTGCGTGGCGATTTCGGCCACAGAGTTAACTCTTTCTCTGCAGTAGACGAGCTGGGCTCGTCCACACGTTTTGTATCACTCCCAACCACGCGTCTGTACACGCGCTATCCGCACAGCCGCACCGCACGCGCCGGGACACCTGCCGCACGCAAGCGGAGGGCGAAATGGCATGCTCTTTAGACCTCCGCTTGCATGCGCCAAGTGTCCCGGCGCGTGCGGTGCGGTTGTGCGGATAGCGCGTGTACAGGGTATAAGGCGAGCTGGGATCACCCACGCTGAAAAAAGCATTTGGGCCGCCGCATTTAAGATACCCAAATTTAGTTTGCCGAGTTCTGTTTGGATTGAACAGATGGCCCAATAACAACAAAAAGAAAAGAAAAATCGTGCTCACGACACTCATTGTGGTCGAGAATACACTTCATTCTGCTAACTTCAATTAGAAAATGGCGTCCTCCTCTGTGCGCGAGGAACACGCGCGCACCAGCAACAGCTCTGTTCGGAACAAAATAGGCAAAAAAAGAAAGAAAACGCTTCTTCGTCGAAGTTTTGCGGAAAGAAGCATGTCACTTGTCCAGCGAGTGTTTAATTGACTACACACAGGCGCGTGCTTTTTTCTAAATGATCGTATCCGGACGGTGATCTCGTGTCGCCGTAAAGACAGTGGACGCCGTTATATGTAAACAAAACCCCACTGGGGCGTCAAAGCTTTTTATTGTGATTGCAATTACATGGACAGTCTGAAAGGGTTTTTTGCCGTCGCCGTGATGTCGCGTATAAAGTTCAAATTTATGAGATCCCCCAGCGCATTGTACGTTCTACCCGCGGGTAACAGCGCGCGAGCGGGGGTGAAGAACGCGGCTGAAGCAGAGATCAAACAAGCCGTCCCATCTTCGTCGCTCCGAGGTGCATGCGAAAATATTTTCCCCCGCCTGTTAGAACGGCCGCCGAATGCTCAAGCAGTGAGGAAACGCCCCGCCCGTCTTTAAAGGGGTATCCACACGGAGGAGAAATCCTCGGGGGAGGCGCGGAGATTGCGGATCACGTGGCAATGACGTCAGTGATTAGCGAGTGCGCGCGACCTCCACGCGCCTCCTCGGAGGAGACGGGGACCTTTTCCTCGACAGGTCAAACTATCCCCCCCCGCGGCGGGGGGATACGGCGGCATTTCGCGCAGGTATCTGACCACATTGTTGCACTTGCTCTGAGAGGCAGCGGCAGCGCGCTGGTGGTTTCGTTTCTGCAACTGGTGAAACGGGCGGTACAAGCCACCTTGAGTAGTCTGGTAACACTGGTCTCCCCCTACATTTGCCTCGTCCGTGTGAGCGGGGGACGTTTGGGGGATTTTGCCTCACGAGTTCATATCCCCAGGCTCCGCCTTTATGCCCCGAGGATTTGTCCCCGTGTGATAAAATCCTCGAAGGATAAAGGCGAAGCCCAGTGACGTCCACTCGCGGGGAGAATTCATCACAAATGTCCCCCCGCTCACACGAACGAGGCGAACGGATGGGGAGGCTAGTGTTACCAGACTACTTTGACGGCTTGTACCACCCGTTTCACCAACTGCTGGACGACGAAACCACCTGCGCTGCCACTCTCTGCAGGATCAGGTGCAACAATGTGGCCACACACCTGCGCGAAACTCCGCTGTATTCCCCCTGCGCGGGGGGGGGGGGGGG
Organism: Rhipicephalus appendiculatus; assembly: GCA_030522465.1. Classification (NCBI taxonomy): domain Eukaryota; kingdom Metazoa; phylum Arthropoda; class Arachnida; order Ixodida; family Ixodidae; genus Rhipicephalus; species Rhipicephalus appendiculatus. The sequence continues at coordinate 432,617 of JALIZH010030599.1, read as the reverse complement.
ATAGTTTGACCTGTCGGGGAAAACGTCCCCGTCTCCTCCGAGGAGGCGCTGGGAGGTCGCGCCGACTCGCTAATCCGTAACGTCTTTGTCGCGTGATCCACAATCCTCGCTTCTCCTCCGAGGAGTTATCCTCCGTGTGAATACCCTTTAACGAGCGCAAAAAGACACAAAGGGCGGAAGGGGGGGGGGGGGGGTCCCCTCGAGCAGCAACTGCGGCCTTTGATTTTACGAGCGTGGTTGTCGATGGCGCGCGTGTCATGTGGCTATATCGGCAGCCGTCAGCGGGCGTATCGCATACCCTACTATGTACTGCGCTCTCAACGCGAAGAAACGGTGCGAAAAGTGTGCCTGGAGCGGCCGTATTCTCTTACACGAGCGTTTCGTGGAGTTGTGCGAGATTGCATCCCAAAAGAGTTAGCTGCCAGCCACACTTCGTATAACATTACAATTTGTTGCTATCGCATTCATTGCCTCACTCTTGCGGTGAAACTGGGACTTTATTTAACGGCTAACCTGTTTAATCTAGCCGTAATTTGTGCGGCCTACGCGAGAACTATCATCATAAACGGGTATGTGCCATAGAAATGGGTAAATCCTAATTTATTTATTTATTTATTTATTTATTTATTTATTTATTGGATACTGTGAGCCTAATAACAGGCCCATACAGGAGTGAACAGTCAATGCACAGATCAATTTCACAACATAGTAACAAAACAATAGTTATCACGCTACTTCAGCACAAAGTATTACACGACAATGCTATCTGCACAATTCAAAAGACACAGCATAGAATTTCAATTTTACATGGGCACAGTGTACATTACACAAATCTCAGAGTGAATTAAAAGTGTAGAATATTGCAATGTCAAGGGTTCACACAAAAATAAATTGCTCGATTTCAGTGGTAAACGCCTCCAAGGATTCAGCATCCATGCAAGGGTGTGGCAGAGCGTTCCATTTCTCTATGGTTGACGGGAAGAAAGAAAACTTGTATGTGTCGCAGCGTGTCATATATGGCCTGATACACTTTGTATGATTAGGCCTGGCAGAACACTGATAGGGTGGTTAATACTCACCACTGGTCCACTAAAAATGCAGAAGAAAAAATTGGGGGGACCCTTAAGCTTCGCCTTTAAGAGTTGAACGCGATAGCGATATCCTGTCTCTTGTCCGTACTTCAATCCCTTAGTGCACACTTTGTAATGCGTAGCATGCTTTAAACCACGAGAACTTATGCGCGGTAAATGCGGGAAATGTTTTCGAAGTTGCTATGCACCCACTACGTGGTCTTAAGGGAATACACGCAGTAACGTGTGTGCCTTTTGTAATGGGTACACGGCTTTGAACCACAATGTCGTTATGATATTCACATATTCTGACGCCCGATGGCTATGCACGCTTGTACCACGCAATATTACTGCGATATTACATGTTGTATTGTGACGCCTGTATACAGGACGCGCGTGTTTGCAAAGCATGAAAGTTATTTTCACTGCAATTCCAAGCAGAGGAAGTTATTTTCTATGTAATTACTAGAGGCCGGATTTTTAGGCACTAAAAATCGTGTTTTAGGCGCCAAAAATAGGCAGGAAAAACACAGTTTCAGGCTCTCAAAATCGTAAATATAGGCACAATAAATTTTTACAAAAAACTCAAATTTTCGAATAAGAACGTGCGCGACCTGGTGTACGACAGGAAAGCAAACAATTGTTATATTTTATGATTGTACAAAGGCGTTAATGATTTAACATGGCCATGCAATGGTCCCTTTTCGGGCACGGTTTCCAGAACACGGTCTCTCCTTTTATTGTCCAGAATGCTAAGTTAAGTGTCCACCATCGAATAAACACGCTCCTGGGTCTGCTTCTTTTCGGCATGGCTGGGAAGAGCAGCACAGGATTCAATAGCCAGACCGCTAAAAGGCCAGAAGGGTCTGTTAGCCTCGTATTGGCCGGGTCTAATAGCGCAGGGTCAATTTCTCCTCTTTGTGTGAACACCATAAAGGGCCCCTTAGCAGGTTTCAGCGTTTCGAGCTAGAAGTGTAATGCATGCACTGCGCTAACGATCACGTCTGCCAAGATTTGCAACGCTACGCTCCCCGGAAGGAGGTGAAATGTCAGACTGAATGCCTCGTGCCCTTTATCTCACGGGCGCGTGCACCGATGTGGGGGAGGTGAAGTTCAACAAGGAATGGTCCTGTGTATGTCACAGTAGTACATGAAACTGCGAGAATCATTCGAGGCTACATGTGTAATTTGTGCAGTCTGTTGCTTGAATAGAAGAATGAAAGTTAATAGAAATATTAAAACATAGAAACGGAATGTGTACGCGTTTTTCTTTGGTTTTTTCTTCGAATCGAGAGTGATGCGAGACTTAGCTGCCTATATTTCTTTTGTGTTCGTGTTCTCGCCGTTCCCGCGTCGTGCCGGCGCCAGCCCTGACAACGCTTAGCATGTTTTTGGTGCATCGTCCCTTGCAGCAGTTCCAGCTGTGCGACGCGCTGTGCCGTGATAAGGATACAGGATCCATGCCAGCCTCTCCAAACGCATAGACGGATCCATCCCACAGAAACAGGCAGTACACTATAGAGCGAACGCCGAAACGATACAACACCGCTTGTGCGCACGACCTGGCTTGGGCATGTCATGTGCACATAGTGTAATCTTGCGTGCGCATGGCATCTTGATGCGTCAACGTCGTGTGATCTTCCGACTCCGAGTTTCTTTGATACCGAAGAGGGCAGGGAAGGAATTTGGCTTGCGAGTGGCAAAGGTTTCAAGTTCACCTACCGGCATCATGCTTTCGCGGCTCGCAATGAACCAATTAAAAAGTTGTTGTGGTACAAAGCTCTTCATTGGGCACGCGAACACTTCCAGTATCTGACTAAAATTTCAAATTTGACCTGGTGAAGCGCCTTTTAAGAGTAAATTACAAACGAAACAAAGGCCATGTGCACATCCGATTTTTTTTTACCTACTTTCTGCTTTCCCCTGACGGCACTCCATGGTTTCGCATTCGCTCTCCATATTCCTGCTGCTGCGCGCAGGCACCTCCTGTTTTCTGCCCCCCCACCACGCCCAAGTCTTCAAGGTGGTGCTTCAATTCCATGGGAACACTGGACTGGAAAACCGGTGGTAAAAGCCGCCCGCCACGTCCTCGGCCATAGACGCCACTCTCCTCTTCTTCCCCTCTCCTCTTCCCGCCTTTATTTTCCTCTCCCCATTGCACTGTACACGCTGGAACGTGCTCCCATTTGGGGTTGCAGAAATAGCGTGTTTTTTTCTCCCCTGGTCCAACCGCTCGCGCCATGTCAGTGCGGTGGGGTAAGGTGGCCGGCGCGTCCCATTTCACTGCTGCTACCGGTTGCTTCCCGGATGTTTGTTGAACTAGGGAACTAGGCTGCTGCACCTCACAGTGTTCCTAAAGGTCATTGTTGCCGGGTAACATGAATTACGGTCTCAAACTGTACTCGAAAGCAAAATTTGAGGCTAAATAGCGTTCATATAGGCACCAATTTTGGAAAATAGGCATTTATGGGCACTTATAGACATTTAGGCACAAACCCCAAAAATAGGCATTTATAGGCACTATAAAAACACTATAAAAGCCCTCCTTAACCCCTAATTCATGCTCATATATCAAAGTGGCGCGATAGGAACGCAAGGAAAAAAAATAGGCATTTGCCTATAATCCGGTCTCTAGTAATTACAAGCAGAAGCGTGGCTGCGTGGTAGAACACCTGCTTGCCACGTAGACGACCCGGGTTCGATTCTCATTCGGACCCGGAAATTTTTATTACTTATTTTATTTGCATCTTTCTCGATTTTTTGGTCACGGACAAGATGATGATTTTTCGCTCACAACCAACGACGCCGCCGCCGACACCGACGCTGACGCCAACGCCGGAATTTCTGCGAAACGAGCTCTTTAACGCTATCGCGTTAAAACTATGGTCATCAAACAGGTGCCAACGGCTTATAAGAAAACTATCATCGTTATCATGAACGGGTATGTGCCGCAGCAATTGACCATTTGCAAAAATCTGCAAGGCGGCTTTCCTGCAAGGTTGTTTTCCAACCAAAAACTCTCGTGCACAGACTGCTTTCCAGGCTCACTGTGCTTTTACTGAAGGCACGCGGGTACGACAAAATGGTGAATGAAAAAAATTGTTTGCGTGCCAGTCTGTGGTCGAGGTTATCTGGTGGAAAATAAACTTGCTCGCGCATGCGCCGTAACTATTTTGCAAGCTGTCCATTGTGTACAAGCCTGCGAAGTGGCGGCGGCGAGCCGAAGACCCCGAGTACGTACAACGACAGCCTACTTGGGAACGGGAAAGGCAACGGCAGCTGCGAGAAGAATCTGAAGCGATGGAAGGCCTACGCCAGCGACGACGTGCCCGTGTCGTGTATGTGACCGTCTAAGGTTTAAATCGAACGTGTCTGCGCTGAGAATCAACGTAGAAACAATCCAGCATCACTTAGCTAAAACCATAGCAATGACCTAGAAGCAACCTAGAAACAACCTACATCACCTAGCTAAAGCCTAGCAACGACGTATAAGCAAGCAGATATTCTTCAGAATCGTGCAGTTATGCTGTTTCAAGGCTTGCGTGGCTCAGTGCAAGCTTCGCCATTTTGTTTTTTTTTAGATTTCAGAGAGATATTTGCAGCCCCGAACGTTGGAGAGGTAGTTGCGTAGTGCAGTGTAGTGAAGCCAATTCTCTACTTATATTAAAATAAAAAAAAATTGTTTGCTTGTGTGATGCGAAAATGTTTTTTTAGTTGTTTCCAGAGGGGCAAAAAGCGGCTATTTTTCTATTGTTTTTGGCCAGAAAACTCGATAGGGGAAAGGTTCCAGGTGAAAGGTTGGATTGAAAGAGCGCTGACCACACGAACACCGCTGTCTTCGAACTCAGTCCTTTTTGCCACGATTTACATCCCATAATGATTCCATCACATTAGGTATAGAATATGGAATGGAAGAAAGAATCACATTATGATTCTAGGCTTCCCCTAAACTTATGTCTAGAGTTGCTAAATGTAGAAGAAATGTCGTTATCCTGATATACAGAGATGCTTAGTGTAACTGCAGCCGTCCTTAATCTTTCTTTATGTTACATTCAGTTAGTGACCCTAAGACAGGATCAATTACTTACCTTGAACGCTTCCTTAACAGCGGCATTATCCGCGACAAGCTCGTCTTGGTTCACAGTACCATTTATCTAGAAGTAAAATAAACAATAATAGGTTACTTCTTTATATATTAATCAGCATTCACATAAGAACATCTAAAAGCATATAAAACCTCTAGAGCAATGCAATGAAAAAGCGAACTCAAAGTAGCATTGCATCAAAATACATTAGCATGCCAACCATAAAATATTAGGAAATCGCTGGTAGTGCTGCTTACTAAGGTTTCGAAATAAAATTAATCCCTAAAGTACAAAAAAGAAAAACGATCAGTAGGTCTCTCGCATTGGGGGGAGTCAAGTTCAGGCGAAGTGCTCAGTCAGTAACCTAAGCCACTTTTTTTCTTTGAGCCAAGCGTTACCAGTGGATGTCGCCTTGTGTACGCCGAGTATTGCGCATATCAAGGGTTTACCAGGCACTGGCGCGTAAAGGGCAGCTTATGGTCCAACGTAACTTCGGGTCTTACTTTGGATCGCGGGCGTCAGCTTTATCGAAACGAAGTGTACGCTACTAAGCGATGACAAAAGCGCATAGTCAACAATGTAACCACAAGAAACCAGTAGACCCCACGCACTGTGCGAGTCGATGTTATGCGAAGCAGCCAGCAAGGAGCAAATCATGCTGTAAATAATATGAATGTCATGATTTACATGTTAGGGCCTGTCAATTATGTTCGTCATACAGTCACGTCACTCAATACCAATTTTGGTGTATATCAAGCTAGCGAACTGGACGCAAGCGCACCATGAGCGTGGCATGCATGCCAATATTTTCATGTTACCACCTGCCACTTATGTTCGTGATACAGTTACAACCCGCAATACCAATTTTGGTGCATATAAAGCTAGCGAAACGGCCCGTGAGCGCGCCAGGAGCGCGGCATGCAAGTCATGTTGCACATGACATGTCATGATTTCCATATTACCTCTTGTCATTTATGCTCGTCATACAATCACGTCGCTCAAAAGAACACTTTGTACATTCCAAAGTGTGTTCGACGAAAGCTTGAGGCCATTGGACTGACTATGCCATGCATTTTTTTTTCTGCACTCTCAGTGGGATGGCACACAAGCGGCATGAGTGCATTTAATCTTTTTAAATTTTTTACCTCGAATCGCAGCGAGACGCGAGACTAATGTGCCTCCGTTTCGCATGCATTCGCATTCTCGCGCTTTGCGCATCGTGCAGACGCCATCTTCGTTCCAGCCCTTAAAGGGGCCCTCCAACACTATCCAACCCCCCATTTTTTACTCGTGGGTTGTGTAGACTGATGGCTGGGGATAATTTTGGCATAGGTCTAAGCGCTGAATATTACATGATTTAGTATTTTAATCACGCAATAAAGGTCACTACATCGCTGCCGACCGCATCAGTGCGTAGTGGCGCTCGCCAGAAACATTGCGGGCGGAAATGACGACACGAGGTCACCGCTTATGATTGGATAAATGTAACGTTAAAAGCCATTCGTGGCGTAGCATCAAAATCGAGATTACATTTAGGTTTAGTTTTTCTTTTCTGTGCTTTTTTTTCTTTTCATTGATCTCCAAACAGACGCCATCGCAAGAAAATACTATCACTACAAATTGAAAACACGACAGAGGCGCTGGCTTTCATTTCGACTCTGGATCATTTGCTTGCGCGGGTCGGATCATGTGTCCATACGAGACGCTTCTCTCTCCTTTCACATCTCGTCTCCCTTGTGCCTCGTTTCACGCGGTGCCAACTTCAAGTGGTGTAAGTAGATGTGTTCTGTGGTGTAAGTGTCCCCTTCGATGCAACGATATGTCACCTCACCGTCGTAGTTCGGGTGGCTGTACCGGACAACGTGCGAAGCCAGAAGGATTTGCGCAGTCCCGGGATGCCCGACCGATACACGCAACCTTCCTTCACCTGTGTCGTTCCACCAATTCCCGTCTCAGAATGAGAGGAGGGAGATGTGGGGAGGCTCATTTCTCACCTCGCTGCAGCCTCACGTCGTTGCCCGACCATGTAAACAAAACGGCGTGGTCAGGCACCACGTTGCTTGTTGCTGCGGTAACAGCGTCACCAATACATTCGACTGAACAGGCAACAATGGTTTGAGAGCTTCCCCTACGTACGCGCTTTCAGCTCATTTCATTGGACACACGAAATACGTCACAACAGGCGAGTGAAATGGGGTCATGTGACCCCGCGAAATTCGAGCTGAGGGTAGGATTTTTTTTTTTGTATTTTGAATTTTCCGAAACGAATAACTTCGGACAGCGGGCTCCTGTCGCTGTAGTTCTTGCTGCACTAATCTGCCCATACTTCACTCTATGCAGCCCGCAAGTAAAAAATGGAGGGTTGAAGAGTGTTAGAGGGCCCCTTTAAGTTGACGGACACTTTCTAAATTCCAAAGTGTGTTCCACGAACGCCTGTGCGCATTGAGACGGGGTCGGTCAGAATGGAACGCGATGCGCGCGTCTCCCTTCATGCATGATTAGATACGCTGGACACAGCAAGGCTACGCAAGCAAAGCGCGAGTGCTGTAGAGTCCAACGCGACCGGCGTCCGTTTACGCGCCGCGGCGGCCACCCGGCACCGTAACAGGGCACGGCCGGGGGGGACGGAGGGACGTGAGCATGAGACATTAAAGGCTTTCGCCTTAAAAATTTGGTGTATATCAAGCTAGCGAAACGGCCACGAGAATGTCATGAGCGTGGCATGCAAGTCATGTTGCACATGACATGTCAAGATTTTCATGTTACCACTTGTCATTTATGCTCATCATACAATCACGTCGCTCAATACCAAATATGGTGTATATCAATCTAGCGAAACGGCCACGAGGGGGTGTCATGAGCGTGGCATCCAAGTCATGTTGCACTGACATGTCATGATTTCCGTATGACCACTTGACATTTATGTTCGTCATACAGTCACGTCCCGCAATACCAAATTTGGTGTATATCAAGCTAGGGAAACGGCTACGAGAGTGTCATGAGCATGGCATGCAAGTCATGTTGCACTGATATGTCATGATTTCCGTATGACCACTTGGCATTTATGTTCGCCATACAGTCACGTCACTCAATACCAAAATTTGGTGTATATCAAGCTAACGAAACGGCCGCGAGCGCGCCATGAGCGTGGCATGCAAGTCATGTCGCACGTGACAAGTCATGATTTCCATATTACCACTTGTCATTTATGTTCGTCATACAGTCATGTCACTCAATACCAAATTTGGTGTATATCAAGCTAACGAAACGGCCGCGAGCACGCCATGAGCGTGGCATGCAAGTCATGTCGCACATGACAAGTCATGATTTCCATATTACCACTTGTCATTTATGTTCGTCATAGAGTCATGTCACTCAATACCAAATTTGGTGTATATCAAGCTAACGAAACGGCCGCGAGCACGCCATGAGCGTGGCATGCAAGTCATGTCGCACATGACAAGTCATGATTTTCCATATTACCACTTGTCATTTATGTTCGTCATACAGTCATGTCACTCAATACCAAATTTGGTGTATATCAAGCTAACGAAACGGCCGTGAGCGCGCCATGAGCGTGGCATGTAAATCATACTTTTCATGACAAATTAGTCATGATTTTCATGATATGACCAGCCATTTACGTTCGTCATACAGTCATGTTATGCCATACCAAATTTGGTATAAATCCCATTAACGATACGGCCAGGGGAGCACAAAGTCGTAGGCGGATAGATAGATAGATAGATAGATAGATAGATAGATAGATAGATAGATAGATAGATAGATAGATAGATAGATAGATAGATAGATAGATAGATAGATAGATAGATAGATAGATAGATAGATAGATAGATACGCTCAAAGTCGCCGAAGTTCGCTAAGAAATGCTTCGCATTTAAAACGGCCTCAGGAGTACTATGGCCATGGTGTGTAAATCATGCTTTTCATGACAAGTTAGTCATGATTTTCATGATATGACCAGTCATTCATGTTCGTCATACAGTCATGTTATGCCATAAATCCTGTTAACGATACGGCCAGGAGAGCACAAAGTCGTAGGCGGCTAGATAGATGGAATAGATAGATACGCTCAAAGTCGACGAAGTTCGCTAAGAAATGCTTCGCATTTAATAAGCTAATTAGAACTTGTTGCTAAGCTAGTTGGTAGCTCGACATATTGTCACGTGGTCGTGACGTTGACGAAGGCAGCAGTCAGCGTGTGGCAGATGAAACTCTTCATTTGGCCGAACTTATGGCCGGAAAACGGAAAGTTAGACTACAGCAAAAGACGCTGTACAATAATAGCGGCGAACAGAGCGTCGGCCGTCGATGAAACTGGTCATCGTTGGAACGCACCGTCTTATATACATCACGCATCGAAATTTTCCAGCCTTATCACTAGTCCTCGCGTAAGTTCTGGAATGAGCTCGAGTGTTCGCGTCTTGCGCGCAATCTTAAAAAAATGCCCCCCACCTCCCCGAATGGGAATCGTGAGGAAATGCGAATGCATTTCGCGCGCGCTTCACTCCATTTTTATATGGTGGTTGTGGTTCAAAAAAGGAAAAGGCGCCTAATTTCTGCAGCCCGGTCGGGAGCACGGCGAAGCGCCTGTTTTTTTTTTTGCTTTTGTTCTGTTTTTTTTTCCTTCTTTTTTTTATTTCTTTTTTTTTGTTCTTTTTTTCCTTTTTTTCTTTTTTTTATTTTTTTTTTCATATATAGCTCCGCCGAGCTCCCGCGATGCGAGCGCCCTCACGCACTTGAAATGCATTCGCATTTAAAAGTGGGGATGCGTAAAGCACACAGCGATGGTGCGGTGTTTCCTACTGGAACATGCCAATCGCTGCTAATCTGCTATGAGAGACAGAAGACTCCGACTGGATACAGAGACTCGCAGTCAGCTTTTAGTTAACGCGCACGCTGCGCATTTTTATTCTTCAACAACGCACAGGAGAAATCTCCCACCTGGCACCACCTTGGAGGTCATGATCCATTGCCATATATACGGGGTGGCCAGTGAACGGTTGTGCAGCGCGAGCAGTCGGTTTTTAAATGCGAAGCATTTCTTAGCGAACTTCGGCGACTTTGAGAGTATCTATCTATCTATCTATCTATCTAGCCGCCTACGACTTTGTGCTCTCCTGGTCGTATCGTTAATGGGATTTATACCAAAATTGATATGGCATAACATGACTGTACGACAAACATGAATAACTGGCCATATCATGAAAATCATGAATAACTTGTCATGAAAAATATGATTTACATGTCATGGCCATGGTGCTCCTGAGGCCGTTTTCTAAACTTGATATATCCAAAAATTGGTACGATAAGACATTTCTGCATGACCAACATAAATGACCGATGGTAATATGAAAACCATGACCTGCATGTCATGTACAACATGATTTACATGCCACGCTCATGGCGCGCTGACGGCCGTTTCGCTTGCTTGATATGCACCAAATTTGGTATAGAATGACGTCTCTGTATGACGAACATAAATGCCCAGTGGGCATATGGAAATCATGACATGTCATGTGCAACATGACTTGCATTCCACGTTCATGGCACGCTCGCGGCCGTTTCGATAGTTTGATATACACCAAATTTGGTATTGAGTGACGTGACTGTATCACGAACATAAATGCCCAGTGGTCATATAGAAATCATGACATGTCATGTGCAACATGACTTGCATTCCACGCTCATGGCACGCTCGCGGCCGTTTCGCTAGTTTGATATACACCAAATATGGTATTGAGTGACGTGACTGTATGACGAACATAAATGCCCATTGGTCGTATGGAAATCATGACATGTCATGTGCAACATGACTTGCATGCCTCGCTCATGACACCCTCGGGGCCGTTTCGCTAGCTTGATATACACCGAATTTTGTATTGATTGACATGACTGTATGACGAACATAAATGCCCAGTGGGCATATGGAAATCATGACATGTCATGTGCAACATGACTTGCATTCCACGCTCATGGCACGCTCGCGGCCGTTTCGATAGTTTGATATACACCAAATTTGGTATTGAGTGACGTGACTGTATGACGAACATAAATGCCCAGTGGTCATATAGAAATCATGACATGTCATGTGCAACATGACTTGCATTCCACGCTCATGGCACGCTCGCGGCCGTTTCGCTAGTTTGATATACACCAAATATGGTATTGAGTGACGTGACTGTATGACGAACATAAATGACAAGTGGTAATATGGAAATCATGACATGTCATGTGCAACATGACTTGCATGCCATGCTCATGACACTCGTGGCTGTTTCACTAGCTTGATATACACCAAATTTTTAAGGCAAAAGCCTTTAATGTATCGTGCTCACGTCCGTCCATCCGTCTCTCTAGCCGTGCCCTGGCACGGTGCCAGGTGGGCGCCGGGGTGCACAAACGGACGCCGATCGCGTTGGACTCTTCAGCGCTCACGCTTTGCTTGCGTAGCGTCGCTGTGACCAGCGTCTCTTATCATTCAAGGAGGGAGACGCACCATTCCGATCGACCCCGTCTCAGTGGGCACATGCGTTCGAGCAACACACTTTGGAATGGACAAAATGTACGTCAATATAAACGCTGGAACGCGGTTGGCGTCTGCACGATGCGCAAAGCGCGAGAATACGAACGCATGCGAAATGGAGGCAGATTGGTCTCGCGTCTCGCTGCGATTCGACGTAAAAAATTAAGCGAAAATAAGTGGCAGGTGGTAACATGAAAATCTTGGCATGCATGTCATCTACAATGCCATTTACATGCCACGCTCATGGTGCGCTTGCGTCCAGTTCGCCAGCTTGATATACACCAAAATTTGTATTGCGCGACGTGACTGAATGACGAACACAAATGACAGGTCCTAACATGTTAATAATCACATGCATATTATGTACAGTATGATTTGCTCTTTGCTGGCTGCTTCGCATTACATCGATTCCAACAGTGCGTGGGATCTGCCGGGTTTTTTCAACAAAGAAACTCGCTAGCAGACGCTGCCTGCGTCGACGTCGCGAGGCGAGAGAGGGGGGGGAGCGTAGGAGAGAAGAAAGAGGGGGGGGACGCGCATGCGCAGTGGGAGTGTGGACGCCGCGGGCAGGGATACCTAGAGGAGAGAGGGGGGGCGCGTAGGAGAGGAGAGAGTGGGGACGCGCATGCGCAGTGGGAGTGTGGGCGCCGCGAGCAGGGATGCCTAGAGGAGAGAGGGGGGGAGCGTAGGAGGAGAGAGAGGAGGGGAGGCGCATGCGCAGTGAGGGTGTGGTTGCCGCGGGGAGAGTTGCCTAGAGGAGAGAGAGGGGGGAGAGGAGGTTTTTTCAACCAAGAAACTCGCTAGCAGACGCTGCCTGTGTCGGCGTCGCGAGGCGAGAGAGGGGGGGGGGGCGTAGGAGAGGAAAGAGAGGGGGGGCGCGCATGCGCAGTGGGAGTGTGGACGCAGCGGGCAGATGCCTAGAGAAGAGAGGGGGGGAGCGTAGGAGAGGAGAGAGAGGTGGGACGCGCATGCGCAATGGGAGTGTGGACGCCGCGGGCAGTGATGCCTAGAGGAGAGAGGGGGGAGCGTAGCAGGGGAGAGAGGAGGGGAGGCGCATGCGCAGTGAGGGTGTGGTTGCCGCGGGGAGGGATGCCTAGAGGAGAGAGAGGGAGAGAGGAGGTTTTTCTTTTTATTTTTTTTAAGGGTTTGCGCATGCGCAGTAAGGGTGGTCACGCCGCCCACCACCACCACCGGATTAAGCTTCGCCATAAGATGCTTCACATCTAACACCGGCCGGCGCTTACCTCCTCAACCTATCCTCCTCCTCCTCCTCCGCGGACAACGCTGGACAACGCCGGACAACGCCGGATGCCTGACATAGCCCGACTATGAAATGCATTCTCATTTAAAAAATGATCTACTACAATCGTGAAGCTTGTCGAACACTGAAGGCGCGGTTTGCGCTGAGCATTGCTGGCAGTCTTTGCGGGCGTAAACCAAGTACAGAAAAAGTGAAGTAAGAAACGCGCGTGGCAATATTGCAACTACTTAGCGCAACTTCGTATTCCCTCGAAACACACTCTCACCTTCACACACGCTTCGACTCAAGAAACACACGCCACACACAACACTTTGGGGGGGGGGGGGGGGGGTTTCTCACGAATGACGCGGCGCCGACATGATGCCTGTGCAGGTTCTTGTTCCTAACTGGAGAGCTCTGCGCCACTACATCCCTAACCTTTTTCTTCTATCCACTGTCATCCCATCCCCCTATCCCGCAGGCGCTGCGCCGTGCTCCCGACTGGGCTGCATAAATTAGGCGCCTTTTCCTTCTTCGAACCACAACCACCAGGTTCTTGTTCCTAAAGCATCTTCCGTACTGCACTGCTGTAATAAAGGCACAGATCCAGCTTTCACGGACATCGGCGTTTAGTTCGCGTGTCTTCCACCACGTGCCGCATGACTTTTATCTTTTGAATCTCGCGCGAAGTCAAGAGTTGCGTCAAGGCAAGAAAGAAAAGGAAAGAAACAAAAGAAAAAAGTTCAGAACACACAGGTTCACGACTTGGCGTGGCCTGCCGCGTTCGTTGCTAACGGCGACAAAGATAAGACCGGCGAGCTGCAACGTTAAAATGGCTAGTCATTCCCCGATCCTATGGCAACGACTCGTTTTACGCATCAGAAAAAGAAAATGGTGCCCGACTGCACCGGGAATTGGGAAGGGCAGCCAAACGTATTCATTTATTCCCTTCGCATTTTTTTTACAAGTATGTTATGCCCGCTGTTTGTCCGGTTCGCGATGTAGAGAGGAAACAATGATCCTGCCGGCGCGGCCACGTCAAGCAAAATTAAGAACAGCTGTGCCTAGTTAAACCAGTGTAACCATAGACAAGCCTTATTAAGCCATGTTGAGCATTGTAAAACCTAATTAACTACGCATAACTACGCTAATTAAATCACACCTCAAAAAGCCCTAATTTAGCCGAGCTGAGATTCTCGTGTGCCTAGTAATGCCAGACTATGTAAGATGCGCCGAGCTTACCCTAATACTAATTAAGACGGAATATAACTAGTGGTAGTTCGACTAATTAGCTAATTACGCTTACCTTGACATGGGATGGAAGCTAATCGAGACCAAGCGACGAATTTGCAAGTTAGGCTAATTTATCTAATTAAGGTAAGTAAGGTACTTGGTGCTGTGATTGCCAAACGATTCCCAATGAACCCGATCGATCCCTATCCGATACTCGGGAATCGCAAAGTGATGGCGTGAACACTTCGTGCATGGACGTGTGAATGAACGTGTGCCTAGTCAAGCCAGGACCAGGCGAGTGCCGACCAGCTCTGCTCTGCCCCAGCCTTACGCGATTCAGCGCAAGCTGCGCAAATTTTTTACCATGTTGAAAGGCTCGGCCGATGGCAGATCTTGAAGCAGTTGGCGCACATTTAATGACTTGACAGTCGAATGATAGCATTTCGCAATGTTTAGTTCTAGGTTACTTAGCTTGTAGCGTCTGCTTACTTTTCGTCCCCGTGTTTTCCGAGCTTTTTTCTACTTCTTAGGCTTCTCTGGATGCACAGAAAGCTGTTATACTTCTTATAATAATTGTTGGGGTTTTGCGTCCTAAGAACGCGATATGAATGTGAGAGATGACATAGTGGAGGGCCCCCGATAGTTAGACCACGTGGGGTTCTTTAACGTGCACCTAAATCTGAGCACATGGGCTTCTTGCATATTGCGTCCATCGAAATGCAGCCTCCGCGAACTAAAATGGCGCTACCAAACATGTGGTTCAAACTACAAAGTACGGCCGCGGCGGCGCATTTCGATGCAGGCGAAAATGCTTGAGGCCCGTGTGCTTAGATTTAGGTGCACATTAAAGAACCCCCCGGTGGTCGAAATTTTGAGAGCCCTCCACTGTGGCGTCTCTCATCATATGGTCGTTTTGGGACGTTAGACCCCAACAATTATGATGACTATTGAAGTACAAAGTAATCGTTCTAGAAGGTCTTGGCTCACGGTACACACAAATCGGCGCATAGCACACATGATGGCGCACGTGTGCTAGCGCTACAGATTTGCCGGTCACCGGCTCCAAAAACACGACCTAAATATCATCATTCGAACGGCCCTCTGGTATGATTTTCTTAATGAACGAAAATTAATAATAATAATAATAATAATAATAGTAATATCTGGGGTTTTACGTGACAAGACCACGATATGATAATGAAGCCCGTGGTATAGGAGAACTCCGGAAATTTTGATCATCTGGCGTTCTTTAAGGTGCTTTGACATCGCACAGTACATGCGGTCCTCTACCATTTTGCCTCCATCGAAATGCGACCACCGCGGCCGGGATCGAACCTGCGCCTTTCACGTCAGCAGCCGACCTCCATAGACGCTATATGCCGTCGCGGCGGCATATCTACAGTGTCTCCACAGCCACCATTGTCCCCCATGAAAAAAAAAAGCATGGAATAAAATTCTAATAAAGAGTCTAAGGCAGGGAGCTACCATCTCTGCAATGCTATTCACCGCGTGTTAACAGGAGGTTTTCAGAGCGTTGGATTGCGGACAGCATGCGATAGCAGTTAAAGGAGAGTAGCTTAGTAACATGCAATTCGCTTGTGATATTGCCATGTTTAGTAACTCGGGAAAACTATTGCAAATCATAATTACTGAATCAGACAGGGAAAGCAGATCGGTGGGTCAGAAAATTAATATGCAGACAAATAAAGCAATGTTCAGCAGTCTCCGAAGATAAGAGTGGTTTGCGATGCCTATCAAAACACTGGAAGTGGTAAAGGAATACGTCTGTTTAGGGAAGGTAGTGACCGTAGATACGAACCATGAGAATGAAGTAACCAAAAGTATAAGAATGTTGTAGTGTGCATTTGGCACGTATTCTGAGATAATGATTGGCAGTTTACCACTATCTCTCAAGAAAAAAGGGAATGGTAGTTTACCACTATCTCTCAATCGGAAGGCTAGATCCTCCGGCAACCTACAAAATCCTAATCCTAATCCTAACTACTATCTCTCAAGGGAATGCAGGGAGAAGACAAGATAACTTGTGGCAATTGAAAGTAACAGCGGGGATTCCAACAGAAGGCAAGAGCGCGAACGGGAGGCATAAAGTTAAATGGGCAGATGAGATTCAGAAGCTTCCGGGGCTAACGTGGGCGCCGCCTGCACAGGACCGGGTTGATTGGAGAAACATGGGAGGGGCATGTTCCCTACAATTAGCGTACTCATGTTGCTGATGATGATGATGACACACTTGTGCAACGTGAATGCGAAAGTATCATTTCACGATTCGTACACAGTCGCATATATATATATATATATATATATATATATATATATATATATATATATATATATATATATATATATATATACGTATTGTTACAGCAACAAAAAGTGTGTCAAGAGGCCAACCAGGTTTCGCCTTAGCGTTTTGAGTGAGTGAAACACGTGCTTAGATTTTATTTATTTATTTATTCATTGATTTACTTGTTTATCTCAAGTGCACTAAAGCGCTCGGGCATTCTAGAGGGGAGTAGGGTGCATATGTGTACAACAATAGGAAGAATACCGACGTTTCAGCGAACACTTTCAAACAAATTTAAAGGTTGGCTCTTGGATATTGTACAATTCTAGCTCGTCAGCTGGTCGACGAGAAGAGGTGGAAATTACTCCACAAAAATTGAAAGGCATAGTCCACTAACTAACGAAAATTTACTAATTTTGATCTGAATTGAGTTATCGCCCACATTTCAATTCGCAATATTTATCCGTGGAGTTCGCAAGACGACCTGGAACTAATTCGTTTGATGCCACTAGTTTCGAGATATTTCCTAATTTCCCGAACATTACAGAGAAAGGCGTTGCCATCCGAATTATGTTCCTAACAAAACCTCCTGTCATGTATTGAAGCCCAAAATAAGTCTAACACAATGTATTCCTTCGACACTGATCTTCACGCTCCTTAGCCTAAGTGCGCATATCGTGTGCCAGCCACAGTGCGTCGCAACATCGCATAATTGACACTGCTCAACACGGCGTCATACAGACCTCGAACAGTCGATGGGTCTCACCGGTCGATATTGTAAAAAAAAAAAAAAAATACGGCTCAATTACTTAGTTTTTGCGTAGACTATAGCTTGCTGAACAAGATCACACGTAAGGACATCTATCCCTAGCCACTAATAGACGATGCCGCGACTGCCGGCATGGAGCATAGTTTTTTTTTTTTTTCTCTCTCTATTCGTTGGACCTGCGCTCCGGCTGCTTGCAGCCCCGATGGCTGAACTTGACCACCGCAAACCAGCCTTCGTGAGATCCGATGGCTTATATGAATTTATGGTGACGCGATTCGGGCCGTGCAACGCGCTTGCAACATTTGAACGCATGATCGGCATCCTTCGCGGCTTCAAGTGGCAGACAAATCTGTACTACCTGGATGGTAGTCTGATCTTTTCAGAAGGCTTTGCGACCCATCTACAAAGGTCGAAGCTGTCGTCATTAGTTTTAGCTGTAATGGCATTGAGGTAAACTTAAAGAAATGTTGCTTTGGCGTATGCGAAAGCTGCTTATTCTGTGCCGTCTTCTTCCGAGATGGCATCCTTCCGGATCCCACGACACTTCGTGCTGCTGCTACGTTTCCTAAACTGACAACGAAATACCTTCGCAGCTTTCTATGCCTTCGATTTTATTTTACGCGTTTCATTCGCAGCTCCCCGCAATTATAGCGCATTTCAATAAAACGTCCTGTTGGGCGAGTTGGTGATGTATCATAGACGGCATTTTTAGCGCAAACGTAGAAAACAAAGGTTTACTTCATAGTACACCTTTCTTTTCTACGTTTGCGCTAAAAATGCCGTCTATGATATAGCGCATTTCACTGACCTCCGCAGCGGCCGCAACCTTTGAGCGAAGTTACATGCGGCGATGCATCCAGAAAACTCCGATGTATTCTTACGTCGCCTCCAATCTTGCGACATTGTGAGTTGCTCGCCCCATATTAGAGAGAGAGAGAAGTTTATTATGACAGAAAAGCTGAGAGCGCCCCAGATGAAATTCACAAGGACACTAGCGGCGTCTCTTCGGCGTTGTGCGTGCCCAGCGTAAACGCGGATTTTACGAGTAAGTTCTTGCTTATGCCAGCCATGCAGCTACCAAAGCACGCACGAGCATACATAAAGTACGGTTGAAGCGCGTGACCTCTCCTCCCACCCCTGCATCCGCCAGCCAATACACATTCTAGCGGCGGTCTTCTTGTCCATCTACGACGCGTTCCCGCTGCAGCCGTCACCGACATGCCTGTGCAGCGGCGCAAAAACCCCTGCATTGCTTCCCTTATGGACTTGTTGCGTGAAGCAACGTCACCTACCATCCCTGAGAAATAAGCCATCAAACACACCATTTCATTCTTCGCAACAGTTGATCTACTATCCCAACTACCTCTATGATGGACGCAAGTGGCTCTTATTCCGCGCCATCTACGTTGACATATGCGCCACCTTCAACAATGACTCACAGTGTGCGCATGCCGAATAGTTGAAGACTTGCACATTCCTCCAGCTCTGCTACTATCAACGCAGAATTTACCGCTTCTTCTACCGCTACATTTGTTGCGTCGAGCAGAGCCGCACGAATCCCCCTATACCATTTCCCTGCTCCGTAACAACCACCGACTTGCTCTCTCCGCCCCTTGGACTACGCCGGCGTTGATTTGTATGAACTTCTTTCCGTCACTCCTGCTACCAACTGATAGATAATTTTTTCCATCGATTACGCGCTAAGCAGAGACTTCACCATTGCCATCTGCATCGGCTAGCAATGTTGCCTCTCATTTCACACCACGTCATTCTACAGTACGGCGCACTACGTGAGCCGCGCATCGTCCGATGGACGTCTATTTCTGTCGGTCGTCGTCAAGCAATTCTAGAGGAATGCAAGGTCTTTCACCACACCACCACATCCTTACAATCATAAAAGGAATGGTTTAACAGAAACATTTAATCGAACATCAGGTGATATGCTGACAATGTACGTCACTTCCGGTTACTAAGACTGGACCCGTGTCATTCTCTTCGTGACGTACGCCCAAAACACTGCTACGCAGACCACTACTGGACTCTCTCCTGTCTTCTACCTATAAAGGACTCGAGCCCTCCTGCACGTTATGCGCAATAACTCCTTGCCACGCTTATGTGAGTGAGTCGACGGCAGTTCCCAAGCTGCTAATTCGCTGAAGAGGGTCGCCAGAGAGCCAGATCTAACGCCACTGTAGGCAAGCAGCGTCAAATACACCAAGGAGATGTCTCGAAGCCTTTTAGTGTCGTATGCCTGTGGCCGATTTGTGTGGCTCTGGACTCCTTGAGCTAGCCCCGGTTGGTCAACGAAACCTCTTTCGAAGTATCGCGGCCCGTACCGTATGGTCTACCAAGCCTTCGTACTTGATCTACGGCGTCAAACCACTTGATCTTTCTTCTATTGTAGTAATCAAAAATGTCGAGGCATCAGATTGCGCAATGGACCTAGGTGATTCCCCGAGAGATCGAACATGCATGTCCGGTCGATATCTGAGAGCCGCGATGAGGTAGACCAAGCATTTGTTGAGGAACCTAAAACGATTAATATGTTGAACAGGTACGTCCACCTTTCTTGCAGGCTTTCTTGCAGGCTGCAAGCTGTGCACGCATAGCCCTTTAGAGAGCGGAAGCAGCCCAACCCCGCCCACGCTAGAGACAAATAAATCTGAGAATACATTTTTGCTGAAGACAGGCTACCAGAGTGAAATTTCGCTGCAGCAAAATAATTAGTACTGTAGATTTACGCACAATGCAAGCTTGATAACAACCATAAAAGGCACTGAAGTGAGATCACACAGCAAAGGTCACTTTGGCCCTGTATGTCTCATTAACAAAGAAAATGACATTTTATATCGAAACCGTGCATTGACTGACATAAGCACTCCTCGGTAAAAAAAATTTTCCCTAAAACTGACACCAAGTTTTTTTTTATTTTGTTTTTTTTGAAAATGGGCTTTTTTTGAAAAAACTTGGTTTTTAAACTATTTCTTTCTTTTTTTACGCTGCTTGTAGGAAAGCGATCTCTCGCAGAAATATTTCAAATGCTCTTTTTTTCTATATGTGATACAGTTTTGAAGTTTCTGTGTAAAATAGCAAACGGGCGAAGACGCATCAAACTTAGGAAACATTTTCGATTTGGGCCGTGGCTGCCATTTTTTTACATTTTTTACCCTTTGTGGACAGCATCAAAAAAGCATGGATGTAATTCACAGTATTCCCTATAAAAATGAACACCAAAAATTTTCGACGTAATGTTTATAGTTCGCATTAAATTCGGCTTCGAAATCCAAAAATATTGCAGGGAGAAAAAAGAAGACTCCCGCGCCACCACCTTCAAATATTTGTTTCGCACGCTTGGAGCGTTCTTCGGAAATAAAATTGTCGGTTCCCTGCACTTTGAATGTGCAGGCACATCACATAAAAATCGCAGACAAAACAGAAATATCGACCGGACATGCATGTTCGATCTTTCCGTGGATTCACCCACCTGCCTTACTATCTCAGTGCCGTGGTATTCTGCCTGTAATTTGCCAGGATGGCTCTGTATCGGAAGGGAAGTAAACAGAGAGTTTTAGAACACCGCACGCAAAGCTTGCCGGCATTGCGGGCGTAGCGTTAGCGTTCGTCACTTAACGGGAGCCCGCAAGAGGCTAGCGTACGACGCATGCGCAACGCAAACGCAAAGCTTCGCGTACGCTGTTCTAAGACTCTCTTAAAAGCGGCACTGCTTGCAGAAGCAGAAAACGCTCCTGATGTACAAAGAAAAGAAGACGATTCGGCAACGCAAGCTTTGCGCTAGTTCTGCCAAAGCTGGTCAGTCTCCAATAGTATAGCGCTTATTTAAAACGCTTCATTACACTATCAATAGCTTCTATCATGCTTTCCTCGGATTCAATATGTGTTGCCTTATTGAGGCTGTGGTTAACTGAAATAGGCCCTTGGTTCCCCTTCCTTTGTTGTTTAGATAATTGGTTGCGTAATAAGAAATACTAAAACATGAGAACTTTACTTGCTCCATATCTAGAAGCGAAACCGGCTCTGTAGCAAAGATTCTGGGTGCAACGCTTTAGCGAAAAAACAAGAAACTAAATCTTCAGCAATCACGCACTAGTAATATTAATTGCTGGAACTTTAACACGCCAAAACTACGATATGTTTATGAGGCGCGCCGTAGAGGAGGTCTGGACTGGAAAAACGATGTCCTACAGCACGCGCTTAGCGCTTAGCGGGCGTCTCCCATTCCCTGTTCGCGGCAGAAGGGTGTGCCGGAAATTTCGACCACCTGGGGTTCTTTAACGTGAATTTACATCTACGTACAGCATCAAAATCCAAGTACTAGTGGATTTTCGCCTCGTTCGAAAAGGCTAGAGCCGCGGCCACGATCAAACCGGTGCCCTTCGGGTCGCCAGCCGAGCACCGTAACCACTGAACAGCAATTCTGTAAAAAAAAAAAAATACTACGATTCGAACCCGTGCCGCAGTCACCGCACGTGAGTCGCCAGTACAGGCGCTCAACCATCTAGGCCACAACGCACACCGGCTGCGGGGCGGTAAAATGGGTCTTATCAAGATACAATGGTCGAAGACGCCAGTCGAAGACGCGACTGTGTTGTAGAAAACTTCATTTTGGAACGTGTTTTTCTCCACACAGAAACATGATTGCGGCCTCAAATGAAAGCTTCTGGTTCCGTACTACTCAGATCTCCGAGCAATTTGCAGGATTCCTTCTAGTTTTTTCAGACGGCCCGCTTTTTGTCCCGAAAAACGAGGCGTGATTTCGGCCGCTTCCATAGGACCCCATTGTTTAAACTCTTTAGTCGTCGTGGGAACAGAATGTGAAGATCCGATGTTAACGATGCTGCAATTTGTTAAGTGCGGTACAGCTCCTAGAAGGTGCCCCTTTAAGAAGTTTTGGATATTGCGCCTTCTACGATTTTTTATCGTCGAAAAATGACCCTGTCCCATTAAAAACGTGCGAGCTTCCAGCAGTGGCCGCTAGGAGCGCTGATCATCCAATGTCCCCGAAAGCTGGATCTGGTGGACTTGGGGCTTGACTAAAAGAGGAGAGAAAGGACTACGATGTGCAATCGCTGCACGCTCATCTAGTTAGCCCTTTAGTAGGCAAATCCGTGTCCATTTGTCGCGACTCCTACCATTAAAACACCTTCGTTTGAACTGGTGGAGCATCCGGGTACATGTGATCTTCACCCTCGAAGTTGTGGAACAGCTACCGCGACCTGTCACAATGACTGATTCGGGACCGTCTCAGGGCGCTCCTGATCCCGCACCGAAGGCTGTCTTCTGCCCTGGCGCACTCTGGCAGCGCGATCCTCCCATATTCAGTGGTACCGATGACCACGACGTGAAGACTGGATTGCTGAGTATCATCTGGTGGCCGCTTACAAGTGGGGCGCTAGCGACAAGCTCACACATCTTGACTTCTATTTAGCCGACGTCACAAAACTGGAAAATGTACAACCCAGAGCAGTTAGATTTATATTTGTAAAATTCAAACGTATAGATTCTCCTGCATATTTTATGAAACTCAATAAAATCTTGACGCAGGAAGGCCGGAGAAAAGTTAATCACCTTTCATTTCTTCACAACTGCCTTGCAGGTAAGATCAATTTATAAAAGCTCTCCTAGCATCTGTTAAGCGTGTTAGTACGAGAACAGTCATAAACACTCGGTGGCACCAATCTTCGCTCGCCCAAATCATTTCGATACGATATCTTACCTCGTACGGTCGCGGATTGGAATTATTTGCCACATAGCACATTCAGCTCTGATGACTTTGTTAGTCATATGCAGTGCTATGTTTTGAACATCTAGCCTTCTTAGTTCTCACCGCTTCTGCTGATCTTGTTCCTACCGCATGCATATTTTCTTCCTTCTGTTCGATCACCCTATCTGGGAAATGATTTTCATACTATTCGTTATTGTACGTTTTGTTTCCTGTGTTCACCTCTTGCGTTGTTTGTATATTTACTTTTGTATTGTATGTGAAGCCAATCATGCCTAAGCCAAATTGCTGGTTTCCAATATTTAAAAAAAATTCACAGCGTATCCACGGAGTGAATGATGATGAGTGGGCAAAGCTCCGGAGGTTCATCGGTAAACCGTGAATCTTCCGTGAATTCTGCCCAGTACATCATCAACGACGTGAGATCGGGCGCGTTTATACTAAAGGGTCGATGAGAGTCATGGCGACTTGCAGCTCACTTTAATTTTACATGTACGCTGTGAATTGTTATTGTTTAATCATGCACAGGAGAAATCTCACACAGGCGCTACCTTGGAGGTCAAAATCCAGTGCCTATATATATGGGGTCGTCAGTGAACGGTTGTGCAGCGCGAGCAGTCGGTTTTTTCAATCAAGGAACTCGCTAGCAGACGCTGCCTGCGTCGGCGTCGCGAGGCGAGAGAGGGGGGGGGGACCGTACGAGAGGAGAGAGAGGGGGGAAGCGTAGGAGAGGAGAAGGCGAGAGAGGAGGGGGGAGAGCGGTCTCCTATCACACTAGAGCACGCATCTGCAACGCAGCGACGATGGGAACGTATCTTTTGATGAACGGTCTTGCGTTCCACGTCTCGGTAAGGCAGAGCACGTCCACCGCGGTGACACGCATCTGCAACGCAGCGAGCGCCTTCGCAGCATCTATTGATCAATTCACGTACTGCGGCACCACAGCGCCATCTCGTATTTGAATTCGTCAACTATGCTGCGCTAGCCTCATCTACTGCGATCTAGTGAGCACTTCACGAACTAGAGGTGGCAACATACTATGTACGGAGGAGGGAACGACCCACACCCTAAGGCGCTTTGCCCCTAAAGAAAAGACATGGTTGATCCCTCCGTCACAGGAATCGGTATAACATGAAAGTGAAACGTGTCCTTACAGAAGTAGCTGAATGTTTTCGGTACATTGATATAAAAGAGCCTGCACAATATCTGTTGGTGTTTTACAGCTAGATAACGTTTAAGGTGGATGCATCCACATTGACGCTTGGTGGTACAATTCTGTATCCCGACGAGAAATGTCCATGATCAATGAATAAACAAACTCTTGTGCTCATAGGCACCCGTCAATGCAGTTTACGAGGTTAGGGACCTTATACGAGGTGCGACGGTAGCGCCAGAACACACAGCCTAGCGACAAGACGCAGCAAAATCGGGCCCGCCACTGCGTAGCCAAGCGAGTAGACCCAGCAAAATCGAACCCGCCAGGCACAGCTGCACCTTTGTTCAGGTGGGGGTAGGGGGTCACAGGTGATTATGGACGCACCCAGGAAGCGTTTGTTGAAACGGCTGCCAAAAGGGAGACACTTGAGCGCGTCGATGTGGTATGCGAGCGTTTCATTTTCTTGGTATCCCTGGCGGTCGGTATCGTCTATGCTGAGGCGGCCCACAAGAGCTCCATCGCGCCCTCTGGTCAGTGACGGGTGCCTATAAATGATTGTGGTAGCTGTACGGTTAGAGCGGAATTCCAGAAAGTGGTGCGACAGCCGGAAGAGCGTCACTGATGGGAGGCCGAACTTGGGCTTAGGTGGCCTACTCGCGGCATGTTAGAGCTTATTGAACACCACTGCCCGACCAGAGGGAAATTCAACGCGTGTCCTGTCTTCCCCGTAGGCCGGCTGCGATATTTCGCGGGGCGAGCGCAAGTTGGGAACGCGTAGTTACGGCCACGCGAAGCACTCGCGCGTCCCAGCGCTATTTTAAATGCGAATGCATTTCATAGTCGGGCTATGTCAGGCATCCGGCGTTGGCGTTGTGCGGCGTTGGCGTTGTCCGCGGAGGAGGAGGAGGAGGATAGGTTGAGGAGGTGTGCGCGCCGGCAGGTGTTAGATGTGAAGCATCTTATGGCGAAGCTTAATCCGGTGGTGGTGGTGTACGGCGTGACCGCCCTTACTGCGCATGCGCAAACCCTTTAAAAAAAATAAAGATAAAAAACCTCCTCTCTCCCTCTCTCTCCCCTAGGCATCCCTCCCCGCGGCAACCACACCCTCACTGCGCATGCGCCTCCCCTCCTCTCTCCGCTGCTACGCTCCCCCCCTCTCTTCTCTAGGCATATCTGCCCGCAGCGTCCACACTCCCACTGCGCATGCGCACCCCACCTCTCTCTCCTCTCCTATGCTCCCCCCCCTCTCCCTCTCTCGCCTGGCGACGCCGACACAGGCAGCGTCTGCTAGCGAGTTTCTTGGTTGAAAAAACCGACTGCTCGCGCTGCACAACCGTTCACTGGCCACCCCGTATATATGGCAATGAATCTTGACCTCCAAGGTGGTGCCGGTGGGAGATTTCTCCTGTGCGTTGTTGAACAATAAAAATTCGCAGCGTGCGCGTTAACTAAAAGCGGTCTGCGGCGGAGCTATATATGAAAAAAAAATTTAAAAATAAATAAAAAAGTTAAAAAAAACAAGAAAAAGCAAAAAAAAGGCGCTGCGCCGTGCTCCCGACCGGGCTGCAGAAATTAGGCGCCTTTTCCTTCTTCAAACCACAACCACCATATATAAATGGAGTGAAGCGCGCGCGAAATGCATTCGCATTTCCTCACGATTCCCTTCGGGGAGGTGGGGGGCTTTTTGGTATAGATGGATGCTATGAGCGACTCCGACGTTGGGGGGTAAGGTCGCCACCTTGGCATTCTGTTAATACGTCGACAAAACTGCACTTCTCCGTCCCATTAGGTTTGTTTCCAATAGAAAACGAACCAAATGGGATAAACGCGTAGAAACGACGCTTTGAAGGAACTAATCGTGGATTTCACGGTCATGATGCATTACTTCACTTTAGCAAGATCACTGTGAGAGCATAGTGGTGGATATAAAAGGCGCGTTTGTAAAGCTTACAGAGTACGTCACCATGGCGCAGTGGATAGCGTGCCCGGCATCGTCTGTCGTCGATCAAGAGGTCAGAGGTTCGACTACCGTTGGCGGAACCTTTTTTCTTTAGTCTTCTGATCATGTGTATTTTTTCCACGTCATTTCCGTGACGGAAATACGTCGATGAACTCTTGGCGGAGCCCAGCATAAAACACTTTCGTGTTAAAAAGTTATGGGTCTGCTGTAGAATAGCCGAGTGCAACGCAGAACGCCTGGGTTCTATTCCAGTTTGAACTATGGTCTTTGTTAACGCGGAAGCGTTACATACCTAATCAAACACGAAAATTGACCATCGGCGTCGGCGTACCGCGTCTGCGCCTCGTGTTGGGAACGTAAGCACAAGTGATGCAAAAATCATCATAACGAGATTACTCCACCATGACGTCATCATGTCACGACAGATCACGAAAATATGTGACGTCATGTGATCACATCACTACATGACATCATCGCTTGGCCAAAGGTAGGGCGAACACGGAGGCAGTTCAAAACCAGCAGCGGCGCAGAAAGCTTCCAATGCCTCCGATCCAGGAGGCAATGAAAAACCACATTGGGTGCAGCCAGTTTTCGGAGCGCCGCGTCGGAGCATCAGTACATCGACTGAGAAGGAAACGAGGATGGCTTTCACCTTCTTGTTTTCTTAGGCGAATGCGTAAGGGAGCCTCTGAGCTCTTTGCCGTAAATCTTAATTTTCCATCAGACAACACTCCCGACTGGCTTTTTTCAGGCTATTCGCGCTAAGATTTTTCGTTCTTTCTAACTGTGCCAGAGTTGATTTTGAATGGGAATAACTTGTGGCACATAACCCGTATTTCAAGAGTCGCAATAAGCGGTCATGTGCCGCACGTGACTCAGGGAACAGGTTTCATGAGAAATAGATAGATAGATAGATAGATAGATAGATAGATAGATAGATAGATAGATAGATAGATAGATAGATAGATAGATAGATAGATAGATAGATAGATAGATAGATAGATAGATAGATAGATAGATTTCTCGCATTGAGATCTACCCTCAGTGTTGCAGTGCCCCTTTAAAGAGGCCCTGCAACACTTTTCCGAGTAGCCATGAAATGGATTCACTAAAGGAGCTTATTGCATATTGACGTGAAAGGCGCGAAGACGACAATGGACAGAGGGAGAGTACACACAGACAGAGCGCCACTTCCAACAATGTTTATTTCGAGAAGAACACAGTATACTGTGTTCTTCTCGAAATAAACATTGTTGGAAGTGGCGCTCTGTCTGTGTGTACTCTCTGTGTTCTTCTCGAAATAAACATTGTTGGAAGTGGCGCTCTGTCTGTGTGTACTCTCCCTCTGTCCATTGTCGTCTTCGCGCCTTTCACGTCAATATGCAAAACCAACACGCCCATTCTGCCATTCTTACATTGAGCTTATTGCCTCACGAATACACCGCCGCAAAATTTTTTAGGATCCGTCCAGTACGAGCGGAGTGATAAAGATTTGTCGCACGCTGCAATAGCATTCTCTCTTCTCTCGTCCCGAGAAATCGCTGGAAGCTAAGCAGGGAGGAATGGCACGGGGAAAGAAAATACGTCACGCGCGCTTCGTCACCTTGATCACTTTTTCTCTTTTTGTTCTTCGAATACGCGGCTTTGCTGTACGTTCGCGTGCGCGCGCCTGGACAAGTCGCGGCCTCCCTCGGCGGCCCTAGTAACGACCGAGCGTGCCATGCTCAAATCAGCCAATGGCTGATACAATGGCTGTGACGAGTGACTTTTGAGCTTGTAGCGTCCTTTGCTGAGAGAAGAGAAAGCAATTTTTAGCTGATTTTGAGAATTAATTGTAAATTCTAGGCCGCGTGCTGCGCTATAATATTTGGCTCGCGTGCTCTCGGGAGCCTCTACTATCGATCGGCAGCGTTTTCTGACCATGGCTCAAAAAGTGTTGCAGGGTCCCTTTAATAGTCTGTATGGACTCTCCATCAAATATTGGTCCATCGCTAATTTTGTTCATAGTCGGGGCTGAACATAGCGGAATTGGTTGCAGCGCGAACTCAACGCAAGGACACAAGAAGGAAGACAACACAACCAGTGCTACTAGCAGCGACAACGTTTATTTTTCGAGATACAGACCGCCCTAAGTATCACTACCTCAAAAGTGAACAAAGGTCACGTGGTGATAATGACAGACATGCGCGAGGGAATCACCCATACAACAGCAACGTAACAGGTGATAACCGGACCGTAGCAGGATGTCAGCATTTTTATTTATTTTTATTTATTTTTTATTTATTTACAGAATACTGCACGCCCCAAAACGGGCCCAGGCAGGGGGGAAAATGTACAAAGAAGTGCAATTAGACAATGCGAAACGCGAACAAACATTAGGAAGTGTCAAGAATACATATTGAGCAAAAGATAGCACTAATAAATGTAAAACAAAAACAAAAATGAAAAGGAAGAAAGGAACAAACCATATAATTATTAAGAAATAGCAATGCGAAGTGTAAACAGCAAAAGTAACAACACAGTGAAATAAATGGAAAAGTTTCGGCGTACTTCACATTAAGGTCACGTTGGCAAGAGCGTATCATACGTAGTTACACACATACACGCGAAAAAAATGAAGAAATCAAACAATTTTAAGAAGTCGCTGCATTAGCTTATTAGACTATAGATCAGAGAACACGATATAACGAATGAAGGTATAAAAATAGCAAATGAAAGACAGTAAGGTCAAATAGTTACACGTTCTAAAAAATCGGCGTTAGATAAATTTGAAAAAGGTTGGTTGTTCAATCTGTTATGGTGCGTGGAAAAAAGGAATATTGCAAAAAATTTGTTCTTGTCCGATAAGGTGTTAAAGAGCCAGCTTGACCATACCGAGTTCTACGAGCTGTAAGTGGTTTTGTATAATGACTTGGGTTTATAGCTAAAAGATTATTTTTGAACGAAAACAGAAATTTTAATCGTTGTATTTTCCTGAGTAACTGAAGTGGTTGAATGTTATGCTGTGTCATTAGACTAGAGGGAGAGCCACTATTACGATATTTAGAGTAGATGAATCTGACGGCTTTACGCTGAATCATTTCGAGAGTTAGTTTTTGTGTATGTTAGTTAGTCAATGTTAGTTTTTGTGTATGGATCCCAGACAATGCTGGCATATTCGAGTTTAGGTCGAATTAGAGATGTATAAGCCGTTAATCGAGTACTACAAGGATGTATGTTTTAGTTTGTCTGTGAGAAAGCAAAGTTGCTTGTACGAAGAGTTGCATATGTTAGAAATGTGAGTATTCCAGCTGAGGTTATTCGTTATTGGGATTTTCAGGTACTTACTTATACTCGCTGACTTCTGTAAGCATTTCGGAACCTAGTTTGTAGACGAACGACATTTTTTTAGATTTCTTTTTAGTTATTGACATATAGACTGTTTTAGTGGCACTTTAGTTCCATGCTACACCGACTACACCAGGAAACAATACCTTGAAGATTACAGTTTAGTGATAATTGATCTTCATGACAGTTAATTTTATTATACAGTACACAATCATCCGCAAATAATTTAATTTCTACAGGGGCAATAATTTCATTAGTAATGTCATTAATGGAATATTAAGAATAATAATGGGCCAAGTACACTGTCCTGGGGCACTCCAGATGAAACTGGTAGCTCGCTGGATGAGTGGTTACTAATTGAAACGAATTGTCTGCGGTTAGGTCAGATAGGCAGCCACCCAATTCACTATGTAAGTTGAAAGGTTAATTGATTCTAGTTTAGTAATAAGTTTGCTATGAGATATAAGATCGAACGCTTTCTTAAAATCTAGAAATATTGCGTCAACCTGACCGGACCCATCAAGAATACTAGCGAAGTTGTGAACAACTGTTCTTAAATGTGTTATAGTGGAGAAGAGAGAGAGAGAGAAAGATAAAGGAAAGACAGGGAGGTTAACCAGAGGAGGACTCCGGTTTGCTACCCTGTACTTGGGAAGGGGAAAATGGGGGGTGTAAAAGAATGAAAGAGAGGAAGAAGAGTTTGTGACAGTAGGCAAAAAAAGAAAAAGTGTCTGGAACCCAGTGGCGTAACTAGCTTGGACGGCGCCCATGGCAAATATATTTCCGCGCCCTTCATGATGGTAGTGATACTGATTATTATTATTATTATTATTATTATTATTATTATTATTATTATTATTATTATTATTATTATTATTATTATTATTATTATTATTATTATTATTATTATTATTATCATTATTATTTGTGTGCAAAAAAAGCCATCCGTCTGTTTTGGGTAAGTGAATGAGCGATTTGTTGATTGTTCACAACAGTGGACTAAAGCCGGCTCGCACGTCCACGCATGGTACGACACACCAGAAGTTCACAAGGTTAGAAAAAAATGTGACAGAATGAATGGACCTTACCGGTCACTTGTTGTCGTCCCGCTTAACACGAATAATGAGAGGTTCGTAAAGTACATACCACACAAAAGAGAACGACGAAGTAGGCATGTAAACGGTTCTTATCGTTTTTGGCTACATCACCATAAAGAGTATTGTTCTAAATTATTTATTGCGTACATCAAATCTGCATACTATGCCTACTTTTTTGTTATCAATACTAATGATGCGTTCAAAAATTCGTTCCGGCAAACCGTGTTGTCGCATATATTATTGCCTTTTGCCACGCCAGTGCGACGCCAGTGCTCTCCGGTCACACATTGGAGCCATCGGCTGCACTTTGGACCAGGGGTCTCAAACAGGCGGCGCGCGGACTTCTCGTTAGCGAACCGCGGCCCCCCGCACGTGACTGTCTTAGTCTCAATCATGTTTTTTTAATTATTATTTTCTTACTAAGTGCAGTCATGAGCTACACAGGCATGACTTGTTTAAAGCATTTTTTTTTTCCTTGAGGGAACCCCTTCGGTTAACATGTGTTGATACATAACCGCGAAACAAAACTCCCTATTTCAGAATCGTCGTCCAGACTTCAGTCATTTTGGAGGTAGAGTTATGTTGTTGGAATTCTGGTTGCCAAATCGCCTTCAGGAATGACCCATATATATGAGATAGGGGAAAGGTATTTCAAATGGCAATGTTAGCCATTTGAAACGTATTCGCCTTTTTTTGTGTGTGTGTTTTGGGCCACATCTGGAGTCTATATCGGCCAGATCACGCAGACACCATCTCATGTAGCCACCATAACCCGTTTACACGAGACATCAAACGCAAGGTCTTGAGATCTATTAGCAGAAAATGAAATGCCATTGTAGCTTACCGCCTCACTGAAGCAGACAATGAAGTCGATGTTCGTGACTGCTTATGCGACGAGGTAGTGGGTAAAACATGAGCCTATAGATATTTTCTAGTGTAACTCTCCTGCTTGGGCGTCCAATACGCACAGTCAGTCAGGCACCTTAAAGGTACGCTAACGAGAAACATGAAGTTGAGGTGGAATCAGCAGGGGCATTGAAGAATGCATGCAGTTTTCGCTGGGTTTGAAAAGATAAGTTATTAGTGGAAGATAAAGCGGAGACCGAATACCTCTTACTCAATTCCTCTCGCCCCAGACTTAGTGCTGAAGGGATGTCGTCACGAATCTGATTGCTCTCAGTGAATTAGAAAGCGCCATCACACGTCACCACGCGTGCAATTGGCCGCTGCTTGGCCGCGGTGCAGCGAAGCCGCGGCTTTCATGATTGCCACGATGGATGTGGTTGCATGGAAGCAGGATTGCATTTCAGTGAGTCTGCAATGATCCCCCGTGCTCTCGCGGTGGCAGGAGCTCTTTTTGCGAGCGAAGCCTGGCTCCAAAAGACTGAAAGCGACGTGTCGTTTTCGTCGACGGCATGCGTGGCGTCCGATTGCCAAATACCGTTTATGTATACGCGTTGTTTTTTTCGTATTTATTAATAGCGTTTTCGCTTTGGAGAACTCGAGCAGAGGCGCCATGCCGTGAAGAGAGTCGCGGCAGTGCAGTGAGAGCAGAGCCATGCAGAGTCACTCAATCCGCCCCTGGAATGCGGCACGCATCCGAAGAGCAGGTGGGAGGGTACAACTGAGAAGAAATGTACCATGAGATCAAAACCATCGAAGCCCCATAGTTCTCTGCGGGACAGCGGCAGAATACGTGTGAAATCCGATGCAGAATGGCTGCGGGGCTCGCTCGTATAAACGACGTCAATATCACTGGAGTCAGACTACACTCGGATGATATTATTGCCAATGCGCTCACCGGCGGAATCAAGAAAACAAAACAAAACGAATGGGAAGATATCAAGATGAACAGCTCTCGGCAAATCACGACTGGACTGCGTTTGTGATCATTACGAGAAACGTGAAGGGGTGTTAGCACTATCGGCGCCAAATGAAACGCGAAGAGCGGCAAGCATTAGCAATGGTCCTAGTGCGTCCCCGTCCAGTTCATCACCGTGGACATGCGCAGTGCTGCCAAACAGAACTTATGCGCGCCTATCAATGGTGATGACTGGATGGCATGCACCATATATTCTAATACTTGCCGCTGTTCGCGTTTCATTTGACGCCGATAGTACATGTATATATCCTTCAGTTTTTCGCAATTTTCTTGCTTAAACCTCAGTTCACAGCAATAATGGCATGGATGTGATCGTAATACAGGATCATTTGCCACTGCAGTTCTACTTCCTGTATCTCTTCAGTGCTCCTGTGCACGAGGCCCACCACTGGAGACACGGGCGCTGCAGTCGACATGCTACGACATTACGATCACGTGATGACGCCTTGCTTCACGGAACCTTGCTCGAGAGTGTTTTTTTCTCCGAGTTTACCCCTTCAATCAGCCTAGCTCGTTTCACAACCAGTTCATGTGCACTGGCATCCAGAAAAATGAGCTGGGAAAGCTTGATCCGATGTTTCAAGGTGCTGTGCGCCACGATTAATGCACAGCTCATGGTAAAGAGCAGGGTGTAATTTCACATTTACGGTTTTACTTCAAGGACAACGAACATCATGACGCATGGCCGATAAATCTAGCTTAGAAGGGGCAATGAGCCGAAGTTCCGCGCACGTGTTTGCTGCACGCAATTCCGAGAAGGCGGTGTTGTCTACGGACTAGGAACGGCAAATGTTAATTTGGTGAGTGACAATGAGTTAATTTCACACGTGGCACCTCCCTTTCCTCGTGATGACGCCCACACCTCGAAGTCTCCTCAAAAATTACTTCGGGGACGTCATTCCTCAGTCAACACCATAATACTACGCACGCTGATCGGGGGAAAATGTCGTGGAGAGGAGAAATGAGGAGGAGGGACGCAATTTGATGGAAAAAGCAGTCTGTGAACGAGTTTCTGATTTGAAAAAGATAACAAAGAAACCTTGCAGAAGGAGCCCATACTTAGTATTTTCATTTCGTCATTTCATCCCGACGTCTGCCCATGAAATCTCGCCGTAAGCTTGGAGGCGGACATGTCTGATGAGTTGGTAAAGAGCTTCTCGATCGCAACTCTTCAGCAACAAGACCGTGGGCAGCGCTTTCCCTTTCCGATTTTCACGTGTGGAAGAACCAAGATGGTTTGGGCCGAACCAGAAGGAAACGAACATTTCAAGCGATAAGTTCAGTGGTGAATTAAGCTAGAAGGAGGTTTGGGACGGTTCGACCTCCCAGCGCCCCGATATTATTACATTTTGTGTTTTATATATTTGCGAACACATACAAACAGATGCCAGATCACAAATAAAGGGAAGTCAGAACAACAGAAAAAATGTATTTGTCTACGACCCTGCATAGGTACGTTCATGGTTAAAATCATGCTTATGTGGAGACAGGCTTACACCGACCTATTTATCTTATTGTTTTTGAATATGAGCAATGAGCTAAAGGCTCCTTGCTCATATGAGCCACAGGTTCCCGAGAAGCCACAGGCTTCCAGAAGATTGTGTTTCGTATGTTGAAGGAAAGGAGCATCATTTAACTAGTCAAAGGAGTCTCTAGCCTCACGGGTGTTCTTGGAGAAGGCGAGGAAGGTGGGTTTGGAACAGTGTAGTGCCATGCCTCCACTGGTTTTGAACCTGCAGGGGCGACCTTTCCACGGGGCGCGGGGGGCCCGAGGACCCAATCGCGGTGCGCGTTTGTGTCCTCAGAAAGTCCCCGAGCGCATGTTGGGCGGACTCGGCTCAGCGCCCCCTCCCAAGCGGCGCCCGGGGCACTTGTACCCCCTTGCCCCCCCCCCCCCCCTAGTTACGCCACTGCTGGAACACCGTCCGTGTACTAGGCAGCAACACTGTTCGCGCACAGTCACAGTTTGTCATTTGGTCCCGTAGCTTGCAGAAACCGCATCAACGCCTTCAGAGCGGCTCGTGTTGCAGACCGGGCAGGCCTAGGGCCTCAGGATTTTGTTCTCTGTGAGAGGCCGGTTGTCCAGCTGGCCCAATATGGCTGAGAGGGTCGCTCTTTCGCTGTTGAAGCGGGTGCAGTCACAGAGAAGGTGCGCGACTGTTTCGCTGCACCCGCATACTTCACAGGATGGGCTGTCAGCCATTCCAATCAGAAATGAATAGGCATTTCTGAACGCCACTCCAAGCCACAGACGGGCCAGCAAAGTACTGTCACGTCATGATAAGCTGGGCGGGATACGTAGCTGGAGGTCAGGATCCAAAGTATGCAGTGGAGAAACCTTTGCGAAAACCATGTTGGCAGGAAAAAAGTATGTTGTTATCGCTTATAAACTTATTAATTTCATTAGCTATTATGTGTTCAAGTAGTGCGCAACATGATGAGGTCAGTGGTTAGTGATATAGGGCGATAATTTATAACTAGTGTGGCGGCACCTTTTTTTCAATACAGGCACAACACGTGCCGAGAGCCAATCACTAGGCAGCGTAGCTGAAGACAATGACACTTGAAATATACGAGCTACAAAAGGCGCTAATGCTTCTGCATACCTTCTCAAGAGGCGTTAGGTATATTGTAACGGGAAGTATTTATTAGGTTAACACCGATCGGGTTAACACTGTACACAGCGCACAGGAATGCAGCACAACAGGGCAGCTCAAACTCAGCCCCACAACAACATCGTCGTCGTCTTCATTCATTCGGTGCCATTTCGGCGCCCGTGCCAGAGGTACCTTTCCATACCCGTGACATTACCCCGGTCGGCAAAGCACCGTCCCGGTGCCTGTTATGGTTAGAAGGGCGTGTCGCTGTTGTAGCGCTTCAGGCGAGAAACATGCACAATGTCAGTTCTTGATGTAGCAGTCGAAGGGTTCGTGGTCGGGCAAATCTCATAGGTGACAGGTGTCACCTGGCGCACAACGCGGTATGGCCCGACGTATCGCGATAAAAGCTTCTCGCAGAGGCCAACACGACGGGATGGAAGCCACAGTAGAACGAGAGAGCCCGGAGGAGAATCGGCATCCCTATGTCGACTCTCGTAGAGCGACTTTTGCGCTGTCTGGGAAGACGAGAATCGAGCGCGGGCCACTGTACGTGCGTTGAGAGCACGGATGACGGCATCTTGAGCGTATGAAGTGGTGGATGGAAGGTCAGGCGGAAGCAGGGTATCGAAAGGTAGTAGGGGATCACGGCCAAACAGAAGATAAAATGGTGAATAGCCGGCAGTTTCATGACGCGAGGAGTTGTACGCGAAGGTGACGAACGGCAGGGCAACGTCCCAATCGGTGTGGTCGTCAGAAACGTACATGGAAAGCATGTCCGTCAGTGTGCGGTTGAGGCGTTCGGTAAGTCCATTAGTCTGAGGATGGTAAGAAGTCGTAAAGTTGTGTCGGGTAGCACAGGATCGAAGTAGGTCGTCAACCACACGAGACAGCAAGCAGCGACCACGGTCTGTGAGTAAGTGAGAAGGAGCGCCATGCTGAAGGATGATGTCGTAGAGAAGGAAATCTGCAACGTCCGTCGCGCAGCTAGTTGGTAGCGGCCGAGTAATTGCATAACGAGTGGCGTAATCTGTAGCTACTGCAATCCATTTGTTTCCGGTTGCCGAAGTTGGGAAGGGACCTAGCAAGTCCAACCCCACTCGATAAAACGGCTCGGCTGGGACTTCAATAGGTTGAAGGCGACCGGCAGGGAGAGTCGTAGGTTTCTTCCGGCGCTGGCACAGGTCACACGCTGCAACGTAGCGGCGAACGGAACGATAAAGGCCCTTCCAGAATACCCGTCGTCGAACACGGTCATAGGTTCTGGAGACGCCTAAATGTCCAGAAGTTGGGGCATCGTGAAGTTCTTGCAAGACATCCTTGCGCAGATGATGTGGGACGACTAATAAAAGTTCCGCGCCATCGGGGTGTAAGTTGCGGCGGCACAAAACGTTGTCTTGAAGCACGAACAGGCTCAGCGAAGGGTCTGTATTGCCGGATTGAAGACAGTCAATGATGGAGAGCAGCGATGGATCTCGGCGTTGTTCGTCCGCCACGTGCAGAAAGTCAGTGATGGCTAAGATGTTGGCATCGGCTTCCAACTCAGAGCAGTTGGGTGGATCAACAGGGTGTCGTGATAAACAGTCGGCATCGCTGTGCAACTTGCCAGATTTGTACACTACCGAGAACGTGTACTCCTGCAGACGTAAAGCCCATCGCCCGAGTCGTCCTGTAGGGTCCTTAAGTGTTGACAGCCAGCAGAGCGCATGGTGGTCTGTGATGACTGCGAACGGGCGTCCATATAGGTACGGGCGGAATTTTGCGATAGCCCAGACGAGAGCCAGGCACTCCCGCTCAGTAATGGAATAATTTCTTTCCGACTGTGAGAGAAGGCGGCTAGCGTACGCTATTACACGGTTTGTGCCGTTCTGTATCTGAGCGAGTATAGCCCCAATGCCATGGCCACTTGCGTCGGTGCGAAGCTCCGTTCGAGCGGCTGGGTCAAAATGAGCCAACACAGGTGGTGATGTGAGCGCGGAAATCAGCGACGCAAAGAAGTGATCTTGGGCCTCATCCCAGGAAAAGGCCACGTTCTTTCTGAGGAGGTCAGTGAGGGGCCGAGCAATTTCCGCGAAGTTGATGACAAAACGGCGGAAATACGAGCAGAGCCCAAGAAAGCTGCGGACTTCTTGTGTTGAACGTGGGACAGGGAACTCCCGTACAGCGCGGACTTTGTCAGGGTCGGGTTGGACACCTGTAGCGTCAACAAGGTGGCCAAGTAGTTTGATTTGACGTCGTCCAAAGGTGCACTTCGATGCGTTAAGCTGGAGGCCAGCACGGCGGAAAACGTCAAGAATGGCTGACAGACGGGGAAGGTGGCTTTCAAAGGTGGGCGAGAAAACAATGACATCGTCCAGATAGCACAGGCAGGTCGACCATTTAAAACCGCGCAGGAGAGAGTCCATCATGCGTTCAAAGGTGGCAGGAGCATTGCACAACCCAAAAGGCATGACCTTAAATTGGTAAAGGCCGTCGGGTGTGATGAATGCTGTCTTCTCGCGGTCGCGGTCATCGACAGAAATTTGCCAGTATCCGGATCGAAGGTCAAGCGATGAGAAATACTTGGCACCGTGAAGGCAGTCGAGTGCATCATCAATTCGAGGAAGAGGATAGACGTCCTTCTTGGTGATTCGATTGAGATGGCGATAGTCGACGCAGAAGCGCCAGCTGTTGTCCTTTTTTTTAACAAGCACAACAGGTGATGCCCAAGGACTTGAAGAAGGCTCTATGACGTCTTTGTCGAGCATTTTCTCTACCTCCTTCTGTATAACTTGGCGCTCTGAGTACGACACACGGTAAGGCCGCTTGTGAAGGGGACTGGCTTCGCCGGTGTCAATACGGTGGGCTACTACACTTGTGCGGCCCAGGGGACGGTCGTCGATATCAAAAATGTCGAGGTAAGAAAAGAGAAGACCGCGGAGCACTTCAACTTGGGAAGGTGACAGGTCACTGGATATCATTTTGTCCAGGAATTGCCTATTTTGCACGGCTACGACAGGCTCGGCTACGGTGTTGGCGTCAGGGGTGAAAGATGAAACAGTGCATTGCTCCAGAGTTGAGAGTTCTGCTAAGGCAATGCCTTGAGGAAGGACCTGGGTCGACGTAGAGAAGTTGAGAATAGGGAGGAGCGTCTTGTTGTCAACAACTCCCACTATAGTATGAGGAAGTGCGACGTTGCGGGAAAGAGTCAGGTCAAGGAGAGGAGCTAACAAATAGTCACCATCAGGAACTGGCGGGAACGGCGACATAGGAACGTACATAGCAGCCTGAGGCGGTAGTCGTAGACACTCCATGGACCGTAGCCGTGAGCGAGTTGCAGGAGCGACATCAGAGCACAAAGGCAACTCTAGCCGTAGAGTGCCGGTTGAACAATCGATGATGGCCGAGTGCGCGGTCAAGAAATCAATGCCAAGAATGACATCATGTGGGCAAGCATCTAGGACTGCGAAGAGAACTGAAGTGTGATGGCCGGCAACAGTGACGCGGGCAGTGCACATACCAAGAACTGATGCTCGGCTGCCGTCGGCCACTCGCACTGTTGGAGACATAGCAGGTGTAAGAACCTTTTTCAGGCGGGATCGAAGATGAGAACTCATAACGGATATATGTGCGCCAGTGTCGATTAGAGCTGTAACGGTCAGGCCATCGATGAGAACATCAAGTAAATTTCGTCTGGAATTAGAGGTCGGTAGAGGTTTTTCGCTCCCAGTTACCAATGCAGCGCCACCTCCAGGAGCTGCACTTGTTAGTTTCCCGGAGAGCTGTCCAGAATAGGCCGGCGATGGAGAACGCTGGCGTTGAGGGAGGCGTGACTGGCGACCCTGAGGCGACGGCGAGCGGCTGGACGAGGGTCTCTGGGCGACGACGTCAGCGTAGGATGGTTCGGAGCGTGGCGTAGAACGGCGAGGCGGGGAGTCCTGAAGGTGGTCATCGGCAAAACGTGGTGGCGAATACTGTCGACGATCCTGACGGGGGTCGTTTGCAAAACTTTGGCGGTAAGACCATCTGTTGCGGCAGTGGCGGGCAATGTGGCCAACCCGAGAGCAAGAGAAGCATATTGGTCGGTCATCTGATGTGCGCCACTCAGATGGATTTCGGTAGCGTGGTGGGAACCGCGGAACCGAGGTGACAGCAGCAACAAGAGGGGCGGCGTGGTACTCAGCGTTATAGGCGGGAGTGCAGATGGGCTGGGGTGTGTGGCTGGTGGTTTGGGGAGCTAGAACGCCCATGTTGCCAAATTCTTGTCGCACGACGGCTTGAATGAGCGATATTGTTGCCAAGTTGTCTTGCGCGGGGGGCTGATAAGTGGCTGGAGCCATGGCTTCCAGCTCCTGGCGAACAATCCTTGTGATGTTGGCAGAATTCGCGAATGGACGCGGCGTCACAGGATCTTCACAGGAAGAAGTCGCAGCGGTGTTCGGGAGTCGGTTGAAGCGTTGAGTAATTCTTCTGCTTTTGGCTTGTTCAAACCGCCGACATTCAGAGGTAATTGAGTCAACGGTGGTACAGTTCTTGCAAATGAGGATGTTGAAAGCATCGTCAGCTATGCCCTTCAACACATTGCTGACCTTGTCCACCTCTGTCATCTCTTTGTCGGTCCTACGGCACAGGGCGAGCACGTCTTGGATGTACGCGACGTACGACTAGGTGGGAGATTGAACTCGCGACGCGAGTTCCTGCCTGGCTGCCATCTGTCGAGCAACTGACCGGCCGAACAAGTCGCGGAGCTTCTGCTTGCATACGTCCCAACTTGTCAGGTCTTCCTCATGCGTCTCATACCATGCGCGCGCGGTACCTCGGAGGTAAAAGACGACATTGGCCAGCATAAGTGTTTCATCCCACCTGTAGTGTTTGCTGACGCGCTCGTATAAGACGAACCACTCGTCAACGTCAGTAGTGTCGGTGCCGCAAAATGTACCAGGGTCAAGAAGGTGGGAAGGAATCACGGGTGACGGACCTGGCGTGGACTGCGAGGGCTGCGCGCCGTCTTCAGGCATCGTGGCTGGAGGAAGGTGGCGTCCGCTACGGAGATCCAGAGTAGGGTTGTTGGAAGACCCGCAACCTCCACCAAAAATATGTAACGGGAAGTATTTATTAGGTTAACACCGGTCGGGTTAACACTGTACACAGCGCACAGGAATGCAGCACAACAGGGCAGCTCAAACTCAGCCCCACAACAACATCGTTGTCGTCTTCATTCATTCGGTGTCATTTCGGCGCCCGTGCCAGAGGTACCTTTCCATACCCGTGACAATATCATCTGGACCAGGGGAGGACTTAGTTTTAAGGTTCAGTAGCACTGAAACGACACCTGGTATTGACACAATATCAGGTGCAGAGTTGCATGACGTACGATTATGAAGTGTCGTAGTAGCGAAGTTAGAAAAAACACTGTGGAAGTATTCATTAAAATATTGCGCAATAATGTGCTTTTCGTTAAATATAGTCCCCTCGTGTACAATGTGGCTAATTTTCTTGTTTTTTTTTCTTAGAAACGCCCGAAATTTTTGTGGTGCGGAGCGAATAAACTCTGGTAGCGTGTGCTAGAAGTACCAACGTTTAGCATGCCCAAACCTTTTGGTTTAAGTTTTTTGGATTTCTTGAATAGCTTCGCGTGAAGCATGCCGCCGTCTTAAGCGCTTAACTCTTCTTTTAAGGTACAAGATATCTCTTGACATCCAGGTAGTAACCTTACATGTTCGCTTAGTTTTGCTCGGAATGAAATTGCTGAGGCAGTGATTAATAATTTTGTTAAGATGTTTATTGGTAGAGAATGCAGGTGAACGGGGAGCGGCCAGCAGCGTTCGGTCAAGCGCAGCAACCACGAGCTCGTGCCGATGGCGATGCCGCTGAAGCGCAGCGCAATGCTGCTGAGGCCACTCTTTTTCACTACAATCGCTCTCCGCAGAAAAAGGCGCCCATCCTGGCGGCTTAAGGGTGAAGAAACAACTACTGGGTCGTAGTAGGGCTTGAGGCGACAGACGTGCACAAGTTTGCGGCCGCGATAGCGTAGATCTGTCGATGGCATGATGGGCTCCACGATGTAGTTGACGGAGGACGTTTGCTCTACAACGCGGTATGGTCCGAGGTATTTAGCGACAAGTTTTGCGGAGCGGCCAGGGGCGGTAGCGGGTACCCGAAGCCATACCAAAGAGCCAGGGGGAAAAATTGGAGCCGAACGGTCACCAGGTTGACGGGATTGCTGCTGCCACTGGTCCTCGGTAGAAAAGGAGCGGGCAAGCTGGCGGCATTGTTCAGCATGTCGGGTAGCTTCGGACAGGGGGGGGTACTTTGGACTCATCAGGTTTATATGGAAGAATGGTGTCCACTGTATTTGAGGGTTCTCGTCCATATAGAAGAAAGTACGGCGAAAACCCAGTAGTAGTTTGTACCGCAGTATTATACGCGTGAGAAAGCAGCGATGGCGTAGTGGTTAGAGCATCAGCCTCGCATGCAAGAGGTCCGTGGTTCGAATCCCGGTGCCGGACAATTCCCAACCGGATTAAAAAAAATCCGCATGATGATGGAATTGTGTAAAAAAGGCCTGGGGTGCAGCCTCACTGGCGACCACAGCCAGCAATGCACTCCCTCACCAGAGCAGGATTGGCCACCCTTGGTGCAGTACTTGCCCATTACCTCCCACATGAATACACCAATTAACCCTCGGCCCTCAGTCCCCAGCGGCTGCGAAGCAACTGACCAAGGCGGCGGTCAGACCTGCGACGCAGCGGAGGGTGCTAAGAATCTCTGGGTCCGGACAGGCCGCCATTGGAATCTGAACTTGGCTACGTTTAACGCCAGAACTTGATCTAGCGAGGCGAGTCTAGCTGTACTATTTGAGGAATTAGAGGGTGTTAAATGGGGTGTTATAGGGCTCAGTGAGGTTAGGAGGACACATGAGGCTTATACAGTGCTGAAGAACGGACACGTCCTATGCTATCATGGCTTAGCTGACAGAAGAGAACTAGGGGTGGGGTTCCTTATTCATAAAAATATAGCTGGTAATATAGAGGAATACTATAGCATTAATGAGAGGGTGGCATGTATCGTAATTAAGTTTAATAAGATGTACAAGATGAAGGTGGTACAGGCCTACGCGCCTACATCAAGCCATGATGATCAACTGGTTGAACGATTCTACGAAGACGTAGAATCAGAAATGAGTAAGGTAAAGACACAGTATACTGTACTGATGGGCGACTTTAATGCAAAGGTAGGCAAGAAGCAGGCTGGAGATCATGCAGTTGGGGAATATGGCATCGGCTCTAGAAACGCCAGAGGGGAGTTACTAGTAGAATTCGCAGAACGCAATAATTTACGAATCTTGAATACCTTCTACAGAAAACGGGCTACTCGTAAGTGGACGTGGAGGAGTCCTAATGGCGAAACTAAAAATGAAATAGACTTCATAATGTGTGCCCACCCGGGCATTGTACAGGATGTGGAAGTAGTTAACAAGTTCCGATGCAGTGACCACAGAATGGTAAGATCTAGAATTCACCTAGACTTGAGGAAGGAACGGCAGAAACTGAAACGCAAGAAGCCGATTAATGAACTAGCTCTGAGAGGGAAAGTACTGGAATTCAGAGTTTCACTTCAGAATAGGTACGCGGCTTTAACCGAGGAAACCGACCTTAGCGTTGACGCAATGAATGATAATCTGACTAGTATCATTAAGGCGTGTGCAGTGGAAGTCGGGGGTACAGTCGTTAGACAGGACACTGGTAAGCTATCCCAAGAGACGAAAAACCTCAGTAAGAAACGTCAAACCATGAAAGCCTCAAATGCAACAGACAAAATAGAGCTGGCGGAGCTTTCCAAGTTAATCAATAGGCGTAAAGTAGCCG
The DNA here is from genome assembly GCA_030522465.1 of Rhipicephalus appendiculatus. Classification (NCBI taxonomy): domain Eukaryota; kingdom Metazoa; phylum Arthropoda; class Arachnida; order Ixodida; family Ixodidae; genus Rhipicephalus; species Rhipicephalus appendiculatus. Next base: position 389,762 of record JALIZH010030599.1, on the reverse strand, counting down.
ACATAAGAAAGTATAATATGGAGAGAATTGAGCACGCTCTAAAGAACGGAAGAAGCCTCAAAGCTATTAAGGACAAAACTGTGCATAGGCAAAAATCAGATGTATGCATTAAGGGACAAGGAAGGCAAGGTCACAACCAATATGGATAGAATAGTTGAGGTAGCGGAAGAGTTCTACAGAGATCTGTACAGCAGCCCGAAACAGTCAGGATGATAACGTAAGAAGCAATAATAGCCCAGAGGAATCTGACATCCCACCAGTATTGACAAGAGAAGTAAAGAAAGCCCTAAAGGGAATGCAAAGAGGCAAAGCAGGCAAAGCTGCTGGTGAGGATCAGGTAACATCAGACCTGTTGAAAGACGGTGGAGAGATTATGTTAGAAAAACTGGCCACCCTGTATACGAAGTGTCTCTTGACAGGGAGGATACCAGATTCTTGGAAGAATGCCAACATCATCTTGATGCATAAGAAAGGGGACGTCAAGGACCTGGAAAAATTACAGGTACATCAGCTTACTGTGCGTTGTCTACAAGCTATTTACAAAAGTAATTGCTAACAGAATTAATACGACATTAGAGTTCAATCAACGAAAGGACCAGGCAGGATTTCGTACAGGCTTCTCAACAACAGACCATATTCATACTATCAATCAGGTGATAGAGAAATGCGCGGAATACAACCAACCCCTATACATAGCCTTCATAGATTACGAGAAGGCATTTGATTCGGTGGAGACATCAGCAGTCATGCAGGCGCTGCGGAATCAGGGCATCGACGAAGCCTATATAAACATAATGGAAGAAATCTACAGCGGATCCCCAGCCACTATAGTCCTCCATAAAGAAAGCGACAGAATCCCAATAAAGAAGGGCGTACGGGAGGGAGACACGATCTCTCCAATGCTATTCACCGCGTGTTTACAGGAGGTTTTCAGGGCCCTAGATTGGGAAGAGTTAGGGATAAGAGTTAATGGAGAGTATCTCAGTAACCTGCGATTCGCTGATGACATTGCATTGATGAGTAACGCGGGAGACGAATTACAGCTTATGATTACTGAACTGGATACGGAAAGTAGAAGAGTAGGTCTGAAAATTAATATGCATAAAACTAAAGTAATGTGGAACAGTCTTGGCAGAGAACAGCGCTTTGCGATAGGTGGCGAAACACTGGAAGTTGTAAAGGAGTACGTCTACTTAGGACAGGTAGTAACCGCGGATCCGAACCATGAGAGTGAAATAACTAGAAGAATAAGGATGGGATGGGGCTCATTCGGCAAGCATTATCAAATCATGAATGGTAGTCTACCACTATCCCTCAAGAGGAAGGTATATAACAGCTGCATCTTACCGGTACTTACCGACGGAGCAGAAACCTGGAGACTTACAAAGAGAGTTCAACCTTAAACTGAGGACGACGCAGCGAGCGATGGAAAGGAAAATGATAGGTGTAACCATAAGAGACAGGAAGAGAGCAGAGTGGGTCAGGGAACAAACGGAGGTTAAGGATATCATAGTTGAAATCAAGAAGAAGAAATGGATATGGGCCGGGCACGTAGCACGTCGGCAGGATAACCGCTGGTCATTAAGGGTAACTGACTGGATTCCAAGAGATGGCAAACGCGTGAGGGGGAGACAGAAAATTAGGTGGGTAGATGAGATTAAGAAGTTTGCAGGTATAACGTGGCAGCAGAAAGCACAGGACCGGGTTGATTGGCGAAACATGGGACAGGCCTTTGCCCTGCAGTGGGCGTAGACAGGCTGATGATGATGAAGATGGTGATTATACGCGTAGGTGATGAAAGGAAGAACTTGGTCCTAATTTGAATGATCAGAGGCGACGTACATTGATAGCATATCGCCAAGAGTACGGTTGAAGCGCTCTGTCATGCCGTTCGTTTGCGGATGGTACGCTGTACTTGTGCGGTGCAAGATTCGGCATTCGTCAAGTAATGCCTTCAAAGCGTCAGAAAGGAAGGCACGACCTCTATCGCTTAAGAGCTCGCGAGGGGCACCATGACTCAGAACGAAATGTCGCAACAGAAAGGTTCCAACGTCACGGGCTGTGGCAGACAGCAGTGCGGCTATTTCGGCATAGCGTGTCAGGTGGTCTATTGCAACGATAATCCAGCGGTTACCAGCTACAGTTGATGGCAGCGGTCCGTAAATGTCAATGCCAACGCGATCAAAGGGTCGACTAGGACAGGGAAGAGGTTGTGACGGGTAGACTTGTCCGGAAGGTAACTTTCGTCGTTGGCACTTAGCACACGAGCGAATGAACTTGCGCACGTATTTATACATGCCACGCCAATAAAAGCGGAGTCGAAGCCTAGCGTATGTTTTGAAGAGGCCTTCATGCGCGCACTGTGGGTCAGCGTGGAAAGCGTCGCATATAACAGCACGGAGATGGCGGGGTATCACAAGGAGCCAACTTGCGACCGTCGGAAAGGTAGTTCCGTCGATAAAGAGGGTCATCCCGAAAGCAAAAGTTGGTAGCTTGGCGGCGAAGAGCACGAGACGGCGAAGAAGTGAGGAGATCAGAAAGGATGCCGATGAGGGCACTGATCCAGGGGTCCTTCCGTTTCTCCACCGTCATGTTGCGTAGGGCGGGTGATGCAAGTGCAGGCTCGAGGAAACAGAGGCAAGCACCGTCATCCGATACTGGTGAGCGAGAAAGGGCGTCAGCGTCCGTGTGCTTGCGACCGGATCTGTAAATAACGCGGATGTCGTACTCCTGAAGATTGAGCGCCCAGCGAGCAAGTCGTCCAGAAGGGTCCTTAATAGTGGATAGCCAACAAAGGCCGTGCTGGTCAGTGACGACGTCAAATGCATGACCATACAGGTAAGGGCGAAATTTTCCAAGGGCCCAAATAATGTCTAAACACTGTTTCTCGGTCACGGAGTAGTTAGCTTCAGCTTTCGTCAGAGTTCGGCTCGCGTAGGCGACGACATATTTATCAAACCCTGCTTTTCGTTGCGCGAGCACAGCCCCAAGTCGGACACCACTGGCATCGGTGTGAACTTCCGTGGGAGCGGCAGGATTGAAGTGGCGGAGGATGGGCGGCGAAGTTAGCAGGCGGCGTAATTTGGTGAAGGCGTCGTCGCAGGCTGGTGACCAAGCGGAAAGGTCCTTGTTGCCGCTAAGAAGGTCCGTCAGGGGCGCACATATCGAGGCGAAATTTCGAATAAAACGTCGGAAGTATGACGACAAGCCGACAAAACTTCGAAGCTCCTTTAGGTTCTTTGGCTTCGGAAAATCGGCGACTGCTCGAAGCTTGGCTGGGTCTGGAAGTATGCCGTCCCGCGACACGACGTGGCCAAGAATGGTGGGCTGTCGGGCACCAAAACGACACTTCTTTGGGTTGAGTTGAAGGCCGGCGTTAGTGAGGCATGTGAGGACGCGCTCGAGACGACTTAAATGGGTGTCAAAATCGGCGGAAAAGACAACTACGTCGTCGAGGTAGCATAAACATGTGTTCCACTTGAGGCCTCGTAAAATAGTGTCCATCATTCTCTCGAAAGTGGCTGGAGCATTACAGAGGCCGAAAGGCATGGCGGTAAATTCGTATAATCCGTCGGGTGTGACAAATGCTGTTTTAGGTCGGTCCGATGCTTCCATAGGAACTTGCCAGTACCCTGAACGTAAATCCAGCGAAGTATTCCTCTCCCTGCGAGCAATCGAGGGCGTCGTCGATTCGCGGTAACGGGTAAACGCCCTTCCGGGAGATCTTGTTTAAACGTCGGTAGTCGGCACAGAACCGAATGGAGCCGTCCTTCTTCTTAACAAGAACAACCGGTGACGCCCAGGGACTGTTGGAAGGCTGCACAATACCCCGCTGGAGCATGTCAGCGACCTGGTCGTCAATAACACGGCGCTCCGACGCCGAGACTCCATAGGGGCGTGGCCGTAGAGTCGCGTGGCTTCCTGTGTCAATCTTGTGTGAGATGGTCGATGTGCGGCCGAGACAAAAAGCGTGGCTGTCAAAAGAAGTGCGGAACTTTTGCAGTAGGTTGATCAACTGGCTTCGTTCTGAAAAAGACGTAGTAGCATCGATGGAACGGTGGAAAGCGTCAAGGAGGAGCTGATCAACAGCAGGGTCAGAAGTGAGTGCACTGAGGCCCGTAGAAAAAGAAGTAGCGGGAGAGTAAAAAATGTGACAGGCGTCGATCAGCTGTACGCGACCGAGGCATTCCCCATGGAATAAAGGTAAAAGCCATTCCAGCGTGTTGTGGACGAGCGTCTTCGTGACGCCACGGCGGAGAGTAAGGAGAGCAAGGGGCAGTGGCGAACATTTGCGGCGAATGAACAGGTCAGAGGGCGTGAGGAGAACATCGCCATCTGAAATAGCGGCACACGACACAGGAATAAGCATGGAAGAGTGAGGAGGAATGGTTGTGTCGTCGGATACAGACAGTTTATAATAGGGGAGGGGGGGTTTCGACAGCGTCAACGTCTGGAAGTGCGGAAAGCTCAAGTTCGGCGCGACAGCAGTCGATGACGGCGTTATTATTCGCAAGGAAGTCCCAGCCTAGTATTGCGGCATGGTAACACGAGGGCACCACGACAAATTTGACGATATACACGAGTCCTTGGATGACGACTCGTGTAGTACAGGCCGCGAGAGGTGCTACGTTGTGTGAGTTCGCTGTTCGCAGAGAGAGACCGGATAATGGCGTCAGAACTTTTCGGTGTCGACAAGTGCCATGACGACGATGCCGTCGACCGACGCTTCAATGACATTGGCTGGAGAGGGGCGAGGACTTGTGCATGGCGCCGTGGACGCAGTTCGTGCCTTAGGAACTGCGACCATCAGTTTTTCTGCTCGGTGGGTCCGGTACGGCGACGCAGAGGGGCAGGCGAGCGACGACGTGGAGATTGTGAACGGCGGGTTGGTGGGAATGAGCGATCAGGGTGAAATGAAGAAGAATGATGGCTGGACGGCGCAGAGGAAACCTGAGGAGTGAAAGGTGGCATTCGTCGAAAGTTGGCAGAAGAAGCTGGGTGACGATGGCAATAACGCACCACGTGGCCAACACCGCCGCAAGCAAAACATATCGGACGGTCATCGTAGGTCCGCCATTGGTCGGCGTACACGACCAATTGCGGCTGGGGGGGCAGGAAAATGCGGCTGGAGTGGCATCGGCATAGGCGATGGCGAAAAGGTCGGTGGTGAATACATAGGCGCTGGCTGGAGTGCAATGCTGTCGAGGGCGGGCAACAGCCTCTGCGTACGTGAGAAGTGCGGTGACTGGTGGCGGTTCACTGGTGGGAGAAATGGCTTGAGCGACCTAGTCTTGGATGAAGTCGCGGAGTGTTGGTGCCAAACTGCGTGGTTGGTTTGGGATGCAGGACATCAAAGAGAGCTGACGAGCGACCTCGGCACGGATGAAATCTTGAATCTTCGAGAGCAGAGGAGCGTGGTCGTCTCCTATGCCAAGACTGGAGAGAGAGAGTCTTCCGGCGCCGGGGGACGTCGGATGTGCATACGTTGCCTGCGCAACTCGTCGTAGCTCTGGCATAGTTCTGTGAAGTTCGACGACGGAGCGAGGGCTCTTGGATAGCAACATTTGGAAAGCGTCGTCCTCAATGCCCTTCCATGATATGCTTTATCTTTTCGTCTTCTGTCATCGACGCGTTCACCCGCTTACAAAGGTCAAGGATGTCCTCAATGTAACTGGTGAAATTTTCACCCAAGCTGTTGGGCTCGAGTACGCAAGCGTTGTTCGGCGCGGCGTTTGCGTACCTCGGGCCGTCCGAAAACTTGGCTGAGGCTTGTTTTGAAGACGGACCACGTAGGGAGGTCAGCTTCGTGGTTTATAAACCACAGCTTGGCTACGTCTGACAGGTAGAATGAGACGTAGCCCAACTTGTTGTCGTCGTCCCATTTCTTATGGACACTCACTCGCTCATACGTGGAGATCCAATCGTCAACGTCCTTGTCGTCAGTGCCCGAGAAGATGGATGGATCTCGCAGACGAAAGGAACCGGCACAGAGTAAGGTGGGCGGTGCCGGAGGCGGCGCAGTTGGAGGAGTTGGAATAGCGGCGTTTGCGTCGTTGGGCGTGATGGAAGGTAGCGTGCGATTTCGAAGTTCCAGGGCGATCGAAAACCGAGCAGCCTCCACCACTTGTTGAGATGTTTATTGGTAGAGAATGCAGGTGAACGGGGAGCGGTCAGCAGCGTTCGGTCAAGCGCAGCAACTTCGAGCTCGTGCCGATGGCGATGCCACTGAAGCGCAGCGCGATGCCGCTGAGGCCACTCTTTTTCAGTACAATTTCTTTAAAACGGTGCTAAAGTGCAGTAATGTCGTGGCCTTGAAAACTATCAAGGCATATTTCAAGGTAATCTAAAACGCTTTCATCATTTGCTCTAGAATAGTCTTTAATGGTGACTGTGCTCTTTTTACTGACGTCACACGAGTTGGACGAACACGTGAAATACACTAGTTGACGGTCCGAAATGCCAGGTTCAACGGAGACAGAAAATTTTTCGATAGATCGACTTATGAAAACAAGATCAAGAATCGTAGTTGACGTGTCATGAATACGTCTCGGATGTTTAACAACCTGTTGCAAGTTATGATAAAGCATAATATTGCGTGGGTAGTTCACGTGCAAGTTCGATGGGGTAAAGAAGGACGCGTTCTCCCAGTCAATACCTGGGAGATTAAAATCACCTATAAGCAACAAATTACCACCTTGTAAAGGATGCAATATGTTCACAAAGTTTCGCGGGACCATTTAATTTTTTTGATGACAATTATGCACAAGGCTTGCTTACGCGGATATCACCAAGAGCGTCTATATGCTCAGCTTCTACGATGAGGCGGGTGATCTCGTCCTTGTGACGACGCATAGCGTAGTCCGATCAAAGTTTGGCCGACAACCACACGGCTGAGTGAGGAGCGCGAGGAAACCGTCAGGTGGCAGCTTCTTAGTCTTGTTTTCGTACTCTCTTAGCCGCACATTTACACACCTGCTAGTCTGTCCAGCGTAGTATTTTCCACAGGACAGCGGGATACGACAGATGACGAATGCCTTGCAATCTATGAATTTGTACTTATGTTTGATGCCACACTCTGCTTTTCCTGTTCTAGAAGGATTCGATTTTGAACCGAGGCTCCCTAACTTGTGGGTCAGACAGAAAACCACCCTTATATTTTCCCTTAGGGCCAATTTCCTGATGTTATCAGACAGTTTATGAATATATACAGAATTACGGCTGTGTTCCGGTACTCAGGAGTAGCGAGGTCTCGTGGGTCCGGTTCGCTCGATCGTGCACGAAGTTGCTTGAGACTCCTTCTGCTACTGAGACCAATACGGGGTCAGGATAGCTGGCTTCTTTTAGGCGTGACATCAGTTGCGTGAAACTATGACCCATGAGGTGTTGCAAAGCTTCTTTATGGCGTTACTGAGGCACATAGCAGTAATGGCTCTCTTGGTCAATTTTGTGTGGTTAGAGTGAAATGGAAGTAGTCCCTTGCTGGCGCCAGGTGTGTAACGCCAGTATAGCAGGTTGTCCGAACAGATTAGCATAAGGTCCAGAAATCTCATGCGCCCGTCCACCGGCCATTCAACCTGTGACTTCAAGGGGATCAAGTTTATCGCGACATACATTGAGCACTTCGGTACTCTCTTTCAGAAAACACTTAGATGGGAAGTCAGTAAAAATGATAACATCATCCACGTATCCAAAAACTTTTGGTACATTTCTTTCCTCTGGGAAGTCAGTAAAAATGATAACATCATCCACGTATCCAAAAACTTTTGGTACATTTCTTTCCTCTACACGATTAGCCAAGCCTGTGTCAAGTTCAGGTAAAATTAGATTACTCAACAGTGGGGCGATGCCAGAGCCAATACGAGCACCCTTTTTTGCAGTAACAGAGATTAGTTCCATCACATAAAGGTCGAGGTTAAGTAAAGTTTCAACAAACACAGGAAGTCACCTGAGATGCCCGCTTCAGAAGTAAACTTGAGCACACCATACTCATCTGTGTTATTTTCAACGCATTTTAGTTACAGAAGATGTGGAAGTGAATAGTACAAGTCAGTGACGTCGACACAAAAGGCCTTCAACTCTTGGTCTCTATGAGCTTTCAAAAAATCTAGTATGCTTTCCGAACTATAACACAAAGCGGGTCTCGTACCTCAAGGATATTTAGCTTGTTTAGCAAGAATAATGCCAATTCCTTTTGCCATGTACCCAAACTGTTTGCGAGAGCACTATCGTCATTTTGCTTGCGCAACGACGTTCTCTATAAGGTGAACTTCACGCCAAACAGAAACAACTACTTACTCGCCGTCCCAACATCTTCAAGGAGCGAAGTATTACAGGCATGCCATGACGAACCAATATCCGGCCACTTGAGTTACACGCGAAACGCTGTGCAGAGTGAGGCAGAAATATTACTGGCCAAGACTGACGGCGACCGTTGAGCACTACGTTCGGAGGTGCCTTGACTGCCAGCGCAGGAATGTCCCACCCGTCAAACCAGCACGCCTCCTCCATCCTATTGACGTACCTGGTATCCCATTCACCCAAGTCGGAATGGATCTTCTAGACCCATTTCCAACCTCGGGGGTGGGTGGGTCGCAGATGGATTATAGTAGCCACAGACTACCTAACTCGGTACGCCGAAACCAAGGCTCTGGAGAGGGGCACGGCAAGTGAAGCAGCCAGATTTTTTGTAGAGAATGTGATGCTGAGGCATGGCGCTCCGTCAGTGGTAATAACTGAAAGGGGAACTGCATTCACAGCCGAACTATTACAGACAGTTTTAAGACTTAAAGGCCAACTCCGGCGATTTTTCGAGGTCAATGGATCTCAATGAAATTCGCTGGGTACGTTTTTTCGCACATTTCCGTCATTTATGCCAAATTTCAAGCTTGAGAGATGCGCTGATTGTTCGCAAATGAATTTTAAAAATTGTCTGCACACGCCCACCCGGCTTCCCACAATTACTGGCAACACTGCGTGTGTGACGTGTTGGTTTGCCGGTCGACGGAAGTGACGCAGCCGATGGGTTCAATAACTTTGGCCGCTATAGCGTATATTGTGCTGGCCACAAGGCCGACGGTGTTTGGCCGACGCTTCGCTGGTTTGGCGCGCGATTTTCTGTTCTCTGTGGAGGAGCGTGCGATATTCCGCGCCAGCGGGATCAGCATACCTTGCACGACTTCCGGTTCGTAACAATCTACTACGTCATACGTACACAGTACACTCGGTTGGGTTTCGGTTTCGGTATTGCGCCTTTTTGCTTATTGAAAATTATTTTCGAATTTGCTGAGCATTTCAGCTATCGGGCGCGTGACAAGAGTTTCTCAGGAACATAAAAGCACCATTACCCTGACACGGTCAAAAAATCGCCGGAGTTGGCCTTTAATGGCACATCTCACCGGCGAACAACGACCATCCGCAAACGAATTGTCTGACAGAGCGCCTCAACAAAACACTTGCGGATATGCTTTGCATGTACGTCGATGTGGAGCATAAAAACTGGGACGAGATCTTGCCGTATGTTACGTTCGCATATAACACGGCTCATCAAGAAACAACACGAATGACGCCCTTCCGTCTCCTGTATGGTCATGAAGTCACAACTATGTTAGATGCTATGCTGCCCCATGAGTGCGAAGGCGCCGAAACGGATGCTGATTGCATCACCAAGCTTGCTGAAGAAGCCCGACAACTTGTGCGCATACATATCGTCGCCAGCAGAACTACGATTCAACACGGTATAATCTTCGTCACCGACCAGTCTCATACGAGCCGGAAGAGAAAAAGTTTGGGTCTGGACTCCCATTCAGCGTCGCGGCCTCTCAGAAAAGCTGTTAAGACGATACTTTGGGCCGTATTAAGTCCTGCGACGTCTCACTGATGTTAATTATGAGCTTGTTCACGAATAGTGCGCACTGCTCAAGGCGTTAAAGGCATACACCAGAAGTCGTGCACGTGGTTCGGATGAAGCCCTATTTGTCCGAATGAACTCGTGCGCTGCGAGTACAAACCGCTGTGATTATAAAGCATCGGATGATGCTTTCTTGGAAGGGAGGCTGATGTCACGACTAAAAGCCGGTAGGAAGAACGACGAGGTGACGAGCACGAGCAGCAACCACCGTTCCTCTGATGAAGACGACGTTGGCGCGTCTGCTCTTGTGATCTGTCAATACAGACCCTGTCTTTTCTTGTTGCATCGTGGTCCTGCGTCCTCTTCTTTCCGCGTTGCGACAATAGGCAGAAGAAAACAAATGACCTCGAAAACAGAACTCACCTGAAAAATCTTGTTTTCTATAGCATTGAAGATAAAGCCTTAGAATCCTGGGATGAATCCGAAGCTATAATTAAGAATATTTGCAAAACGAGCCTTGGAACGAAAATTGAGTCTGTGGGAAGACCACATCGCTTAGGACGATATAATGAGAAGGATAAAAGGCTAATTATTGTTAAATTCTCAATGTACAAAGAGCGTCAGGCAGTGCTTCTCAATGACAAAAGATTCAAGAATTCCCAGTACAGCGTTAGCGAAGATTACTCACCTGAGATAAGAAGTATCAGGAATAAGATGGGGCAATATGCTAAGACAAAAAAAGAGGATAAGAACAATAAAGTGCAGCTGAATATTGTCAAACTGATCATCAATGACAGGGCTTTCAGTTGGGATGAAGAAAAAGAAGAGGTCGTCCCAGTACGCAGGCAATGACAAACTAGAAAAAAATGAGAAATACCGATGTCGAGAACCTGTTGCAGTCATCGTGAACTGCCGAAGCGTAGTTAATAAAGGATCTGACCTCTCGGGCTTAACTGAAAGTGTTGACGCTGACATAGCCCTTGGCATAGAATCTTGGTTAACGCCCACGATTGCTGACAGCGAGGTGTTTCCGCAAAATTACGTCGTCTAACGCAAAGATAGGCCCACAGCAGGTGGTGGCGTCTTTTTACTTCTTCGTTCTTTCTTACTGTCATTGGAACTTGGTTATAAGTGCGACGCACTGTAGTCTGTATCGTGCAAGATAATTCTGCCTGACAACTTCGCGTTTTTGGTCGGAAAGGTTTATCGCTCGCCGAGCTCAAATATCAGCATAGTGCAAACATTATATGAAATTCTTTCCAAAGCCGGGGGGCGATTTTAATCTGCCTGGCTTATCTTGGGGCAATGGCTCGTGCATAAGTTTGAGCGGGCGCATGAACCTTGCGATGTGATTCCGCGAATTAGTGACATCTTGCTGTTGTTGCTTGTATCCGAAGAGAAAAAGTCTGTGCGAAGTTACCTACGAGTAGAAGAATCTACTTGTATGAGACTACGATGCAATTTCTAAAAAAAAAACTTTGTAATTCGTTCCCTGTTTTCGAGTGCCTCTTTGAGGAGGGCATTGTGCATGAAATGTGGGACAAATATAAGAACATATTATCCGAGTTAATAAATGCACATATCCCCAATGTTCACTCTTCACGGCTAAAAAAGCACAAACAACCATGGGTAACAGCACCTATATTAAAACTTATCAACAAAAGCAAGAGGGCATTTAGCGCATTCAAGAAAAGCTAATCAGTTGCTCACTTTGAAGAACTCAAGTCGATTACTCACGAATGTAAGCTAAAGATAGAAAAAGCTAAAGATGATTACTCCACTGAGCTGAGCAACAAAATGAACTCAAATCCTAAAATGTTTGGAAGTACTTAAAACAGTGTGGCTCGAATTCCTCTGGAATACAGGAGTCAAACTATGATGACAAGTTAATTACGGATGACGGGGATAAAGATGCATGCCTAAACAACTTTTTCTACTCGGTGTTCTTACGCAAACACAGCTATAATTATCATTCAACTATTACGACCATTTCGCCTATGCTTCCTGTTGAGCTTCGTGTTAATGGAATTGAATAACTATTGAAGGACGTTGATTAGAGTAAAGCTAGTGGTCCAGATGTAATTTCTCCGCGTGTACTCAAGCGGTCTGCGGGGCCGATTTCTGTGTAACTTTATGCAATTTTTGAAAAATCTTTAGCGACATGTATCTTACTACATGACTGAAAAATTGCGCACGTGGCACCGATATATCAAGGTGGTTCCAAAATAGACTTGTCAAAATGGTTGATTGGGCTAGTTGGTGTTCCATGATTGATTTTCAAGTACGAGCGCGATACGTAGACAGGGACAGGAAAGACACGGACAAGCGCTGCGCTTGTCCGTGTCTTTCCTGTGCCCTGTCTACGTATCGCGCTCGTACTTGAAAATCAATCCAAAATAGACGTTCGTATCTATAGACCAATATCACTTACGTCTATCCCGTGTAAAATACTCGAATATACTTTATAAAGAAATAATAAATCATTTAAACTAGCGTAAGGCACTAATCAACGAGCAGCATGGATTTCGCAGAAGGCTGTCTTGCACGACACAATTAGTAGAATTTTATCACGATATAATATCGGGCATAGATACCGTAGGACAGGTTAACCATGTGTTCCCGGATTTTCGGAAAGCGTTTGACACGGTGTCACATTCACTCTTACGGTTTGAACTTACCACCCTGAACACTGATAAGACTGTTTTTAGATGGATGGAATGCTACCTTTCCCAAAGAAGATAATCTGTAGTGCCCAATGGAAAATGCTCCGAATATGCAGATGTTACCTGAGGGGCCCCACAGGGCTCCGTTCTGGGTCCGCTATTGTTTTTAAATGCGAATGCATTTCATAGTCGGGCTATGTCAGGCATCCGGCGTTGTCCGGCGTTGTCCGGCGTTGTCCAGCGTTGTCCAGCGTTGTCCAGCGTTGTCCGCGGAGGAGGAGGAGGATAGGTTGAGGAGATAAGCGCCGGCAGGTGTTAGATGTGAAGCATCTTATGGCGAAGCTTAATCCGGTGGTGGTGGTGGGCGGCGTGACCACCCTTACTGCGCATGCGCAAACCCTTTAAAAAATAAAAATAAAAAACCTCCTCTCTCCCTCTCTCTCCTCTAGGCATCCCGCCCCGCGGCAACCACACCCTCACTGCGCATGCGCCTCCCCTCCTCTCTCCCCTCTTACACTCCCCCCTCTCTCCTCCAGGCATCCCTGCCCGCGGCGTCTACACTCCCACTGCGCATGCGCGTCCCCTTCTCTCTCCTCTCCTACGCTCCCCCCCTCTCTCCTCTACGCATCCCTGCCCACGGCGTTCACACTCCCACTGCGCATGCGTGTCACCCCCCTCTCTCTCCTCTCCTGCGCTCCCCCCCTCTCTCGCCTCGCGACGCCGACGCAGGCAGCGTCTGCTAGCGAGTTTCTTGGTTGAAAAAACCGACTGCTCGCGCTGCACAACCGTTCACTGGCCACCCCGTATATATAGCAATGGATCTTGACCTCCAAGGTGGTGCCGGTGGCAGATTTTTCCTGTGCGTTGTTGAACAATAAAAATTCGCAGCGTGCGCGTTAACTAAAAGCCGACTGCGAGTCTCTGTGTCCAGTCGGAGTCTTCTGTCTCTCATTGCACATTAGCAGCGATTGGCATGTTCCAGTAGGAAACACCGCTCCATCGCTGCGTGCTTTACGCATCCCCAGTTTTCTCTCCTGCGCAACGCTGCGATGAGCGCCAGCGTCAACGCCGCCGCCGGTGTAAGCGTTAGCGCCCGCTGCTTCACATCTACACATGGTTCCCTTTAGCGGAAGATGGTGTAATTTTTTCTCTCTCCGGTCTCACTCCCTCTCCCATAGCAACAGCTGCGGGTGCGCGCGCTTATCCTCGCCCCTAGCAACCGGAGCAGGTGGTACGGGCAGGTAGCGGAGAGTGAGTGGAGAGAGGAGCGCGCTCTGGTGTGTGAGAGCGCTCGCATCGCGGAAGCTCGGCGGAGCTCCCGCGTGTGTGGAGAGTGTAGCAGAGGGTAGGTGCAGTGCTTCGCAGCTCCTTCTCTCGCCGTTCGCTCTCTCTCCTCCCTGCGCCCCACACTCCCGTCCGCTCACTCGCACGTATATATAAATGGAGTGAAGCGCGCGCGAAATGCATTCGCATTTCCTCACGATTCCCTTCGGGGAGGTGGGGGCATTTTTTAATTTATTTTAATGATACCTCTGCAGGAATTTCATCTTATATACTGTTGTGTGCGGATGACTGTGTTGTGTACAAAGCAATTTTCGATCACAATGATGCATTAGAACTTCAGAAAGACTTATCGTTCATTTATAACTGGTGTATCAAATGGAAAATAAATTTCAATATAACAAAGTATGTACATATTTCATTTACTGAAAGGATGAAATCATTTCAGTGACGGTAGCACCTGAGCAATGTACAGTTGTAACAAGATAGTACATATAAGTACCTAGGTGTGCTGTGCTACTATCATCTGAATGTTCATGGAAGCCTTAAGTTGACACTCTCATAGCCACAGATTGTAAGGCTTTAAATTTCATTCAGAGAAACCTGCGATGTTCGCATGTGAATTTAACACGTATGGCATACACTACTTGTATCAGACCTATCTTAGAATATGTCCGCCGCGGTAGAGCAGTGGTTATAATGCAAATGAGTTCTGCGGAATCCCGCAAGGTAGCGGAAGGGTTAATAAAGGGAAATAGACAACCACCCGTTTGTAGCACGAAGCCGCAAGGAAATCCGTACGGATTTCTCAGAAAGGAAAGCTTCTTAGTTGCCGAAAAATTTTGCCGAAAAAGCTTCTTAGTTGCCGAAAAAGTCTCGGGTTCGAACCCGAGACCAACGCCTATCCGGGGCGGTCGCTCTACCAATTGAGCTAACCAGGAATCCTTGCGGCTTCGTGCTACAACCGGGTGGTTGTCTATTTCCCTTTTTAGCAGTGGTTATGGTGCTTTGCTGCTGACCCGAAGGTCACCGGTTCGATCCCGGCCGCAGCATTCGCATTTTGATGGAGGCAAAATGGTAGAGGCCCGTGTACTGTGCGATGTCAGTGCACGTTAACAAAAAAAACACCAGATGGTCAAAATTTCCGGAGCCCTCCACTACGGCGTCTCTCATAATCACATAGCGGTTTTGCGACGTAAAACCCTAGATATTATTTTAGATGCGAAGCAGCTTTTGCTCGGGGCGTGTCCGTCCCTTGACGACCGTCCGCTCCCCCCCCCCCTGCGCATGCGCCTCGCGTGAGCGCGAGGAGGTGGGGTGGAGGAGGTGGCGTGAGCGCCGCCTCCGCTTCGTTTCTCCTGTCCCGTTTCTCTCTCTCCGGCGCAGCTGTGCGCTCCTATATTATGCGGCGCGCGCTCGCTCCGTTGCCTCTCCTTCGCAACGGCGCTATGGATGCCAGTTGTAGCGGCAGCTGTAACGTAGGCTGTGTCAGCAGCGCAAGCAGCGTAAGCAGCACCGCTGATACACAACTCCACACACAAATCAAACATACACGGAAACATACAAATGGAAACAACAAATGGAAACACAAGTGAACACCAGCCCTGCTTCGCATCCCCACATAGTTCCCTTTAGTGGGAGATGGTGTAATTTTTTATCTTAGAATACGGTTGCGTCGTGTGGGACCCCGCCGAAGTAACCTTTATTGCTGCTCTTTACCAAAACAAAATCCGGCTGCCAGGTTCGTCTTGGGACGGTACAGAAGAGGGAGCGCTGCACTGCAATGAAGGCTGAGCTAGGATGGGAATGTCTTTCTGACCGCCGCCATAAACACAGATTAAAATTTCTCTTTTTAACCCATTAGGGCCCACTGTACTTTAAAAAGTACACTTCCTTTTTCGGGCGTAGAAAATACAAAACAGAATATTCTGATCATGCTCATTACAATTTCTGATGCCAAGGGTTGCAGCAAGAAAATCCTAATTTCTAATATGGGCTCGCTTATGTTTCTGTTTTATGAGCCGTCAAACTTTAGGAAAATGAGAGCCTGTTAAACGCACGTGGTCAGGTACTACTTTTTCTAAATTAATTTGAAGTTTTACATTTTATATGTTGAAAAAACGGACTGCTTCTGCTTCAGGAAGAGCAATTCAATCCCTGCAAAGCGCGAGAAGCCTATAGAGTGCACAGTTTTGCTGTGAGGAGTAATCAAATGTTGCTGTAGTTTATTTAGTACACTGGGACTTCGTGGGAGCATACATGTAACTCTTCTTGTGCGTTGCATCATAGATTCAACAGGCTTTTCTTTGTTATGAATGCCGTTTTTTTTGGTTATCTCAGACTCATGAGGCTGCGAAAGATGTCGCTGTGAATATACGAGAGCCTCTTGATGTTTTAATTGGCGATTCTGACCCTAACTTGGGAACTTAGGAGGAGGAGGGGAATGACGACGGTACGAATAGATGCTCTCTGCTAACGATAAAAAAACATTGAGCGAAAGGAACGTGGATAAGATAACTTCTGTTTTGACTCAGGAAAGCAGCTTCGTTTCAAAAATGGCAAAGACAACAGCATAATTGCTATAATGACGAAAGACTACACAGTTGAGTCACTATGCTCTGTATCGTAGTGGCCCTTCACTGAAAAAAAAAACGTAGTGCCACTGTCCTCCTTCTTCATCCGCAGTAACAATGCCATGAGGGGGGTTTTAGCTCTACGATCAAGCTGGGAATGACTAAATAATTTTCATCCCTGAGAAAAAGTGGTACCAGCCCCTATTTACCCAGATGATCGAAATAGCCGAAGACAACGCATAAAGGGTCTGCTACCACATTGTAGGTTTTAGCAGACCCTCTAGGCGTTGGCTATTGTCCTTCAGTCACATAACAGCAAAACACTGACTGCGCCTTTTTGTACCCAAGAGAAGTATCAAAGCTCTCCAGGTTCCACTGTGCTTGCTATTACCCTCTATCCATACGGACATTTTCACAAGAAGCCGGCAAAACAGTTGAATTCTGCCAAAATACATCGAAATGGTGTGGCGAAAAGTGTGACGTTACGCTTTGCCTAAAGCACTGGTCCTTGATTAAGTTGCGTGGGCCAAGATAACTTCGTTATTCGTTTCGCAAGGGCCCAGCGTACTTGCCATTCTTGCATTAAGGTCACCTTGCCCGTTGCTATCTCGAAGGCCCAGCGTACTTTTTATAGTACAGTATCATAACTCCTGAACAAACACACGTAACTCTATGAAAGTTTGCACGTGCGGTTATCTGTTGTGGTTAATTAAATAAGCAAAATGTCAATAAAATCGGACCAGTAGATTCTTTCGTGGTCCTTAATGGGTTAATTTACTATACTTAAACTGGAATTATCAGGGAAATTCACCTACACGAACCTCATTATACTTCAAAACGTTTTGATCGTACTTGCAAAATCCTGGAATACCCAGCTAAAATGAACATACATGCCAATATTTTTTCCTAGAACAATTAAGCAGTGGAATAGGCTAACTGAAAAGCAAGTATATAGTGGGAGCGAAGATGCATTTTATTCAATGCTCTAATCCCGTGCTGTAACCTGAACGAAGATGTATTTATGTGTGAACAAACTTGTATTATGTGTGCGAACGAAGATTTATATCATTTATTGATGTAATCCCCCCCTGCTCTAGCGCCTTCAGGTGCTGAGGGGTATCTGATGAACAAAGAATAAAAAAATGAAAAATATGCAATTGCTTCTGGCCACCGGAAGACTCCTCGCTGACCGATTCTGCACATTTTAACCAATTCAGACTCTGTGCATACGTCACCATTTGCTCGAATAAATAAACAAATACGAGCGTAACGCTTTAGTCTAACGCGGCAGTCGATTGTCCTGAATAAACTTTCCCGCGATGTGCATGCCGAATCGTTGCAGTCTGCTGGGTTCTAATAGCCGCACTGTACAAAAGACAAATCACAAGTAAACCAATCTTGTGGCACTATTTATGTGTATTTTGGGAGGACTGCATTTTGGCGTGGTTGTGCAACTGCCCTAGTAAAGAAATATAAAAAAGGACATGGGCACCAAGTAGGCAGTCAAAATTTTGAAGTTTTCCTGGGAAAACTTCTATGAGATTGTCCATTTGTTCGTGATTGGACGTATGTAGAATGACTGCGTACCTCTTCTCCTGTAAAGGGGTTGGTGAACCATTCTACTTGTTTCTTGAAGCAAAGTGATTCAGCGCCGTACTGACGACGAGTCATACCACTCCACCAGTCATCCAGGATCCCTTTGTAATTGTACATGGAGCCTGGAAACAAGAAAAAGCCACTGAATTATTGACAAAGGCGACAAAATGCTCCTTCCCTCTGAAATTTGACAACCCTGAGAGCAAAATAAATACAGAAACAAATAAAAAATAGGCAAATAAAATACATATAAACAAATATGATAAAACTTGTACCGTATGAGAGTTCCCAGCCTTTTAAGGTAGTGTGGCACTTAGTTGGTAAACCAGTTTAATCTTATCACGATAACAATATCAGCAATAGAAAGAAGGTATTGTCTGCCAATGGTCTCAGAGTTTACTGATTATTACCGCCAACTGTACAAGATTGTGGAAAGGGTGACTCTGGCAATTGTTTAGTCAAAAAATTACATTGGCGTTTGTTGCATATACTTTCATCCGTATACTGCAATATTCCCGAGCTGTTATATACTCTACACGGCTGAGTGAAAATTATGAGTTCGAATGTGGATCCACAACTTCTTTTATGCGCCAACTCAGTATGCAAAGGGATACAAAAAGGCGAAACGAGTCACTGTGATATTGCGCAATAACAAAGATGTGGCATCATCGGCACGTGCCTATGATCTACGATTTTCAATACTAGTCTGTACGTTCTTGCGAATCGATTCTGATATTCGCAATGCCCATGGACCATCACGCCAGCAAGCGGATGTCAGGAGAATCCCCACGAGGAGCGTCAAACAACAAACTGGCAGCTCTGATTACCGCTCTCTTGTTCGTCTGTGCTTTTTCGTTTGCTAACGCGTTGGGAAAAAAGGAACACTACGACTTTGCGTCGTTACTGCATCCCTGGACAAACCTGGGTCCTCCGTGACATGAGAAATCTTATTCGTTCTCGCGAGACGTGAAGTTTACGTGAAAATACATGGCAAATCGCGCTTGAAATGATAGCCCGCAGCGTACCAAGTTTTCTGTAGCCACAAGGTTAGTTAAATGTTACCGTCCGACCTTTCCAGTTGCAACTTGCGCTGTTTTACTTGCATACAGCATTCGTCAGTGGTTTTTCAATGCATGAATCCTGTAACTTTGTACGCGGGAACTCGCGCGGGCTCGCGATGTGCTCTCTATAATTGAGCAATCTCAAATTGGCGATACTTCAAAATAGGATGCTTTATGCTGTGTCGGAAAAGCACTGTAATGAGCGCGCGAGCGACGTTTCAGTCATTAGAGGGTACTTCCGCTCCACGCCTATCGTGGAGCCAGCGCTACTGACGCAGTCTTTCACCTATGTGTTGGTTTCATAGCCAGCGCTGCGCCGCTTGTTTTTTGTACGCTTGTTGGTAGGGGCCAGCACACTGCAAGCGATTTGCTTGTTGACTGGTATGAGAGAAAAATGTTCTCCGAGCGCAGAACATAGGTCGGCAAACTCAACCATGAGTCACCTCACTAAGACTCACTCAGGCTCAGATCGAGCCGTGAGTGTGAGTATGAGTGAGTCCGGGTGAGTAATATTTTGTTGAGTTTGAGTCTAAGTGAGTCCGGTTGAGCAAAATTTGATTGAGTCGGAGTGCGAGTGAGTCCGGTTGAGTAAAATATTGGCGAGTCTGAGTCCGAGCGAGCCCTAAGCACATATATTTCTTGAGTGAGTCCGAGTGAGCTTCACCTTTTATTGCCGACATATGGCCCTATATATCAGCACTACCATCAGCCGTATCTGGGCTTACGTTTGTACTCAAGTCTGTTCACACATGACTCAACGCACTATCGATCATGCTCCACCTCAGTGTTTATTGATCAGAGGCGTGAGTTAGGAGGCGGGGGGGGGGGGGGGTGCCAAGACATCCCCCCCACAAGATCCTTCAATGAATGTTCTTGATAGACGCATCTCGTGTGAGTCGCATGTTTCATAAAACGTCCTTTCTGGATTGCAGCCACTGATAACTCGTATTTGAAGCTAAAAGATCAAGAGGCGTATCGTAAAGCACCGATTATGTGAGATATTGGTGTGAAAAAGCATTTACATCATGATTGGAAAAGCTAATTCTACTGCAGCGAACTCATGAGTCGACTCAACTCATGGCAGACTCAGGTTAAGCCATGAGTTTGAGTCTAAGTGAGTCCGGCTCAGCAATATGTTGGTGCGTTTGAGCCCGAGTGAGTCCAGTTGAAAAAAAAAATTGGGGGGACCCTTAAGTTTCGCCTTTAAGAGTTGAACGCGATAGCGATATCCCGTCCCTACTGCGTACTTCAATCACTTAGTGCATACTATGTAATGGGTAGTATGCTTTAAACCAGGAGAAATTATGCGCGGCAAATGTGGGAAATGTTTTCGAACTTGCTATGCACCCACTACGTGGTGTTAAGGGAATACGCGCAGTAAGGTGTGTGCCGTTTGTAATGGGTGGCTGGCTGGCTTTAAACTATGTAATCGTTATGATAGTCACATATTCTGACGCCCGATGGCAATTTACGCTTGTACCACGCAATATTGCTGGGATGTTACATGTTATATTGCGACGCCTATATAAAGGACGCTTGCGTTTGCGAAGCATGGAAGTTATTTTCACTGCATTTCCAAGCAGAGGAAGTTATTTTCACAGTATATCCAAGCAGAGGCATGGCTGTGTGGTAGAACACCTGCTTGCCACGCAGACGACCCGGGTTCGATCCTCACTCGGACCCGAAAATTTTTATTATTTATTTTATTTGCATCTTTCTCGATTTTTCGGTCACGGACAAGACGATGATTTTTCGCTCACAACCAACGACGCCGACACCGACGCCGACGCCAACGCCGGAATTTCTGCGAAACGAGCTCTTTAACGCTATCACGTTAAAAAATAAGATGTTCATTCTCCATAAGACGCTCCATAAGACGTTCATTTACGCACCTACCAGATTGACCAATGTACACCTTACCGCAAGAAATTGGAATCATATAAACAACTTTCAAGACACACTCCACTTATGGAGCACCACGCATCCTTGAAGGCATCAGCCCATTCGCATCTCGCAATGCATTGTCAAAAATGCGGATGTCATCCTGTGTTGCATGAAACCGAGATACTGTTTAGGCATAACGATCAGGCAACACGTGAAATTGTGGAGGCGTTTCATATTAGAAAAAGGGGCCGTGATTGTGTTAGCCAGCCATCCATCCTGTTACATGATAAGGAGTTCGAATTTCTAGATAAGTGAAGATTGTTAGTTTACTATGCTGTTTTCGTTGTCATGGTTCTGAAGGCAGTTAGGCCTCTTGTTCGACTGCGCATGTGCATCATGTTATCTTGTGCTTTTAAATGATCTGCTGTTCAATAAAAATTCAGTTGTGAGTTAAGCGCTGTCCTGTCAAAATTCTTCGTTATTCTGTCCTCGTTTCATGTGCGCTTAAAAAGCTTCTGCTTTAAACATGAATGTTCACCAACTAGCCCACCTAGCCGTCTTGTTGCAATGTATTAGTGTAGTGTGTTAATGAGGTGAAATACCTGGGTGTCACCTTAACTGCGACATTGGACTGGACATCGCACATTGGCAAGACATGTGCGAAAGCATGTCGCTTATTACACTTTTTTCAAAGAAATTTCAAGTGCGCGCCCATAGCGTTAAAGGAAACGTTCTACCTGACTAATATTAGGCCCGAATACGCATGCGCAGCGTGGGACCCATTCACAAATGTTCTTGAAGATAAGTTAGAACGCGTTTAGAAAACAGCTGCAAGATTCGTCACGGGAAAGTACGATAACAAAATTCGAAGTTCACAAATAAGAGAAGAATACTAATAATATCTGGGGTTTAACGTCCCAAAACCACGATATGATTATGAGAGACGCCGTAGTGGAGGGCTCCGGAATTTTGACCACCTGGGGTTCTTTAACGTGCACCTAAATCTAAGTACACGGGCCTCAGCATTTTCGCCTCCATCGAAAATGCAGCCGCCGCGGCCGGGATTCGATCCCGCGACCTTCGGGTCAGCAGTCGAGCGCCATAACCACTAGACCACCGTGGCGGGGCAATAAGAGAAGAACTAGGGTGGAAGTTACTTTTCCACACGCAGAAAGATAATCAGGCTAAAACTTTTGCACAATATTTACAGCGGCAACACGGGAATCGACACAAACATATATATAAAACAGCCTCATTATCATTCTAAGAGACGCGACAATTCAAGAAAAATAAGGCCCTACCAATGTCGTATTAAGGTTTTTAAGTTTTCATTTTCCCCTCGAACAATGGAAGAATGGAATCTGCTTCCCGATGATATAGTATGTGCACCAAACTTTTCTTCTGCCATAGAGAACTTCCTATGAATCTATTTAAATATTACAAGAAACGTCGGTACAATTGACTGTCTTGCGCATTTCTTATTTTTTTTTAGTTGAGTTGAATAAACTTTATTTTGCCCAACGGTTGTGCCCGGGGCTAGGTTACCAGGGATACGCCGTTCGAGGAACATCTACCGAGTTCCTCGGCGACAGCCCTGGCCCGCTGGACGGCCCACTCCTGGTCTTCGTAGACCTCGCTGAGGAGGGCGGCTTGCCATCGCTCAGCAAGGCGCGCCACTTCAGAGGGTCCTTCAGCTTGCGTCGTCCGTAATCGTGGCCTCTCGTGCCTTGCGCATTCCCAGAGTACATGCGCCATGTCTGCCCGTTCGTGCTCGCACCACGGGCAGCCAGGCGACGGGTGCAGCGCGGGACACAGGCGGTGCAGATGGTAGGGGTTGGTAAAGGTGCCCGTCTGCAGTCGCCTCAGGTCCACCGCCTGCGACCTGTCCAGGCGCATGTGAGGTGCCGGATACTTCTTGCGGTCTTTCCTATAATGTCCAAGCACCTCACAGTATGTGGCCGGGACTTCTTCGGCATAGCAGTCGGCACAACTCTGTTTACTTGCGTCGTGTGCCCCAACTTCGGTTGCCGCAACAACGGAGGTGGTGGTGGTGGCAATAGGGGCTTTTAGCTTGTACGTATACTTTTTAACGTTACCGTGTTACCGGAATAACGGATTGCGTTTACCGTTTTACCGGAACGCATGTTTTAGAAAAGTTTTAGCACACCATACGTAAACGTTTAGGTACTTACATAAACGTATACCTTTACGTTTGCGCAAACCACCAAATTGCGATGATAACTGCATTTCAACTACATTTAATTTAGATAACATTGAATCACTACTGCGGCAAAATCACCAAAAAGGTTTTTTAGCGTGTAAGGTATCCCAATGTACGCGAAGGAGTATAAAACGCAAAAAATACCAGGTTACCGGACGATGGTGTCGACATCTTGTGACGATTTGTGCAACCACAGTCATGGACACGTTTGTTTTCGCCGAGTGTTTTTTGAGGGAAGAAATGATTAAAAAGGTAACTCATTCGTAGTTATGCCACTCCAAGGCATTCACATCAGAAGTAGAATGCACGATGTTCCTGCAATACCAATTCTGTGCTTGCCTGGTTCATATTAGCCCCGCTAGATGGCGCCACCTGTCCAGCATGTCGGGCATGTCAGGGGTTTTAGGCCTCTCACGTTTACTGCTTCGGCTTGCTATAAAACTATCTTCGGCAATCCTGCTGAAACAATTAAGGTGATCGCTCGCACTTCGGCTTATTTTGACTCGGCATCGGCGGCTGGAGTCTCCTCAAAGCGGATATCGCGAGTAGCCACGAACGAAGGTGGATTTGCGAGGTAGGGCCGCAAACGTAAAGCCTATCCGGCGAGTAGTTTACGTTCCGTAAAAAGTCTACGTTCCATAAAGGCCCGCGCATGCGCAGATTCCTTCCGGTATCCGGTAACACGGTAACGTAAAGAAGTATACGTACAAGCTAAAAGCCCCTAATAACGGCGGCGCCGGAGCCTGTGGCCATCGCCGTTCCTCCGCTGGGGTCCCTCCCAACAACGGTGGCGGCTGCTCCTGCGTCGCGGCGGGTGAGTTGCCTCGCGACGAGGTGGGCGCGCTCGTTGTGATTGGGCGGGATGGTCGTGGGTCTTCCGTTGTTGGCGTCGCTGCTGTTGCTTTTGCGGCTGTTGGTGATGATAGCGGCAATGTCCCCCATGTGCGCGGGGAACCACTTGAGGGCCTTGTCCGTAATTTTGCCTGACACGAAGTCCCCAGCCCTGGCGTTGAGCGTGCGAGCCACCTCCTCCGACACCCAGCCTTTAGTGTAGTTGCGAATCGCTGATTTGGAGTCACTAATAATCAAGGTGTCGTCTGCACCTCCGTGGAGTATCGCGAGGGCTATGGCCATCTCTTCCGCAGCTTCGGCCGACGGCAACCTTGCCGAAGACGTGACCCGGATCTTTCCCGTCGTATCCACGACCGCCATGGAGAAGGCAGGTGCCGCCGCCGTCGGCCGGACTTGTCGCTGATGTTGCTGCTGACGCTGCCGCCGTTGTTGTAGCAGTAGTAGTGGTGATGGTGTTTGTACCTACAGCGCCCAACCCGGGCGCTGTAGGTATATGTAATAAATAAATAAATAAATAAACAAATAAATAAATAAATAAACAATAAATAAATAAATAAATAAATAAATAAATAAAAGAGAAGCCAAACACGGGTACTTGGTCGAAAACGACTGGTCGAACGTTTGAACATCCTGATCTGCGGATTTAACCTGTCGGTTGTATGTGCGTACATAAAATCCCAACAACTGGCACGCGTCAAAAGCGCCTCTCAGCTTCGGTAGCGGAGGGGGGTAGGCGTCAAGGCGCCTCGAGGCGCAAGGGGTCAAGCGACGTCTGAAATTTTCTCCTGCGTCACCACGCGTACGGTGGCGCCAACCAAGCAATCCCACCGCTACGCCTAATGGCCGTCGCTTCGACGGCACCACCGAGTGCTGGGCGCCAGCATGGAAACTACACTCTGAACGTTCCTGAATGACTGCGGCGTCATTCAGTACGAGAACGACATGGCAAACGACCGCGCGTAGGCCGTGGTTTCGTGCCGAGTTCGAGCAACGCCGACAAATCCAGCGAAAGCCTGCCGGCTGCCGTTGCGCCGGTATTGAGTGCGATCATCGGCCGAGCATGTCGCTGCTCCTGTGCTTGTCTGTCTTTTTCGGTGTTTATCTGTGCTCGGAACTAGTGTAAACATGCTTGGGAGGTTTGAAGTCTTGAGTGTGAGTCAATTCAGAGCGGTGTCGTCTGCATTCAGCGTAGACCTCTACCATCGAGTTCGTGTAAACCAGCTCATGTGAGAAAATTTGGTACAACGAAATTCGCGGTAGTTGTTTCCGTCGCAAAGGTAGACACTATATATGACGCCAGAGACAGGGCGTGGCGCTTACCCAGGAGTTTTCATCCGCAGTGTGTTGTTTTCAACATCGGTATTCGCCTCATCGTTGCCGAACGTGAACCTCGCACTTCCCAACACATCTCGGTGGTGTGACAACGTACATGAATGGACTTGCGGAATTTAAGACGCAGAAACATTAGTTGACTTCGGTGCAACTCGTTTGCGTGCGTTCGTACGCCCACAAAAAGCATGCGCTTTTTGGTAGCTGTGGGACGTGATTTGATGCCGGGTACCAGAGACGCCGACACATGCAGCTCTCACCGGTCTTATTTACATTCATGTATCATATAGAAGCTCGAACGTGCGCGGTGTGATGATCGAAAAAGAAAGTTCCATTATTAAGTGCTGCTTGTGTTGCCTGCTATTTCACTTTTTGACCTGCTGCTTCTCTGCCGCGCAACTACAGATCAGCACATGCCCAGTTGTACATACCTTGCTTTGCATGTTGTTTATTGTGACACGCACATTCTCCCTAGTCTATTCTCACACTCTTAGACTAGGAAGGATGCGAACAATGGCGCTTCTCCGTCGTTTTACATTTACTTAAGTATAACACATGTTTTGCTTACAGCTGAACAGCTAATTAGCTAAAAAGCTTGTAGGTGAGGAGCATCTCCATTGAATTAAAATCTGAGGTGCACAATGACATGATATTAGGCCTAAGAAGAGAAGAGCCTGTCACCACGTGTATGCACAGAATGAATGTAAGTGCAGTATTACTCTGCTGCACTTTGTTTAGATGGAATGCAAACGGTGCCTCATCTGCAACCACATACACATGTGAGACCATTAAAAACTGCGCACGTAATTATTCCAAGGTTGAGCTTTGGTCTAGCTGGTGCAGCATGATTCAATGTTTCACAGCGCATGGAAAGAGGCCGAACAAACAAGATAAACACACAGCCCTGAAATTACAAGTGGATTTGATTTATATTTTCCTGCCACAGCAATATAAGCACGATTTTCACAGGACAAAGGAAACACAGAGCAGACGAGGTATACAAAATTGCAGTCAAAGAAAACAGCAACCTATAAACGATATTGTCACGTGGTCGTGACGTCGACGAAGGAAACAGTCGGCGTTTCAAAGAAGAAACTCTTTATTAGGCCGAACTTGTGGCCGGGAAACGGAAAGTCAGAATACAGCAATAAGCACTGGCACTGATAGCGGCGAACGGAGCGTCGGCCGTCGATCAACTGTTCATCGTTCGGGACGCACCGTCTTTTATACAGCGCGCGTCGAACTTTCTAGCCTTATCACTGCTGGTCGTGCAAGCTCTAGAATAAGCTGGTCGGTTCGCGTCCGGCGTGCAATCTTAACAAGACGATCTACTATAATCGCGAAGCTTCTCGAATGCTAAGGTGTGGTCTGCGCCGAGCGTTACTGACAGTCTTTGTGGGCGGAAACCGAATACAGCAAACACGAAAATAAGAAACGCGCGTGGCAATATCACATGTTTTGCGATGAAAATTCACTTTCCTTGCTCGAAAGAGCAAGCAAAGCTACACTGATGCCCTTTTTATCACGTTTCGAAATTCCCTGTGCTTCTACGATTTCGCGCGCTGTCTCTTGTTTCTTGCGAGCCCACGTGTGTGATTGAAAAGAGGGTGGCACCCAAAATTACGACAATGAATTCCCAAATGCCCACTGATAGCCCTATCTACACTGTACATGTGTTCCTTAAGACCTTCATTAAGGCACCTCCCGGTTTGTTGGTTTTCATTGTTTGTTGGTTTTCATTAAAGTTATGTTTTAGAAAGAAAAAAAAACTAGCCCTAAATTTCCTTTTCTTCATTCATTGTGAGGTTCTCGTTCTGGTAGACTTCATGCCTCGAGGCAACATGCGAGGAATTATTGGTCAGCGTATCGCCTTACTTTCGCGTGTAATGTTTCGTGCTTATCTGTTTCTTTCGAACTATGCAAACGAAAACCGCAACATAAACCTTTTCTCTGTCTGGGAAGCATAACACTCTGGGGCAGCCACTTCGGAACTTTTTCTTGCAGGCAGGCGAAATAGTTTTTCGCGCTCCTTTATAGTTTGAGAAAGAAACAGAGAAGCACCACCCATCGCATGGAAACGACAAGCTGTCTACTTGTGTACTTCAGTATGCTTGGCGATTTTTCCGACCAGATTCTGCTTAGGCGCGCCATCGTTTAAGTTTCGTCACTTCCCTGACACGGATCGTTCCGGTGTTACGCAACAAAGAGTCCGATCTTTGTGCTCGTTGGGCGCGATCAGTTTCGATTTCGCCAATGAAGTTCGTACCACGCGCAACCTTCGTGATGGAATGAAATGAAAAACAACTTTATTGGGCCTTCGCAACGCAACTGGGTCGCGCACCCGGCTCAGTCCCACGTAGGGACCAGCAAGCCGCGCCTTCAGGGTACCTCACGCAACAGCCGAGCCTTCCGGCCCGCTGGGCAGCCGTGAGCTGATCATTGGGAACGCAGCTTTTTAATTGAATCAAAACGGCAAGTTGGGCGAGTTGGTAGTTAAACATGGTTATATGAGGGCAGCGCGACCCGGACTTAGGACTGAGAGAGCGCTCGTTTGTGTACGTGTCTCTCAGTCCTAAGTCCGGGTCGCGCTGCCCTCATATAACCATGCTTTTTAATTGGTCGCTTTAGTGCTGTTGTTTATATTAATGAGGACTAACAGCAGTGTTAGGCCTCACTAATATTGTGTCTAACAAAAAAAAAACATCTCTTAAAATCTCCCCTTCTTTCGTTCATTGTTTATATTAAAAAGTTGCAGTGCATGGTAACTTATTTTTATGACATACCTATTTTTTAGAAATCACGAAGGTTGCGTCTTTCACTATGGAGGAGTCACAGACGCAACCATCGTGATTTCTAAAAAAAAATAGGTATGTCATAAATTATCATGCACTACAACTTTGTAATAATACAACAACATCACTCAAGTCACCAATTAAAAAGGTAATTAATCACTGTTAATTAGTCGCGTAGACGTCATTTTAGCTGCAGAAAAGTATTTCCGCCCTCACAAAAAAGTTCGTGTCCAAAACGACAGGATCGAGCCTCAGCGCCATGGAATTTTTATAAAACATCTGTATTATCTAAAGAAAAAAACATCCAGTTATCAATGTGTGAGGGCTTGTTCAAGCTTGTGTAGCAAGGAAAAAACACCAGTGGGCGAAAATGCAAAACAAAAAAAAACACAAACATATTCATTTAAATAAAATCACTTTAGAAGAGCGAGACTATATTTGCACGGCACGTTGTTGTAATTGAGTGTTTCTAAATTGTGAGCGAACACAATTCAGAAATTGTGTTCACCGTTAGGCAAAATATGAACAGATGTAATTCAATTATCACTAAGACTTGTAATCAAATGCGGACACGACGAGCAAGTGCATTTCCTTAGATTTGTTCTTTTCTGCAAAAGACCCATAAGGAAGGGTGCCCATTAAAGGTCATTATTTCGGAACGAGGTTCATGGCAGAAGCTTGTGGCGTCGTTTTTGCTAGAGAAGCTGCGTTTTCTGGAAATGCATGATCATTTCTTGATTAAAAATGCCGATGACGTCATTGATTTTTTGAAACCTCATCCCAGAATGTCCTTTGCTGCTTTTTTCTATTGACGTAAAGGATTTGTTTTATTCGATTCCTCACAAAGATCTGTTACATTGTGTCGAAGATGCCATAGATGATTTTGGTGCCGTATCTTTTTCTGGAAAGCTGGGCATTTCTGTGACGGGTTTTTTGGATCTCCTTACATTGTACCTGAAGTCAACCTTTTCTGCCTGGGGTGGTGATGTGTTTTTACAACGTCAGGGCATTTGTATAGGGTCGTGCATTGCCCCGATTCTTAGTGACCTGTACTTGTCCCACATTGATAGAAAACTAGATCACCAGTTACAAGGGTCTAGCGTTGCGAAAGTTTTCCGGTACGTGGACGACTTTTTGGTATTTTACTCGGCTGATTTGGCAGGTCGCGAACAGGACGCCATGTCAATCTTAAAGGTCTTCCAGGACGAGCTCCAACCACTTGAGGCCACGTATGAGCTCCCTGAATGTGACACTATCAAGTTTCTTGACTTGAGGCTGTTTTTTTTTCGAGACAGCACACCTGTTGGCGGTATGAGCCTCGCGCGCAGAAGCCATTGCTGCCCTTCTCGTCGGGGCACTCGAAGCTAGTGAAAAGGGCAATTGCGCACTCGGCCTTGCAGAAGGCCCTGTGCAAGTCGTGTCACCACAAGGTGGATGACGCCTTTTTGGAGCAGGTGACCCGCCTTAAGGTCGCAGGTTTCACGCCGGACGTGGTGTTGTCTGTGACTGAAGGCCTGCTTAGGGACGTCAGGGATCCCAGGAGAAAGGAGGAGCGCAGAGCGAGATCGAGGGTGCCAAGATAAGAAGAAGACAGCTGTGGTGCCCTATTTGCATGATGTCTCGCACAGGCTTAAGAAAATTGGAGAGGGCGCTGGGGTTCGTGTGGTTTTTTCAGCCCCTGAGAAGCTTTCTGGCCTGTGCAGTTCGACCTCTCAGATGAGAGAGAAAAGAGGCTGCACCACAGACCATAAGAGAAAGTTCGTACCATGCGTTCAAGGCGTCGTGTACGTCATCCCTCTGACGTGTGGTAGAAAGTACGTGGGTCAGACGGGACGCTGTCTGAACGACAGACTCCGTGAGCACCATTATAGCGTCCATACTACAGTGTCGGGGCACCTGGGCATCCATGTGCTGGACTGCGAGTGTAGCCCTATCTTTGAAAACACCGTGGTCCTTGCACGCAATCGGGACCAAAGGGTGAGGGAAATCATCGACGCTGAGGAAATCAAACGGTCTGGGGACGCATGCGTAAGCATGCCTTCCTTGCACCTTTCTGACAAAGAGCTTTTGTTTTTGGCTAGTCATGGAAAGGGGGGCGGTGTTAGTGCACGTGTGTGACGTATCGGCACTTCTCTTGATTTCACCTTTTGCTTTTTACTTCCTGGTTTTATCTTTTCTTGCTTTGCCTGTGTATATATACGTGCGTCCCAATCAAATAAACTTTAGTTGGAAGAATGCGCTGTGTCTTTGTCCCCTCGCTCGTCTGTTGTCTGCTTTTTGCGCTGCCCTACATTATGATTGGTATCTGAAGCACGATGAACTACCAACAAGCCCAAACTTCCCCCCTTCTGAGGCATCATTTAACATGTGATCTTTCTTTTTTTTACAAATTGGCAGCTGACCAGTAAAACTTCACAAACCACCTAAGATAATCAAGTCTGCCATCACGAGACCCTCGCTATTACTGAACAAAAGGAGAACGGATCAAGGGCTTCTTTCCTTGTTAGACACCAACTAATGAAAAACCTAATGAACGAACAGACAACTTAGCCAAAGAAAGTACATTATTTGTAGTCTTTTAACTGTAGTGTAGTAATTATGACCTAAATGGAAAGGGATTGAAGAGGACAGAAATGCAACTTTGCCACCAGTAAACACCGAACCTACAACCTTCAAGTAACACATCCAGTGCCGTACCAACTGAGCTAGAGCAGCGGTCGCTTTCCCGTCCACTATATAGAGGGTGTTAAATACGCAATACCAATAACTTCATTGGATTCATTATCAGTTGGATTTATTATTCAGTCAACGGGCATTTTTACCAATGCTTAAAGCACTATCAATAAGACCCACACAGTGGCGTAGCCAGGGGGTGGCACACCGGGCACGTGCCCCCCCCCCCCCCCGAAATTTTTTTTCGCCATGACATACATAGGGAAAAATGGCCATTTCAAGGAGGTGCCCTCCCCGAATTCAAGGGGGTGCCCCCCCCCCCCCCGAAAAAAATTTCTGGCTACGCCCCTGGACCCACACCCATGAAAGGTGGCTGAATAAACGAGAAAAATATGGCTGCAATATTACATTGGACTTACAACGGCCCTCGAGCTAGCCGGAAACATCAGAGTCGCAGTAGAGTGCACGGTTAGAAGACAACTAGTGATGCCGACTGGTTGAACGCAAATGCTCATGCCGAGCTCGCGCCTCGAACACGAGCTTCCTTTTTATTATTCTCGTCTTCGGCTGCCAGCGCCAATACGCCTGCTGAGCTCACCGATCTAACAATCGGTGCCTTGCGGCGACAGTGGGCGCTACAAGCTCATTGCAACACAAACTGACCATATTTGAAACGGAACTCAATCATAGGCCACAACCTTTCCATTCCACTCTAATTCCCATACATCCTGCAGCGGGGCTGAAATAAAACTAATCTTTTTCTTTGTCTCTCTTGGTTGGCTAGCTATGCAGACAATTTATTTACCTAACCTCAACATGAGATACTGTGTAAATGGACTGAGAGATGTATGGAAATATTACTGTCCTTTGAAAAACATAGAGGACGCTTGAGCTTCGCGTCCAGAGTAGAACGCGATGCGTAATGGGGCCCCGTTCATCGGACACCTTAGCAGTGCCTCAAGGAAAGAAAATTCTGTGCACATAACATTGGCCGTTACACACTATCCTAAAATCTTAAAGGTAAAAACAGCGCAAACTAGACAAGACGAACGAAGAAGCACACAGGACGAGGGCGCTCGTCCTATGTGCTTCTTCGTTCGTCTTGTCTATTTTGCGCTGTTTTTACCTTTTACGGTGTGTAACCACCTAGCCCAACGAAACACACTTCCTGGTATCCTAAAATGCCTACTGCAATTTCAGTTGTAGAATGACTCCTATGCAGTGTTGCCCGGTTTGGCTATATTAGCCAAATTGGGCTACAGAAAAAAAATTTTGGCGTCGATTTGAGATGGTTGGCTATGTGGCTATATTTGGGCTACTGAAAATCTGCGACTTGGCTTTGGTTGGGCTATATGTGGCGCCCTCTTGCTCATCACTCCACAGGCAATTCTCGTTGAGCAGACACAAATATGTAAAGGCGCGCTCGAATTTCTTGTTGAAGGGGTCGAAAGCGGTAAGATTCATTAAAAATCCGCCCGCTGCGCCGCCTAAGCGAAGCGGTAAACTGGGCGACCAGCACCATCGGTCTCTGACCGACTTTTTCGCCACAGCGACCGTACAACGCCGTTGCGCCTCTCCGGAATCCGAACTTTTTGGCTGTACTAGTATATCAACCACTTGATGTCCCGCCGCAATTTGCGGCCGAAAAGTTGGATGTGTATTTGTATAGATAAAAGACGCGTCTTCATGTACCGTAACATTATGAAATTTCGACGATTCCCAAGCGGTTAATCTTGTTTTTAATAGGATTGCAGGAGCAACACAGGTAGTAGTGTATGTTGTAGAACCCTACACAAACCCAGGCAATTACGCTGCAAAGAATGAGGAGTCATGCACCCGGCCGTTGTCATGAAAAGAGCTCACGCCTTTTCACCCGCTATCACATTTTGACGCCTGTGTTCACTGCTCGTGCTTTGCGTGACATCAGCGTCGCCTGGAGCAAGTTTGTCCAAAAGACGTTTTTTCTGTCGCCTTACCACTCGTGGTGGGCTACTGGTTAAGGCGCTCACCTGCTGACCCGAAGGTCGCGCGATCGAATGCCGGCCGCGGCGGCTGGCTGTCAACGAAGGAAAAATGCAATAGGTGCCCGTGTGCTTAGGTTAGGTGGTCGTTAAAGAACCCAAGGTGGTCGCAATTTCCGGAGCCCGCCACTGCGGCGTCTCTCATAACCATATCGTGGTTTTATAGGAGGCAAAACCTCAACACTTATTATTATCTAACACTTCCGCTGCTTTAACTTTTACTATCGTAACAATATTACATTATAGAGGTTGAAACGGGATTTTTTTTATTATTTGGTGGCGCGAAAGTGAATTCGACTCACGAACTGAATGTTCTCGGGGTAGGTGGCCAAGGCTGGCGGCTTTCATAATAAAATTTGTCTAGAACAGCACAAAGCATAAACATTCATCCTGCTTCGCTTCATGCATGAAATGCTACAGAGTTGTTGATAACTGGTCAAGACCTTGCATTGGAAGGTGACTTTCCGAACGCAACTGACTGATGAGACGGAGCTGGGTGAATTTACTTGTCTTTGTTGTTTTCAAATGAAGGTTCAGTGATTAAGAAAGGCCGCGCCTCAATATCGATACCTTCACCTTCTCGAACACAAGCTCTTTCCTACACTAACGACGGGTTGTACGAAAAGGAATTGGAGCAGTCGAATGTGAAAACGTATGTCAAAATAAAACTGAATATAAGAATGGCTATATTTGGCTACAAATTTTTTTCTTGCTATTTTTTGCCTTTGGCTACATTTGGGCTACGGTTTCTCTGGCTTTTGGCTACGCCGCCTCGTCCGACCTGGCAACACTGCTCCTATGCCACAATTCTTCTTTTGTAAATCAGAGAAATGCCCACTATGCATCCGTAAGGCAACACGTGAACCTACGCAGCTGCTCACTTAGGCGACGTTCTTGCTGATGATGATTATTCAATATTTCTGAACGCATTGTAATAGGTGGGCCTTTAAACCCCTCACTACGCATCCGTAATGCCAACACGCAACCCTAGGTAGCTGCTCACTTTGTAGATGCTATTGCTGATGATTATTATTAAATATGTCTGAGCACTTTGTAAGGGTCTCCCTTTCCAGAGGTGCACTGAGGTACGGGGGTGGAGCCCCTTTCCTTTTTGCTGTTTTTGTTTGTTTGCTGGCGTCATTTCCGTGTTTTTTCTTCATTACTAATTTTTTTTTCATGCGGAGCGGCTGTTTGTTTCCTGCAGCAATCATCGCTCTTTTTTCTCTTCTTGTTCTCGCACGGGTAGGGACAACGCAGTGCGGAGCATGGACCAAACAAGACTGACACAACACATTTGAGCGCACATTTGACCATGACATGGTCTGAGATGCAGTTGCATGGTCACTTTTAATCGCTGTCACAACAATGGCTTGAACTTCTGCGTGCCGTCGAGCTTGCTTTCACATCATACAATAATGCTAGTGTTGCACGGACACTTTTGATCGCGATCAGGGCCGACACATCGAGTTAGGCTCGGATGTTAGCCAAATCACAATTTAAAGTGACCATGCAGCATCACCCTATGTCGTGATCAAACCTGCGATCAAATGTGCCCGTCTCATCCTGTCGGGTCCATGCTTCGCACAGTGTTGTCCATACCCACAAGAGAAAAAAAACGACAATGACTGTAGAAAACATACAGCTTCTCCGCATTAAAAAGAAAAACAATAAGGAAAAAGAAAAACGGGATTGATGTGAGAAAACAAGTGACAAAAACAAAAGTGGCTCTGCCCCCCTTACCTCAGTGCAGCTCCGGAAAGCGAGACTCACTTTGCAATGGCTGGGCCTTTAAACCCTTCGCTCGTTAATGTCTTGACACCTAATGAGATTGTATACGTTTCTGCCACGCAATATAACGTGTCAAAGAGACTTTTATTGCGATAGCAATTATATGGACACTCTCGGCTGATTTTCGCCGTCTGCCGACGCAGTCATTTCCCGGATATGTATAGGAATGTGTATATATAAAGAAAGGCATAAAGAAAAATAAATTAGTAGAAAAAAATTCCAAACTACCTGACCGGGGATTCGAACCAGCGACCACTCGCTCCGCAGCCCGCTGCGCTAGCCAACAAAGCCACACGCCATGCTTGTGGCAGCGATGCAACGGCGAGCTATTCATATGCACCATTTGTCACTCGCGGAACGCCAGATCTCGGAACAGCTTGAGCGTGTTTTCTATCACGCACCGCTTTTACAGTTTCTTTCAAATTCAAAACTGCCCTTGAGACGCGCACGAAAAAGTGGCTCCCTTCTGTACCAGTCATGATGTAGAAGGAGAAAAAAAAACACCGGGCACACTTGGCGTCAGACGCCACCGCTTGGCAGGATACGCAGAGTGGTTAACTCCACGTGCCACAGTTTAAAAGAAAAAGAAGTATCAACCAGCGTCGAAAAGTCTAACAGTATCATACAATCAATCCTTCGCCAATCCCCCTGAGTCGGTATGAGCCATGTCAGAGGCAACAACAGCAACAACAACAGCGTCGATTTTGTATTGTGACACTCGCAGCGCGTTGCTCAAATACAAACACGTAACAACTGCGACAGTTGTTAGTTCGCGCTTGTACTGTCAATACCTATGCGTCCTTTTCGAGCGTCCTTCTTTGTGTTGCGGCGGCGCGCTGCAAGTATCGAGCGGATTGTCGTCCTTCATGTGACCAAACTAATTTCTTGCTATCGCAGTCATTGCTTCGCCCTAGTGGCGAAACTGTGACTTTTTTAAATGCGAATGCATTTCATAGTCGGGCTATGTCAGGCATCCGGCGTTGGCGTTGTCCGCGGAGGAGGAGGAGGAGGATAGGTTGAGGAGGTGTGCGCGCCGGCAGGTGTTAGATGTGAAGCATCTTATGGCGAAGCTTAATCCGGTGGTGGTGGTGTACGGCGTGACCGCCCTTACTGCGCATGCGCAAACCCTTTAAAAAAATAAAATAAACAAACCTCCTCTCTCCCTCTCTCCCCAGGCATCCCTCCCCGCGGCAACCACACCCTCACTGCGCATGCGCCTCCCCTCCTCTCCCCTGCTACGCCCCCCTCTAGGCATCCCTGCCCGCGGCCGTCCACACTCCCACTGCGCATGCGCGTCCCACCTCTCTTCCCGTCTCCTACGCTCCCCCCCTCTCTTCTCTAGGCATCTCTGCCCGCAGCGTACACACTCCCACTGCGCATGCGCGCCCCCCCTCTCTCTCCTACGTTCCCCCCCCTCTCCCTCTCTCGCCTCGCGACGCCGACACAGGCAGCGTCTCTGCTAGCGAGTTTCTTGGTTGAAAAAACCGACTGCTCGCGCTGCACAACCGTTCACTGGCCACCCAGTATATATGGCAATGGAATCTTGACCTCCAAGGTGGTGCCGGTGAGAGATTTCTCCTGTGCGTTGTTGAACAATAAAAATTCGCAGCGTGCGCGTTAACTAAAAGCGGTCTGCGGCGGAGCTCGGCGGAGCTATATATGAAAAAAAAAATTAAAAAAAATAAATAAAAAAAATTAAAAAAAAACAAGAAAAAGCACAAAAAAAAGGCGCTGCGCCGTGCTCCCGACCGGGCTGCAGAAATTAGCCGCCTTTTACTTCTTCGAACCACAACCACCATATATAAATGGAGTGAAGCGCGCGCGAAATGCATTCTCGCATTTCCTCACGATTCCCTTCGGGGAGGTGGGGGGCTTTTTTTACATTACATGACATTCGATGAACAGAGCACTGGGTGAACCGGTAATCCATTCTGAAGAGCATTTGCGTGAAAAAAAGCAGGGAAGTGACAGAAAGAAAACACAAGACAAGCGCAGACTATGGACTGGTCTCGTGCCTTGTTTTCTTCCATGTCCCTGGTTTTTTCGTGCAAAAGCTCCTCACAAGATACTTTTATGGGCGTTTTCGTTTTTTCAGAAACAGTTTCAAACACTGGCCCGGCTCTGTGGTAGTACACCTGCATGCCGTGCACAAATCCTGGGTTTGAACACCACTAGAACCGAAGATTTTTACTATTTGCATCTATCTCGATTTTTAGGTAATGGACAACGCCAATTTGTCACCCACAACCAACGACGCGAACAGTGAAATTGCTGTAAAATGAGCTCTTTAAGACTACTGCTTCAATATGTAAACATGGGCCAGGAGAGGAGCAAGCTTTCAGTTGACAAAATAGCCTCATAGCCTCCGACACCTCCTACAAAGGCATTTACTGTCGCCAATAGACTGCAGTTAAGAAAAACCTGGTCGTTAAACTAGACAATGTAACATACCCCACAGAAGCGTAGCAGCTCAATGCCCTGCTGCATTCTATCTGATGTCAACATATTGAACTGACGCCTCTTGCAATGACATGTCACATTTTTTCTCGTCGCAAAGAGCCAATCTTAAAAAAGGAGTAAAAAGTGGCATTTTCGTATCTGCATATCCTATTTTCAGTGTGTCATCATCATTCCAAAGTTCATAATGTGCACTAACAGGAATGATGTTGCTAATACAGTGGCATGCTTTTGAAATCAAAAATTAATTGTGGTCAACTTCAGCAAAAAAAATGCCCCCCCACCTCCCCGAAGGGAATCGTGAGGAAATGCGAATGCATTTCACGCGCGCTTCACTCCATTTATATATGGTGGTTGTGGTTCGAAGAAGGAAAATGCGCCTAATTTCTGCAGCCCGGTCGGGAGCACGGCGCAGCGCCTTTTTTTTGCTTTTGTGTGTTTTTTATTTTTTTTATTTTTTTTTTATTTTTTTTCATATATAGCTCCGCCGAGTTCCCGCGATGCGAGCGCCCTCACACGTCAGAGCGCGCTCCTCTCCACTCACTCTCTTTTTTTTAATTTTTTTTTCATATATAGCTCCGCCGAGCTCCCGCGATGCGAGCGCCCTCACACGTCAGAGCGCACTCCTCCTCTCCACTCACTCTCTTTTTTTCAAAATTTTTTTCATATATAGCTCCGCCGAGCTCCCGCGATGCGAGCGCCCTCACGCGTCAGAGCGCGCTCCTCCTCTCTACTCAGAGCGGAGAGAAAACACCTGCCGCGGACAACGCCAACGCCGCACAACGCCGGATGCCTGACATAGCCCGACTATGAAATGCATTCGCATTTAAAATATTTTTTGCCTCCATTCAGATTGGCCACTAATGACGTGCTGGCCCATGTTTCTGTACTTGCTCAACAGTGTGGATTAGCACATACTTTTGGAAACATTGCTTCCCTTCCATAGGATTCAAAGAAACGCCATGAACTGTGTAACAATGAGCGTGCTTCCTTTTTTGTTCTGTTTCATGACAAGAGAAAGATTTACGAGCTTGCTAGCTGTGCCATTTTTATCAACCCCATCAAAGAGAGTGTGACGCCTCAGTGAAAACAGACACTAATTGTGAACAGGGGAAGCAGGGTGAATGTCGACAAGTCTCAAAGAGCAGTCGAATAATGATGAGATTACGGCAGCTCTACGGAGTGTTTTTCCAATGCATTTGGAAGTACTTTTTGTACAACTGCATATATTATCAAATAAAACCAGTGTACCCTCACTAAACAGTGCCTTCCTCAACATTAGCATCCATCGATTAATAAAAAGAACAAAACCATTTTATGGTGGCTGGCAATTATCTCCTCCAAGTCTCCGACAGGTTGTGGAGTCAAAACTAGTGAAACAATTATCATGTCATTTGCACAAGTCGAATAAGCATTGCGACCTCAACAATAACTGGAAAATCGAGAATGAAAATGAGGAAGGCACTTCCGGAAGAAATGGGCTTTGAATCATGTTCAGTTAGCCGTAGTCTGTCACTGCCGTAGACTACACAATGAAGGCAATTGAAGGCAATTAAAAGGCTGATGCTCTTGCAAGTGAAGCATAGACATGAAGCATGGTGCTCCTGCAAGTGAACTTGTGTCCCAAAAGCAAGAGCTCAAAATATTTATCAGAACTAAAAAGTTGTACTCCGCGAACACTTCAGGGTGGTCCACAAGATTCCACAACGAGCATGTGCGATCTGCGGACTTGCTCACGGACAAGCGACGCTGTTGTGTCACATCAGAACCGACTCTGCCCGCTTGGTCATTCAAGACTCGGCGATGAACTACCCCTGCTCTGTGCCTTCTGCGGTGACATCGGTGACATTGAACATTTTATTCCGCTTTGCCCGCAGTTTGACCGGGAAAGAAAAGCAATGGTTCCCAGCCAGCAAAGGGATGGTCACTGGCACTAGACGTTTGAAGATGTTTTTCCTCAAGGGCCTGTGGCAATGACAAGGAGCTTGCAAACGAACTTTGATTACCTTCCTATGAGATATGGGGCTGTTTATTAGATGGTGACAGACTTCTACAATTTACAAGGTGCTCAGGTGGAAGCATGGTCTGTTACGTAAGCCCGGGATAACCCTGACTGCTGCAACATCACAACCACCACCACCACCACAACTGCACGATGAAACTAGAGGTTAGCGATGTCTGTGTTTAAAATATAAGACGGTGGCGCAAAATGGGATGAGCCCATTTTGCTTTCATTACTCGTCTACAAACGCTGGACAATTTGGTGATGCCTGGTGATACGAGACGTCGCTGCCATATTAAGCATAAGGCATCCTTTTGGGGAGTGTTGTGTCGGTGCGGTGTATTTCATTCCTTTGAGCTGTGGCAATGTATACATCGGCCAAACAGGCCGATGCATTAATGTTCGGTTACAGGAACATGCGATATCCATAAAGAATGGTACGGGCTCGCATCTGCCATATCATTGTAAATCTTGTGCATGTGTGCCCCTGTTTTCATCCAGGAAAATCTTAAAGCGAAGTTGTGACGCAGTCGCAAGAGAACTGGCTGAGGCCTATTTCATTAAATTGTACGGGAGTGGGTGTGTCAGCGTTCCTTCCATCGTCCTGCACAGCAGTGAGTTTGTCTTTTTGCAAGATCGCTTTTGATTTCGGCCGTCTGCGCATATGCGTAATGCCATATATATTGAGTGTCTTTTCGAGAATAAATCAGTCGGTAGTGTGAGCTTGTATAAGTCTCTTCTTCCTGTTTCGTCCTTGTCCCATTTTGCGCCACCGTCTTATATTTTAACTATGCACTAACTAGCCCAGCAACAAATTTTAATGTCTGTGTTAACTGGCATCATTGTGAGCCATTCCTTTTCCCTGATAACAACACACAAAAAAGGAGCGATTCCTTTTGCCAAGCTGCCTTCCAGCAAAACATGCATGGATCATATTATATGTCTTTCGTAACGGATAAAAAGAGTAAAGTTGTGAACAATGGATCGCTGTTGATCACATACTCTACAGACAATTTTTGATTTTGTACGGGGTTTTCGTAGTTAGTAAGTTTTTTTCCCTGTGCTGTGATGCTGCCTTCTGTTAAAAGTGTGCGCTGCACATGGCATGTGTAGTGTGCATACTCTCCCATGGACTAAAGGCAGGTGTGACAGTAACAGCAAGCCAGAAGGCTAAACAACTCCTTCAATCCTGCCAATGAGCGAGTAGCCAAAGCATCTCCTGTAACTGCCATAAGTACACCAAAAAATATTTCAGGGATATGAGCAGAATTTGTAGGAGATCCAGAAGCTTTATAATCAGGGCTTAAAGTCTGGGGGGGGGGGGGGCAGGTGTGCTCGGCCCCCCCCTTCATTACTTGAGGAGGGGCTCGGCCCCCTCTCGGCAGTTTAACTGCAGCACTACAGCACCAATTCGTTAAAGGGGCCTTGCGACACAAATTTATCGTGTCGTTTTCATCGCTTCTTCTCGAACTGTGGAATGCACCAATATCGTTGAGTGAGTGGCAACGCCAGAAACAATGTTGTTATAATTTTATTTCGCCGGAGAAACCACACTGTTTTCAGACTGGAGTGACATACTGCGACTATTTTTATGAGCGGAAGTGACTCTTCACCACGTGGGATTGACGACACAGGCCGTGCGTTTAGATTGGTTCAATGCGACAAGTCGCACGTAATATTCATACGGTCCCATATAGACCACACTATTGTGCGCTAAAAATGATAAAAAGTTCTTTCTATACTTCCTCTGATACAAAAAGATTTCTGTGTTTAAATATGAAAACGGGAAAACAATTGCAAAACGACGTTAGGAGCACTGCACAACGGCCACCACGGTAGATGAAGGAGGAAATCAATTGGAAGGGTATGAAGCGCTAGGTTACATCCGAAAGGTAACAGCCGATTCGTTTAAAAAAGGTCGCTTAGGGGATTCCCCCGGTGAGTAAAAGTATGCAGGAGAGTGCAATTGAGGAAGATGTAGTACTACAGAATTTCAATTGGAAGAAGGCCGAAGGAAACATTCCTAAGCGCACTAATCCGGGCTTAGATGGGGTTCCCGTCAGCCTCATTAACGAACTAGGACATAACACTAAAGAAGCACTAAAGAAGCACTGCTGAAAGCCGTAGAAAAGTGCTTACAGGAGAGGGAAATACCATACAGTTGGCGAAAAAGTAGAATGAACCTTAATCTATAAAGGCAGGGGAGAAAAGGATAACATTCGCTCGTATAGACCGCTAACCATTACATCGGTGCTATACAGGTTGGCGATGCAAGCAGTAAAATTAAAAATAGAAAAGTGGGTAGAGCAAAATGATATTTTGGGAGAACTTCAGAATGGATTCTGAATCGACAGGCGGTTAGACGATAACCTGTTTGTTCTTACTCAATGTATAGAAGTATCAAAAATAGTAAACAGGCCCTTATAGGTAGCTTATCTAAACATCACTGGGGCGTATGACAACGTTAATCAGAAATTTTCTGGGATATTGAAGGAAGTGGGCATAGGTGACGACTGTATACAGCTTTTGAGAGAGAAATACCGAGAAAACACAGTTTGTGTAGAATGGGAAGGAATAAGTAGCAAGGACAGCGTTGAAATTAGCAAAGAGCTGAGACAGGGATGTCTTTTGTCCCCGCTGTTATTCGTGCTGTACATGGTAGGGATGGAAAAAGCGCTAGAAGGCAGCAACATTGGATTTAATCTGTCACACAAACAGGCCGGCGCGATAATTGAGCGGAAGCTTCCAGGTCTATTTTATGCTGACGATATTGTCTTATTTGCGGATGGTCAAGATGATATACAGCGGCTGGCAGATATATGCGGAAAGGAAGGCGATGCTTAGGACTAGGATTTAGTGCAACAAAATGTGGATTGATGGTATTCAATGATCACGAAGACCATGCGGTCTTAATACAGGGCCAAGAAATACCGAAGGTAAGCGAGTACAAGTACCTCGGAGTATGGGTAAATGAGGGGGGATAGATATATGGAGGTACAAGAGAAAGCATCGGCAGCAAAGGAAAGAGGAATGCTGCAATTATGAAGCACAGAGCGTTATGGGGATACAATAGGTACGAGGTGCTTCGAGGAGTGTGGAAAGATGTGATGGTTCCAGGGCTTACATTTGGGAACTCAGTGGTGTGCATGAAGTCAGAGGTGCAATCAGGAAGGGATGTAAATCAAACGGCTGTGGGACGCCTCGCGTTGGGCGCTCACGGGAAGACGACAAACGAGGCTGCAAAGGGTGATATGGGATGGACAGGCTTTGAAGTGAGGGAAGCTCAGAGCCAAATGAGATTTGAAGAGAGGCTGAGGAAAATGAAGGAGTAGATGGGCAGAGAAGGTTTTCAGGTATTTGTATAGAAAAAATGTTGACACGCAGTAGAGAAAAAGAACTTGGGAGGCTTACTATTAAATATACGGCTAGCAGTGTGGGCGATATGGGCAACAAGGAGCATTAAGCGAAAAGTCAGAGAGGCGGAGCGGACTTATTGGATGACAGCGATGTAAAAAAGCCGGCTCTCAGTAACTACCGAAAGGGAAAAAAACTAAGTAAGGAGGGAAAGGTTTTATGATAATTCTAGGGGAAGCGCTTTACTGTTTGAAGCAAGGTCGGGTTGCCTTAGAACGCGTAGTTATAATGCGAGATTCAGTAACGAAGAAGAACAATGTACATGCTGTGGGGGGAACTAAGGAAACGATGGGACATGTACTGACTGAATGTGGCGATATCCACCAAGGTAAACGTGTGGGCATGAGTCTACATGAAGCCTTGGGTTTTAGGAACCACAATGGAAAGCTGAACACGTCCGCGATAGAAATAAGTAAGAGACGGCCGCCCTACTGAAACGTTCCGTATGTTTCAGTATGTTTTCTTACGGAAAACATACGGATTCCGTATGTTTTCCATATGGAATATACGGATTTCTTACGGATTTAAACGGAAGCTTACGGAAATTGTAAGGAAAATATGGAGACTGACATATGGTGCATAAGGAATTCCGTACGGGTATACGGATTTAGTCGTAAGGAACTTACGGAGTCCGTATCTAATATATGGAAGAGTCCATAAAACGATACGGAATATACGGAAAGTATGATACGGAACAAACGGAAACCGCACAGGCCCGTGGCCAGGAATGTTTTTTCGGGGGGGGGGGGCAAGGCGGGGGGGGGGGTGGGGGGGGGCACTTGTTGGAAGGCCTTGAAAGACACTTATTTTTATTATTTGTCCTCGGTAAAACACCCCACTCCATCCGAATTTCGGAGGGGGGGGGCTAGGGCACCCCGCTGAAATGGGCACCCCCCCCGAAATGGGGGGGGGGGGACCTAGGGCACCCCCCACTCTGAAATGGGCACCCCCCCCCCCCGAAATGGGGGGGACCTAGGGCACCCCCACCCTGAAAAGCCAGGGGGGCCTAGGGTACCCCACCCCCTCGCTACGGGCCTGCCGCACGGGCATAAGGTTAGAACCAGGCCCGTAGCCAGAAATGTTTTTCGGGGGGGGGGGGCGTACCTGTTCAAAACCTTGAAAACCCACCCATTTTCATTATTTATTCTTGGTTAAACACCCCCCCTCCCTCCGAATTTCGGGGGGGGGCCCTAGCCCCCCCCCCCCCCTGGCTACGGGCCTGTTTAGAACAAACGCAATCCTACATCTGCTCTTTGGAAAGGCCCATGTATCAACAAGAAGTACATGGATATAGCATTGTGTTCTACACAAGGAAGACACATGGGCGCACAGTAGGGGCGAAGGCAGAAATTTTTTGTTGGAGGGGGAGCACCTCTTTGATCAGAAGGAGGGGACGGGCAGGCAAATGGTCATTTTGTACCCTGTTTTGCCATGGTGAAAAAAAAATGGGGGGGGGGAGGCACAGGCCTAGTGTGCCACCCCTGGCTACGCCACTGGCGCACAGGTAGAACGAACAGAACCTAGGCGTGCACACGAAGAGAGGGAGGGGGGTGGTGACCGCCCCCTGTGGACACCTAAGAGGGGGGTTGTGCAAAATCTGCCTCATATACTTTGACTTAGTAAGGCGAGGGGTGGTGCGATGAACCTTCGCTTCCCCCCCCCCCACCTTAGGTCGGCCAAAAAAATTCGACCTCACTCAGACTCACTCAAGAAATATGTTTTGCTCTGAGGACTCACTCAGACTCAAACTCGCCAAAATTTTCCTCAACTGGAATCACTCGGACTCAGACTCACTGTAATTTTACTCGACCGGACTCACTGGGACTCAAACTCACGGAGATATTACTCAGCCGGACTCACTCAGACTCACGGCTTCACCGAAATCTGAGTGAGCTTGAGTGAGTCGACTCATGAGTCCGTTAGCGTAAAATTAGCCTTTTCGATCTTATGTCAATGCTCTTTTAATGCCAATACCTCACGTAATTGGTGCTCTACAATACGCCTTTATATCTTAGTACCTTCAAATACGAGTTATCTGGTTTCAATCCAGTAAGGTCAATTGTATGAAATACTCATGTCGCACGAAATATCTTTATCAAGAACTTCCCCTGAAAGAGTTTGCAGGTGAAGGTCATGGCGCCCCCCTCTCTTAACTCACACCTCGGATAAAAGAAATATGAGGTACCCCATCATTGAAATAACTGTGAAAAGATTTGAGTACGAAATTAAGTGGATATAACGCTGATAGTAAAGCTGAAGCTGAGTAGATAGGACCATAGGTCGGCAATTAATGGTGGAGCTCACTCAGACTCACTCATGAAATTCCGCGCTTAGGTCTCACTCGAACTCAGATTCAACAATATTTACACAACAGGAGACTCACTCGAACACAGACTCACGAAAATTTTCCTCAAGCAGACTCACTCAGACTCAAACTCAC
This sequence comes from Rhipicephalus appendiculatus, assembly GCA_030522465.1. Taxonomy (NCBI): domain Eukaryota; kingdom Metazoa; phylum Arthropoda; class Arachnida; order Ixodida; family Ixodidae; genus Rhipicephalus; species Rhipicephalus appendiculatus. The sequence goes on along the minus strand of JALIZH010030599.1, from coordinate 344,868 downwards.
CAAAATATTACTCACCCGGACTCACTCAGACTCAGGCTCACGGCCCAGTCTGGGTCTGAGTGAGTGTGAGTGAGTCGTCTCATGAGTGAGTTTGCCGACATATCCCCCCCCCCCCTGATAGTTAACCGTGCGCACGCTCGTCTGTGAGTGGAACCAATATGTGGGATACACATGTGCGGAACGCATGCGTATCACACATGTGTACAGCAGTGGTAAAATCTCCTTGAGTGCACAAGCTTATATATGACATATGCAGAATATTTATTTATTTATTTATTTCTCACTACTGCAGTCTTCAAAGATCATGATTATTCGGGTGATGTATAGGTTACAAGATAAACAGACATTCACCCATACTCAGACTCATGCCTACTCACACCGATGACTATTCACTCATGTTGATACTCACATCTACTCACATTCCTCGTCACTCACTCGTATACACACTATCACACTGGTGAATACTTACTTTCATACTCAGACTCACACTCATTGATAGTCACTCATGTTCCTACTGCACGCCTACTCACCCTCATGTGTACTCTCTCACGTTCACACTCAGGTTTACTCACGCCCCTCGCCACTCACTTATACTCACACTAACGCCTTTCAAATGAGTGTGAGTGTGTGTACTCATGAGTGAGTAGTATGCTAAACTGTAGTCACATCTTCTGTAGGTAAGAGACCTATATACATAGACCTGGCAGCAAATGATTCAGTTCAACAAAAATGAGATTTGTATTGAAAATATTTGCCCACGTTCATGGATTGGCTACAGAGAAGCTTTACAGGGTGGGCTGTGGTAACATATTCTAAAGTGAATGAAATTGTTTAGGTCTAGTTAAGCACAGCATGAACTTACTGGTTTAACCCTCGTAGTCGGTCATTCGCACTGACATCAAACATTCTCTTTGACATGAAATGACTTCATGAAAACTGTCTTTCTTTTGCCGTAATTGGGTGTTATTGAACTTCTCGTATGCTCAGTATTAAACCAACAACGACTTGTTTCAAGAAAGACCCAGTGGCCTGCAGGCTTTGTTAATTGGAAAGATTCACATTGAACGAGCACTTTCCCTTAAGCAATACGAGGCAGTACTTTCTCTATTATATATACGTCATGAGAGCATACTCAGTTGCCTTAATATGTCACTTGCAAGAATCAAACTTCTGCCTAAAGGACCACATTAAATATATCTCAGAGATAACAATTTGAGTTTAACAGGTGTAAGTGGTTCTTAAACTAGTGGTACTACCTGTGTGGCCTGTATATGTTGCAATTTGAACTTTTCTGAGACACCGGTCATGATAACATAAATTTTTTTACATAATGTGTTGTGCGGATGCACCATGTCGTATGTACAAAAACTTTAAGAAACAGATGCATGAAGTTTTTGTTAAAGAGCTTCACTCTCTCCCATTTGGTTGTACATAAGGGTTTAAGAGCACACATGTGTCTACGTAATTCAGCCACAAAGGAAGTACTGATGTATTCAAATCGGTAAAGAGAAAGCTCACTGCTGTGATTAAGAGTGACAATGTTGCACTTCTGATCCTACTACTGTAACACCTTCATCATCAGGTTAAACAGCTGAATAAGTGCCTTAATTTTTTTATATGTTGTCGTACGTGCTAATAAGTGTGGATGCTGTTCAAATCTCTGGTGATCAATATTACATATGCATTGTCGTACAGAAGCTCACTGTTGAAGATCCCAAGCCACATGTCGAGCTGCTTCGGTTATTTGTTTTCATACAAGTTATGTCGCAGCCAATTTTAAGATAGACGTATGAAGCAATTTTGCCTCTTTGCTCTACTTCCCTATTGACCATGAATCCTGATGCATATGATTAATACCCACTTAAACTTCAAGGGTACATAAAATGAAAGGAAAACAGAGAGGTAAAAGAGAAAAGTAAGGCAGGCAGGTTAACCAAGTTGAACTGATTTGCTGCCCTACAGTGGGAGTGAAGGTGGTCAAAAAAAGAAGTACACATGAAAGCATACTGATATTCATACACACATAACAGTGTTCATCATTGATGGAACCCATAAGTACTCACTCGCATTCGTACTCATACCTACTCACACTCATTGATACTCACTCACATTCATACTCGTGCCAACTCACCCTTATGTGTACTCACTCACGTTCATACTCACGTTTACTCAAGCCCCTCATCACTAGAACCTTTCAAATGAGTGTGCGTACTCATGAGTGAGTAGTATGCCAAGCTGCAACTGTCGCATCTTCTGTAGGTAAGAGACTGATATACACAGAGATGGTTCCAAATGATTCAGTTCAACAAAAATTATTTTTGTATTGAAAAAATATTTGTCTGTGTTCATGGCCTGGCTACCCAGAAGCTTTACAATGTGGGCCGTTGTAACATCCTAAAGTAAGTGAATGAAATTATTTAGCTGCTGTTAAGCACAGCATGAAATCATTAGTGTAACCCTTGTAGCAGCACATTGGCGTTGGCAACAAAGACTCTGTGCCATAAAATGAACATCATGAAAACTGTTTTCCTTTTGTCATTATGTATTGAACTTCTAGTATTCTCAGTATCAAACCAACAAAGACTTCAACCAAAAAAGCCCAGTGGCCTGTGGGTTTTGCTAATTGGAAAGATTCACATTGAACAAGCACTTTCCCTTAAGTAGTATTAGGAAATACTTCTTTGATTTTATGTGTGTCATGAGAGCATACTCAGAGTCACCTTATGTCACTTACATGCACTAAACTTCTGCCTGAAGGACCATATCAAATGTTGCTCAGAAATCAAAATTTGAAGTAGCAAGTGTACGTGGTTTGTTAACTGCTAGTGCTACCTGTCTGTCCTGTATATGATGCCATTTTAACTTTTCTGAGACTGGTTTTGGTGAAAAACAGTTTCTTCCATGTGCCATGCGTGTACACAGTGTCATGCGTATGAAAACTTTAAGAGACAAACGTATTGACTTTTGGTTAAAGAGCTTCATTCTCTCCCATCTAGTTGTACGAAAATTGTCCAAGTGCATACATGTGTTTACATAGTTCAGCCGTAGAGGCAGGCCCATAGCCTGGAATTTTTTTTGGAAGGGGGGGGGGGACTTGTTGAAAGGCCTTGAAAAACACCTATTTTTATTATTTGTCCTTGGTAAAACACCCCCCTTCATTCAAATTTCTGAAGGGGGGGGGGGCAGGGCCTCCCCCTGGCTACGGGCCTGCAGAGAGGTAGTATTGGTGTACTTACATCTGTTCAAGTGAAAGCTATCACCAATAGTGACCATGTTGCACTTCTGATCCTACTGCTGTAATACCTCTATCATCATGATTATATGGCTGAATGTGTGCCTCACTCATTCATGTAGTTGTATGTGCAAGTAGTAATTGTGGTTGCTGTTCAAATCACAGGTGATCAATAACACATATGCGTCGCCATACAGAAGCTCCCCGTTGAAGATTCTAAACCACGTGTCGCGCTGCTCGGTTATTAGTTTTCATGCAAGTTATCAAGTAGCCAATTTTCAGATACAGACGTATGAAGCAAATTTGTCTTTCTGCTGTATATTTTCCGATAGGCAATGAGTCTTCATGCACATGATTAATGCCTCTTTCAACTACACAGCTACATGAAATGAAATAGAAAAAGAAGAAGAGAGGAAAAAGACGAAAGAGAGGCACGGAGGTAAACCAGATTGAATTGATTTGCTGCCCTACAGCGAAGGGGTGGGGGGGGGGAGTGGTCAGAAAAAGAATTAAACGTGAGAGCGCAACTGTTGTGTACGGACACATAACAGTGTTCATCATTGATTCAAGGATGGTCACGTACAGAGCTGTGTTGTTTTGAGAATTTCAGAAGCGTTGTTTCAGCCTACAGTGCAGATTACGCTTGAATTGCCATGCTATATGATAAAACTTAGGGGCCTGTTTTAATTGATTGAGAAATTTGGAGGTGCAACAAATGCTTTAGAATTTAGACCATGGCTGCATGGACACGCATGTGCAACGTAAAGTGCAATAAAGTGAGGACGCTTGAGCTTCTCCTTCAAGAGTAAGGGCACGATAGTGTAATTGGGCCCCATTCACATTGCCTTCTCAACTGCTTGCCTGGCTTCGGTACTCGGTGGATGCCTCAACCGTGCTGCAAGTAAAGCAATGTGTGTGCGTGTAACATTGGCCATTTCAAACTATCCTAGAATGCCTACTGCAAGTACTGTTACGTAGTGTGCCATAACTCTTCCTTTTGTGAATGGTAATTTTTCAAACAATCAACATTGCACACTAAATTTCTGTCTCTTGACTTTGTGCCCCGAATTTCTAGTTTGGCTCGATCACTTGTGCAGCCCTTATTTTGCAATATCGTCAGCTGGATAATGCCAAAAAAATGCCGCCACCTCCCCGAAGGGAATCGTGAGGAAATGCGAATGCATTTCGCGCGCGCTTCACTCCATTTATATATGGTGGTTGTCGTTCAAAGAAGGAAAAGGCGCCTAATTTCTGCAGCCCGGTCGGGAGCACGGCGAAGCGCCTGTTTTTTTTTTTTTTGCTTTTGTTCTGGTGTTTTCCTTCTTTTTTTATTTCTTTTTTTATTTTTTGTTCTTTTTCTCTTTTTTTTCTTTTTTTTATTTTTTTTTTCATATATAGCTCCGCCGAGCTCCCGCGATGCTAGCGCCCTCACGCACTTCAAATGCATTCGCATTTAAAACTGGGGATGCGTAAAGCACGCAGCGATGGAGCGGTGTTTCCTACTGGAACATGCCAATCGCTGCTAATGTGCTATGAGAGACAGAAGACTCCGACTGGACACAGAGACTCGCAGTCAGCTTTTAGTTAACGCGCACGCTGCGCATTTTTATTCTTCAACAACGCACAGGAGAAATCTCCCACCGGCACCACCTTGGAGGTCAAGATCCATTGCCATATATACGGGGTGGCCAGTGAACGGTTGTGCAGCGCGAGCAGTCGGTTTTTTCAACCAAGAAACTCGCTAGCAGACGCTGCCTGTGTCGGCGTCGCGAGGCGAGAGAGGGGGGGCGTAGGAGCGGGAAGAGAGGGGGGCGCGCATGCGCAGTGGGAGTGTGGTCGCAGCGGGCAGAGATCCCCAGAGAAGAGAGGGGGGGAGCGTAGGAGAGGAGAGAGAGGTGGGACGCGCATGCGCAATGGAGTGTGGACGCCGCGGGCAGTGATGCTTGGAGGAGAGAGGGGGGAGCGTAGCAGGGGAGAGAGGAGGGGAGGCGCATGCGTAGTGAGGGTGTGGTTGCCGAGGGGAGGGATGCCTAGAGGAGAGAGAGGGAGAGAGGAGGTTTTTTTATTTTTATTTTTTTAAAGGGTTTGCGCATGCGCAGTAAGGGTGGTCACGCCGCCCACCACCACCACCGGATTAAGCTTCGCCATAAGATGCTTCACATCTAACACCGGCCGGCGCTTACCTCCTCAACCTATCCTCCTCCTCCTCCTCCGCGGACAACGCTGGACAACGCTGGACAACGCCGGACAACGCCGGACAACGCCGGATGCCTGACATAGCCCGACTATGAAATGCATTCGCATTTAAAACAGAAAAATAACCGGTGGGCAAGCAAACACAGTGCCACATACATATTCAAACCTAATATTGTTTTAAATGCGAATGCATTTCTTAGTCGGGCTATGTCAGGCGGCGTTGTCCGGCGTTGGCCGGCGTTGTCCGCGGGGAGGAGGATAGGTTGAGGAGGTGTCCGCGCGCCGGCAGGTGTTATCTCTCCGCTCTCACTCTCTCTCCCATAGCAAAAGCTGCGGGCGCGCGCGCTTATCCTCGCCCCCTAGCAAAGTGGAGAGGGAGGAGCGCGCTCTGGCGCGTGAGGGCGCTCGCATCGCGGGAGCTCAGCGGAGCTACCGCGATAAAAAAAAACAGGCGCTGCGCCGTGCTCCCAACCGGGCTGCAAAAATTAGGCGCCTTTTCCTTCTTCGAACCACAACCACCATATATAAATAGAGTGAAGCGCGCGCGAAATGCATTCCCATTTCCTCACGATTCCCTTCGGGGAGGTGGGGGTCATTTTTTTTCTTTTAGTTTTAGCGCTCAACACATAAAAAGAAATAGCAGTACATGAATATAAGTAAAAAAAAACATTTGCGACAGCACAGGATTTGATCTTTCGACAACAAAGCCGCGTTCTCGAGCTCTAACCTGCTACGCCAGCCTGCTAGGCCACACGCGCACTTGACGCTGCGTTGCTTAATTTAATAGATAAAAGTGCTTACACGCTGTCGGCGAGTGAGTGCATAAGGGTGTGCGATATGCGATCGTACTTAGCATTCGCACGCTTTTCGCGTATCTTTTCACTGTAGATTGCCGGTCGCTCGCGGATGAAAACACGGATTTTTGTGCTTACACACAAGCATGAGCAGTTGAAGCCTGTTCCCCGGCCACCGCACGAATTCGGAGTGATACGCCGTTAACCCCTGCGTGTAGCTGTGTCCCACTAAGTATCTGTCTCGCTCGATCACATATTGAGCGCGGGACGCGACGCTAACGCACACGACAGTGCCGCGCGTAATGGTGGCATCAGCTGATCACGCCGGCCGGCTTGCTTCGCTTCAGCGCAACGAAATATCATGCCTTGAAAGATCACATACTGCCCTACGTAAAAATGTTACGCCTTTGTAGTCATCCTCTGATTCATTGAGAACGTAGATACAACTACTGTAGAGTTTTGCATCGGCGGCAAGCATCGAACGTAAAACCGCACTAACTAGGGTAAGGCGGGGCAAAATGAGACACGGGGCAAAACGCGACATTTTGGCTTTGCCGACCTCTATAGCTAATGCAGAAAGCACTTTTCTTTGTTTCTGTATTTGAGCGAGAGGTGCTGGTAGTTGTCCACCTTTTTATGTGTAAAAGTTGATGATTGCTCACGGCGTTCGCGTGGGAAAAATTACGAGGCTGGTGTCAGTGTGTTCGTGACCCGTCAAAAAGGCGCGAAATTCTTCTCGGCCAAATTTTCGGATCCATGCATGAAGCTACTCTGGCGTCAGTACAACAACGTAAGTGTTTATATTGTTACTATATACTACTAGCTGCATAGCACCAAAATTTCAGTTCACTTGGTGCGCGGGGCCAAAGCGGAAATTTGTTTGAATTTCGGCATGTGAGGGGGGGCAAAACGCGACAAAAATGCATTGAATTGCCTTAGAGAGTGTCTCATTAAGTGAACCATTTACTTACACTCATTATATATTATATTTTATTGTTTGGAAGGTTCGACACACAAGAGAATATCATATAAAGCTTCCTGGGAGGAAAACGACGTGAAAAAGCACTGAGTGCTGTTCAGAACACCCACTCGATTCGTGCTGCATCGAGATTTTTCCGCGTTCCCAAGAATGCTCTCAAGAGGCGAACGCAAATTTGGAAGAATCTCTAAGTTAAGCCGTTCACAAACACGTCTCGCCATCGAGTTTTCTTCAATACCAAATTTGTGCTAGAAAATTCGAATCTAGCACAGTTTTAAATTCATCGCCTCACGAAGCCCGGCTGACGAAGCTGAAAGCCACGAAACGCCCGTGCAGTTCTTCGCCAAAACGGCAAAAGGAGGCGAAGAAGATGCGTCAGATTATATCTAGCATCCAATCGTTGAATAATCCAGTGAAGTGCAAGCTTTCAACAAAATACAACAATAGCACAAAGAAAAACTGGTGGTGTTTGATCTGCAAGGAGTTTTGGAGCAAAACAGCACCGGATTCTGTCTGGATTCAATGCGTGGAGTGCAAGGACTGGGGTCATGAAGGCTGCGTGAGGGCCCACGGAGTTTAATTTCAAGTTCTTCTACTGCAAAAACGGAAGGGTTAAATTTTTTTTCACACTGTCTCGTTTTGCCCCGCAGGTTGGGGCAAAATGAGACACCTGGTGCATTTTTTATTTCTTTTTAAAATAAACTTTCTAACAGTGGCAACATGGTCATATTTATGTAGCACATACCTTGTACCCAAAAGAAAGTTTCTGCATTGTCGTTTAAGGGTAAAGAGTGAAATAAAAATAAATATTCACTATTTTCAAGTTTTTGTCTCATTTTGCCCCACCTTACCCTACGTCCGTCGTAGAAGCAGTAGAAAACTGTCGTCTGCTATACAAAAAAAAGGAAAAGAAAATTTGCCGAAAAAGTATTTGGTTTGCATTGTATAAATTGTTCTTCCAGATAATTCATTATTTTTATTTTTAAACTATTTTGCCAAATAGCATGCATTCTTTCTCAATTTATTACGGTTACAGTTTTTTTTTTCGTTTTGCCGCAAACAAAAATTCAAGTCAAATCTATCCACAGCCAAAGGCCAGATGTTGTTTGCCTTTGTTTCCGTGCGTCTCTCGTGTGTTCTCGCTACGTCCACATGAAGATTTAAGGTAAAAGTATTAAATTTACGCAATGAAGCGCCGTTCCTCGTTCGTGCGATGTGCAAAGATTGCGTGCTATTCCCGCGGTTCTTGGAGTGCCGGTCAAGTGCGAGTCATTCAAGGAATCAACGGAATGTGCGGGCGCTCGAAGGACTCCGAGGTGGCGGTTGGCGCCCGTGGTCACTTACTACATGGCACTGTGAAAGAAACTGCAAGGTAAGTGGGACACGTTATTATGTAAAGTATGCCACTCAGCGCAAGTCTGTGTTACCGCGCTCGGACGAGGCTTCGTGAATAGGCAGCCTTACGCGCCTTTGCGAGTGACGGACATTGTGCTGTTACCGATTCGCTTTGTCTACGCTGATACGAGCGGAGCCATGGCGCATCGGCACGCCCTTACTGGAGCGAGTTCGCAGCAACTGCGGGAACATGCATGTGTGTGATCGATTTTTTCTTATGTGCATTGTAGTAAGCAGAAAGGAAACGGCGCTTGCTTCGTTGTTAATTGCAGGTTCGATCCCGGCCGTGGCGGTCGCATTTTCGATGGAGGCGAAATGGTAGAGGCCCGTGTACTGGGCGATGTCAGTGCACGTTAAAGAACACCAGATGGTCAAAATTTCCGGAGCCCTCCACTACGGCGTCTCTCATAATCATATGGTGGTTTTGGGACGTTAAACCCCAGATATTATTATTATCGTTGTTAATTGAACAGGCTGCAGCGCCATTTTTGCATGGCAGCATTTTGCTCATGTTCGTGGGCGATATAATATGTAACTTGGCTCAATTCACCTAGCCAACCGCCTAAGTGGGTATTATAAGCATACATTCACGGTGGAGTGTTATTATGCCCTTGAACAGTGGCTTGAGCTAGTTAAACGTTAATAATGTGTTTGCCTAGTGTAGGGAGAAGTGTTCATGCAATCTGTGTATGTGCCTGCACGTCGCCTTTGCTTGTCAGTAATATTTTACCAGCCAGCATCCACGTTGGACGTCTAACTGTTATGAAAACTTGCACGCACAATGTGAGATTTTATCTGCCAGAGCTACTTTTTATGCATTAATGTACTGCCAGCGTGTAGTAGAATATGTTACGCTGCTGTGTGGCAGTGGTGTGATTATCACGTTGCTGTGTAGTTGCTGATGCAAGCATTTATAGTTATGATGCATTAAAATTTCTCATCTGACTAGCTCATCAGGTTGTGCGAGTGTTTCAGCACAAACAAGACAAGGAGAGAAGGAAGACATGTAATGACGGGACCAGTGCGTAGCCACGCATCACCCTTCTGTCCGACTCTTGTTTGCACTAGAACACCTTTGTTTGTTTATTGTGACAGCCTTTTCTGTAGTGCTTTTCTTGCCCAATTTACGCTACAGCACAGTTGTCAGCAATTCGAGAGGGAAGCCTGAAATTAGCTTTTAAATGTCATAGAGACTAAATGCATAGTAATGCGCAGCACAAAGTAAGAATGAGAGGCATCAGTAAGAGCTATGCGGGACGAGTGCAGACTGTCATCTGAAAAATTTATTGCGGAAAACGTTGCCGAAATAACATTAGCCGCACACCTCATGCAAATGAGGGTCCAGTTAAAAAAAAACAAGCTTTGTTGATTTCGTAACTTGTATTTTTGTAACTGAACCCTCACTTGCACGAGTTGTGTGGCTAATGTTATTTAGGCAAGGTTTTGCGCAATAAATTGTTCAGTTGACAGTCCGTGCTCGTCCCACATTGTTCATACTGATGTCTCTTGTTCTTACTTTCCAGTGCTCATTACTGTACATCCATAGAAACTAGTCCAGCTTGCCACTGTTTTGGACACAATGCAGTTCGCAAGTGCAATAATGTTCATAACACTAAATGCTCAAGCAAAAGGGTATCTTTTGCTATTTAGTAAGTCACATTCATATCAGTACATTACAAGTAATCATTGATGAAACATTAATTCGTGTTCTTTCCCATATTGCTCACAACTGTAAATATCAAAATAGATGGTGCATATAAAAACATGGGCTTTAGCAAAGCAAACTCCATGCTGTTACAGGTGAACAGCTGACAAAAGGCCACTGCATGCTTACTTGCCACTCATTTGGATGTGTTTGAAATACATTCAATTCCTCACCGCACTGCCAATAACACTTCACATTGGGGCAACATTAACCATGGATTGAGTGATTTTTAAGAAAAATGTCAAGGTTCTTATAGGGAGCTTGCATAAGCGACGGTGGTGGCCATTTGCTGTTAAACCAGTGGAGCCGGCGATGGGGAAAGTGCACGGTGAAGCATCTCTCGCTTGAATGGTGTTGGCGCGATGGCACACTGTGGTAGAGTTACTGTATGATCCCCTTGTCCCGTAGGGAGCGTATACCGTAACTCTGCTGCTGTGCGGTCGTGGGCTGTAGCAGTTCCACCGAAAGTAAGGCAAAAAAGTTGCAATTGAAGAAAGGTCGCTGCTGCATCTACAAGATGCCGAAGGTGTGCCTCAATGAGCGCGACAAGACGAAGGAGATATTGGAGCAGTGCTGGGGGTGGGTATGGCTTGCGCATAGACAACCGCAACAGGCATCACGTCTGTCCCTTGCCAACGTCGGTTCTGGTAGGCAAACCGTGCTTTGCTTTCAGAGTTTCTTTGTTTTGGTAGTTCTGTTTACTACACTCACACATGAAACGTATCGGCTTCTTCAGTGACTTCGGAAAGATTTTCTGAGAGCGCGTTTGGTAGCTTCATGGAAACACACACGTACAGTACATACTGGTGTCACCTTTGGGATGATATAAAGGTTGCAATCGTGGAACAGCTGTACTGAGTGAGGAGTACAAGGTCAGCAAATATGTACAGTCAACTCCACAAAAGATATAAAAAACGTCATATACTTGATGTCTTCGATTTTCCTGATAATTGTGTATATCGTGCCCGTATGGCCAAATAACGTGAAATCACAATTTGTTTTCAAATAAAGAAATTTTTAACGAACAATAAATCTACAAACATCACCAGGTGACGACTGTGTGTGTTTTTGAAGTGTCTGTGTTCGTAAATTCGTGATCATGGTAACAGCCACACATGCTAAATATTAAAATATCTTTCTTCGTTGCACAAATAGAAGTAAAGGGAAATAGCCCGTGTAAAATTCTCGAATTCTGAGCAATTTTACCTATTTTTAAAAATTCTCGACGAACACTGGGTTTTGGAAACTCAGTCGATTTCGGCATGCGATTGCTGCTTCTGCGAACGTCTTAGCTTCGGCATACCATTGCTGGTTCTGTGAACGTCTTAGCAGCTTGTTCATATTTATAGCACGAATAGGCCTTTATGTGAATAATAAGGTTCAGCATTTGTATTAGTCTAATAATTTTCAGTTTCATCGCTCAAAACATAAAAAAGAAAAGTATTCAATGTCACTGTATGTTAAAAAAAAACATCTCATCCTTGGTAAAAATTATTCGGGATTGTTCTGATTAGACTGCAGAATGATATTCTCGAAAAAACATGTTGCATGATATTTATCAGAACAAAATTGCAAATTTTCAAACATTGTGCTTTCAGAGCGTTGTCGCTGCTGTGTAAAGGACATATCTTGTAACAAGAAAATAGAATAACATGCTTTTTTTTCTTCTGTGATGTTTGCGAAATAATAATGGTAAGGCATGTTCTACGAGTGGAAGATGTTCCGTAAATAAGTAACTATTTGAATTAAATGTATTTGAGTAGTTCCCAACTTCGCTTCTGTGTTCGATGTCCCTCAGTTCATAGGCAGCCCCTCCAGTCGTACCCTCCTTTTCTTTCATCTGCTTGGTTGGGGCGGAATATATATGTGGTATGCCGATGAATGTATTCTCTCAATGCAGCTCTTATTATGTCGTGCTATGCCAGAATTGATAGGTTGGTATAAAAGACAAGGCCTTTTCAGGAAAGAACTGAGTTTCAAAAATGCACTGTTTTTCGAAAAGTTTTAGAAATAGTTAAGCTGCTCAAAATTCGAGAATATCTTACGAGCTATTTCTCCTTTTACTTCTATTTGTCCAAAGAAGAAAGATATTTGTAATATTTAGCTTGCATGGCTGTTAGCATGGTCGCGAATTTACAAAAACACACATTGTAGTCACCTGGCGATGCTTGTGAATTTTTCATTAAAATAATTTTTTATTTGAAAACGAATTGTGATGTCGTGCTATTCGGTCATATCGGCATGCTATACAAAATTATCAGCAAAATCTGAGGTGTATGAAGTTTTTTTTATCTTTCGTGTAATGACTGTATGCAGCAACGCTCTTCTGGAAGGACTGTTAGCGATAAAAAAATAGACATCTAGGCGGACCAGTTTGCGCTTCATGCAGCCAACTGCATCATGTATGTGGACTTGTGGCCACACATGGACGCCTCGGTCATTAGCGAATTGTTGGCTTTTGGACGAGTTTTGCCATGCAGCAGCAGTGAAGTCAAATACGGCTCAAGGCCACAACAGTGTCAGAAGTGGCTTGGTACACGAGCCTAACAGTAAAGTAGTGGCCTATATTGTCCTGGTCGTGGCATAAGCAAGCTTGTAAGGATGCTCTAACTCCCGGTAGATGATAATTTTATCATTGTTTTAATTCTACCACTTGCAGAAACAGTGAAGGCCACGTTCAAAAGAGACCTTGCTTGTGGAGACACAACATCCCCACGAAGTCGCAGCAGAACCCGATATGTTTCGCGAGTAAGTGGACAAAACAGAGTAACTCCGAAACCAAGCATGGTTTCCCTACCTGAAAGGAAGCGGTTAGGACAGACGTGATGCTTGTTGGGGTTGCCCATGCGTGAGAGCCATCCACGCCAGCACTGCTCTGATAGCTCCTTCATCTTGTTGAGCCCGTTGAGGCGCACCTATGACATCCTTGAAGGTGCTGCAACTATTTTTCTTCTACTGTAACTTCTTTGCCTTACTTTGCGTGCAACTACTGCAGACCACAACTGCACAGAGCACCATTGTGTCAGCACCATTCAAACAAAAGCTCCTGCTGCACGTGCTTCCCCAATGGCCGGCTCATCTGGCCATGACAACTACATTGCTGTCTACCCCGTCGCTGTCGTTCGTGCAAGCTCCCTATAGAATGGTTCTGTGTCTTGTATGTATATCTGTAGCTCAAAAACACCGGGTAAACTATATTCGTCTCACAAATTTGTTGCAGCACTGCGGAGGCTTCAGGGCTGTTCAGCCAATATGAATGGCGGAAATCCCTTAGAGATATATTCATCCACGCCGCATCAGCTGCTTGGTGTTTTCATGGCATCTCTACAGACGTGTTGGGTGAGTAAAGCAAGCGGGTTGCAGTGCAGGGAAAAGAAAAGATGGCAGCACCTCTTGAAGCGCGTGCCTTCCACCTCGAATTTAGCAAGTTCTCATTGTTCACTGTGTGGCCTGTAATTTTTAAAGTGGCATTTCTGTTTGCTTTACGTTTGCATCCTGATGTTTTGACAGCAATGTATTTTAGCAAGTGTTGCTAAACAAATAACTGATTTCAATAATGACAAAACACACTTGATGCTTTGTCCTCAGCATAAGCTGGCACCTAGCTATAGCTGATTTCACCGTTTATTTGTGGCTGTGATGGTAGTGGGCAAGTAGCAAGCAGAAGTTCAGATCGAAGCAGGTGGTCACGTCTGCGTGGGCTGTGCCTGTTACCTGTGGCCACATATAGAATGAAAGACATGACATACATTCGAAATGGGATTACCATATCACATATCACTGTGCCATATCATGTGCCAAACAAATGCAAATGTCTCAAGCTTGCCACTCTAAAGGGATCTGAAACCACCATGAGGTCGAAATTCAGTCACGGTGTTGCAGCTGTGGACGAGTCTACAACTAACACATAGCCGTGAGAATTTTTCTATACGCTGCCGTAATAGTAGTGTTACACACGTTTGGTGATACAAAACAGGCCCTCGCTGGTTTCGCTCTTTTGTTCGCTATGCTCCATTCGTTGGCTTGTCTCTTCTCCTGGCCGAGTGCTCCTCCTCACCGTGCGAGGAAGAGCGGCCATCACACAAACAGGTATTGTGAATGATGAGCAGATGTAAACGTTGACTTAAGGTGAGCACTGAGGGGCTGAACACTGCCAAAAGGCTGAGAGAGTAGAAAAGATTGTTTCTAGGAACTTGTGAGGCACCCGTGGCTCATAGTGCTGCCGCACTTGGCATTGTTGACCATGACACTATTCTGAACTCGATGCACACATTCACTTGCAATGTTGAAAAATTATTGGAGGTGGTTTAGGGGCCCTTTATTGCAATTACTGCAAGAATTAAGTTTTGCTGTGCAAGCAGAATCTGTTCACAATAAATCAGTCATAACGACATGTGAAATTTAGAAAAGTTTCACAGAAAACCCAGAAGGCTGAGTGATTGTCCCTTGCATGAGAGGAGATAACCTGCTTATGGGACATCATCTAGTGGTCACGACATTATAAGCAGTGTAAGATAGTCCGGTAGAGTGCTTTCTTCCATGTTATAATCAGAGGGGTTTTTAAAAAAAACTGTTGTCACTTTGCCCTGTATTGCTGAAAATAGGTGTAACAGGAATCACTTTATACCTCTTGCTTTTAGGCGAATAGTGTACCTGCCTAGTCGATGTAAGTTGATTTGTATAAATTTATAAATGCTCTAAAAACTTTGTTGAACTATTCAGCTGGTGTATGTTTAAAATATATCATGGTAGACGTGAACACACTCGGTGACGTGCTTGATTAATGCATAATGTGACAAAAATAATAGTACTTAATATTACAGGCTGCATAAACTTACATGTCTCATGTGTCTGATTTCAAAAGCATGGTAAAAATGTGTGTACAAGTTTTTGGTTTCACTCCAAGTAAACATTCTGGCTGTACTTACTATGTGGGAACAAACAGCTTTTGCTCTTTTAAAGTCGTTGCATTACTTGATGGTCAAAAGAAGTATCCATAGCATATCCTTTCTCAGCCCACTCATCACTCTGCAACACTCAGTCCCCTTCATCTTAACTGTTTGTGACTCGGTCCCTTTTTAATAAGTTGTTTTGCTTGTGTGTTTGTGTACATGTGTGTAGGCGGAAGGGAGGGCACACCACGTGTCGCCTCATGCGACTTATATTTTCTGTTGTTTGTTACAAAAGGTACCTCATAATCGAAGCGGCTAAAAGAATGCACCAGTGTCAGAGTTGGCTCTTTCTTGTAGCGCATGCAAGTAAGATATGTTTTGAAGAATCAAGTCTTTCTGCCACTTGCCTGAGGAATGACTACAAAAAGTGGTGCTGGATGCACTTCGTTAGCTTCGAATTTAGCAATCTTGAATTCCATTTTCCATACAACATTACATGGGCTAGACATCACAGGCTTTAATGGCATGAAGAACATGCAGTGAGCAAGGCTATAAAATGAAAATTGCATAAGGATGAGGCGAAAACAGGGCGCTCTTGACGAGGACAGACAGAGGGAGCACAGAGTACAGGCGCTGTTCCCTTTGTCCGTCCTGGTCAAGTGCGCGCTGTTTTCGCCTCATGATGATCAACCAACTAGCTCGAGATGTGTTGTTCTAGTGCACAAGGATCAGTTCAGTTTAGGAATATTTGGCTTGAGCTCTGCGTGTGTCTTTCAGCATATGGTGCCATGTTTCACAGTTCATATAGACCAGATTGTGTTAAGCAGGACACCCGTTTAACATATTAACATGGCTCAAAGCATAAATCAATTAAAGTGACCGACAATAAATTTTTATGGTAGCTGTTTTCTTTAGTGCAATGGAAAGCTTACTGTTCAGTGTCTAATCATGGAATGAATCAAGGGAACTTTTAGGGCTCGTTTTTTTTTCTTTGACATGACCTTAATGAAAACATGAAATGGTAACACAGAAAGTGCCGTGAAACATGTTAAGAATTTTTGGATCTCTGGCTGCTATGAACTTGTGTCACACAACACAGGGTGCAAACAGCGGGAGGTGAGCATGATAGCATTACATGTTTGTGCGCTGCAGTTTGCTGCGCATGCATGGGCAGCAGCTCGATATGTCCCACAGTTTGCTACGACAGCAGCGCTGCTCTTCGGTGTCAACTCCTCCTGCTCGTAAGCAGCACAGAATACAGTGGGGATGGATAATAGTATAGTTATATACTGTAATTCTGAGCACTAATTATGGTGCACCTAAAAGCATCAGACTATGTACTGTACACATAAGGGCTGCATAGTGCAGCATCGGGTTACCAGGCTGCGTGACAGACTGATTTTTAGGTAGTGGCGTAGCCAGGGGGTGGCACACCAGGCACGTGCCCTCCCCCGAAATTTTTTTTCGCCATTGCATACAGAGCGAAAAATGACCATTTCAATTAGGTGCCCTCCCCGGAAATCAAAAAGGATGCCCCCCCCCCTCCCCCCCCCCCCCCCGAAAAAATTTCTGGCTACGCCCCTGTTTTTCGGACCTTTAAACGCACGGATGCACTGCAGTTCACAGTCTTTTTATTTCTACCTAGATCTACTCACACATTCTGGCCAGTTGTCGGTCCCTTTAATGAGCAAATCTTTATCAAGATTGTGAGCTGAGCAAGTTGGTTGGTGCACTGCTCATGAGTAGGACAACAGACAGTGTCTCGTGTGCTTCAACGGACGATGTCTTGTGAGCTTTTTCCATCCGTTGTCCAACATGTGAGCGCTGCATGACACTGATCAGGAAATCTTTGCATATCTTTCAGTATATTTGCACCATCAGTGTCAGCGTAAGCCATTCTATTAAAGAAGCTGCCCAGACATCCAGCTAATGTTGTTTCCCTGTGCAACTGGAGTTGTGGTTATTCTGGATGACCTATTTTTACATAGAGTACATATTAAACTTGCATCTTCAAAGTTAAGTTCAGCTTCAGATGGATTGTAAATAAAGTTTGCCTTAAGTTTAAGAAGGGATGCCTCAATGTGCCACGAGAAAATGTGTGTTTTCATCCAATGCAGAAATTGGGATATCGTAATTTACAATTCTAATAGACCTCATCCACGACATTGCGCAGGTTGATCTTAAGCGGAAAACCAGAAGCGGCAGTAGTCTCCATAAAAGACCAAGGACCCCCAAGCTCCCTGTGACACACAGGAAGGCACTGGGGGGCATTTGAAAACAAGCGCCGGGAGTGCATTACCAGTGGCACTATGCTGCTGTTTCATCACGGAGGAAGAAGGTGACCACGCCCAGAGGAACTTCACGCTCTCCAGTGTGAGTACCTCAATAGTTATGTTTTTGTCCTGCCACAAGTGAAGAAATAATGCGTCAGATTCAGTCAAGCCAGGCCAAGTGGCGTGAAAAGTCAACATTACCGCTCACTTCTGTGGTCGCTCGACCGGCTTGTAGTGCACTTCGCGGCGTATCATATAGCAATGGTTCTGCAATACATTGAATATTGTGAGAGGGAGCTTTGCTGGGACCAGCGGAAAATGGCGTAATAGGCGGGAAATGAGGAACTGAACTGCTGGGTTTGTGCTGTACCTCGAAACAGAAAACAATGTGGCTGCATGGAGAGGTGCGCAAGCAAGCACAGATACATTGTCGGTGCTCTCACCTATTCAACCTTTGGGTTGCCCTGCGTAGTGCATGAATCGATGACACATGGCTTTGCTATAGCAAAGGTGCCTATGTGGTGCGGGATTGAATAATGTATTGAACTTTTTTTCAGTTCAGTGTGATCACGGGCTCATCAGTCTTGCGATAAGTGCTTCCTTTCATCGCACACGATCACATAAAGGTTGCGTTTGTCTCCTAGTATACTGGTACATGGCTCTCGTCTTGAACTTCTCAAAATGAATGTTGGTTTGCTGCTGTTTATGGTAATGAATTTTTCCAATGTGAAAACGGCAGATTAGCAAAGCTTTCAAAGTAGGAGAGCGCTTCATTAATTGGATCGCTTGCTGCTAGAGTGTCAGTGCACAAATTGCCGTCGCGAAAGCCAATCAAACGTCTACATACATTATGAACGTTGTCAGACCTGACTTTTTTTCTTCCTTTCCTATGCGGCCATTTTATGTAAGGATGGCAGTAACAGAAAGGTGATAGTTTGAGCTTTGGAACGATAAAAAAAATGGCAGCGGGAAAGACGACAGATGCCTCGATGCACTTTCGTTTTTGGGCAATTTTGAAATCATTTCATTGTTAGCAGCGACTGAATTAAACCCTCATCACCAAGCTAAGGCCTGGAAACAACCCAGAAGCAACCATAGTAGTCTTCAGAATCGTGCAGTTTCACTGTTTCAAGGCTTGCGTAGCCTAGTTTAGTGCAAGCTTCTTCAATT
Organism: Rhipicephalus appendiculatus; assembly: GCA_030522465.1. Lineage (NCBI taxonomy): Eukaryota > Metazoa > Arthropoda > Arachnida > Ixodida > Ixodidae > Rhipicephalus > Rhipicephalus appendiculatus. The sequence continues at coordinate 326,232 of JALIZH010030599.1, read as the reverse complement.
TTTTGTTTGAGATTCGACCAACAGGTTTTTTTCCAGGCACAGTGCATTTTCAGCTAAATGGTTTGACACAAACTACCTAGATAAAAAACATCATATTGTCAAGGGGTCGTGACGTTGACTAAGGAAGCAGTCGCCGTATCTAAGATGAAACTTTATTTGGCCGAACTTGTGGCCGGGGAAAGGAAAGTCAAATTACAAGCAATACGCACTGTGCAATGATTGCGGCGAACAGAGTCGGCCGTCGATAATCTGATCATCGTTGGGACACGCCGTCTTTTATACATCACGCATAGAACTTTCCAGCCTTATCACTGGTGGTCACGCAAGTTCTAGAATGAGCTTGACTGTTCGCATTCTGTGCGCAATCTTAACGAAACGATCTCCTGCTATCGCGAAGCTTCTCGAACACTGAGGCGCTGTTTGCGCTGAGCATTGCTGACAGTCTTTTGTGCGTGTAAACTGAATGCAGCAAAATTGAAACAAGAAACGCGCGTGGCAATATATAGAGGCAACTATAAAGGCATAGAAGATAACGAAGAGGGCTGCTTCTTTTTTTTTTCTTGTAACTTTTGTCATCCTTTGCTTATGTGCTGCGCTTTTTGTGGTAAAGTTCATGCCAAGTCTAGTGAACATAGGCCTTAAAAACAAATGTTAGCAATGTTGAGCCTGACTCTTTGGTTATAATCATGGTAGCCATTGTAAAAATTGATTTTTAACTTGGTTGTTCTCTTAATCCTGCATAATGATACTCCGAAGTCTCAGTCGATTTCGCTATAAAAAGGTGCGGTCATGATGTGTCACTTTGTAAAGAGTCGTTCATTTCTGCTGCACCTTTTACATTATTAATAGTGCAGTTATTTTAAATATCGGTATTTAAAATGTGATGAGTACACTGTATGTACTACGGCTTTTAATACTTATACAGATAGGACATGCACCTAACTCTCTTGTTGGCACTTCATTTCAGTTACTCTGCTCACATACCTTGCTCCCCTATTTCTGTTTGGGTGAGCTATAGTAGTCTGGCTGGCACAGATTTCTAATTGCAGCAGACGATCCTGTCTGCTTTCATGCTGATTTTTCGCCTTCATAAGCTGCAGCATTTCACTTTACAAGGTTGTTCAAGATGCCATTACTGCACACAAACTGTAAAGTTTAAAGGCAGTAAATGTACATGCACACACTATAAAATGTACATTAAGGGCTTTTACTGGCTATTCGTAAAATTTCGGTGAGTGTACAGGAAGCATTTAATTCATGATGCTATGTAATGAGATTTCACTGGATTTATTATACCATTCAAAATAGTAAAAACCACCTAGTTAGTTTCCATGCGATAAGCATGCCATTACGTTTTCTTGCATGCAGCAGAGCTCATTTTACGCACTTTTCTCTTCGAAGACTGCGTGTTATTATCATGTGAACCAAGCTGCTTACATGTGTGTCTGACATCATATTTGTTCATCATTTATGTATTCAGGTGCCTGTGAAGAACACATCAAGGTGCATGGCAGTGACGTCCCGGTTGCACAGCGGTGCCGGAGCCTCAACCAGCATTTCATCGATCTTCTCACGGTGTTGAAGAGATGAACACAACACCACACCTTCACAACGCCATGATTATTATTTAATTATAAAGATTTTGTTTCTAAATTGCTGTTGTTGCACTATGTTTTGTGCCACTATTCTGTGGGTGACGTACAACTCATGAAATGACTGTGCAGGGTCACCTCATTTGAGTACCGTCAACACTGAGGTATGGCTCTCGACACAGCTAGAGCGTACGAACATATAAAACAAATTTTAGTCATTGCAGCAGGGCTAGCTGCTTTTCAAATTACCAATTTTATTAAATTTTTCTGTGTATTACATAAAACACTGCTTTATTTTGTTGCAATGTGACCACGGCTTATGATGTCTAGCATGTTAATTCAGTAGCTTCTTCACGTATTCTTTTCTTTAAAAGCTTATTTGATTCGCGCATCAAGACTGTTTTAGAAAGATACCAATCTTTAATTTCCTTATCCTGCAATTTTAACAAAGAGATATTCTGACAATTTCAACGCAGTACTGCTTTTACATGACGTGGATGTCCATTCAATCTTTACGTTAAGTTGCTTTCCACCAGATTCGGACGTCGATTTCATTTCCGCATAATTAATACGGCTTTCCATAAGATGCGGATAACCGCATGATTTCCGCATTATACGGCTTTTCCATAAATGCGGATTTCCGCATCATACGGCTTTCCATAAAATGCTGATTGCCGCATGATTTCCGCATCATACGGCTTTCCATAAATGCGGATTTCCGCATCATACGGCTTTCCGTAGTCCAATAATTCCGTATCTACGGTTTCCGTACATACGGAACGTTTCAGTAGGGGGTTAGAATATTGTGGCAGAGATGTAGAGATAAAGGACAAAAAGCCGGCAGATCCCACGCACTGTGGGAATCGATGCAATGCGAAGCAGCCTGGAAGGAGCAAATCATGCTTTACATAATTTTCATGTCATGTTTTACATGTTAGGACCTGTCATTTATGTTAGTCATACAGTCACGTCACGCAATACCAATTTGGGGTATATCAAGCTGGCGAACTGAACGCAAGCGCAGCATGAGCGTGGCATGTAAATGGTGTTATAGATGACATGCATGCCACGATTTTCATGTTACCACCTGCCATTTATGTTCGTCATACAGTCATGTCACTCAATACCAAATTTGGTGTATATGAAGTTAACGAAACGGCCGCGAGCGCGCCATGAGCATGGCATGCAAGTCATGTCGCACATGACATGTCATGATTTCCACATCACCACTTGTCATTTATGTTGGTCATACAGTCACGTCATTCAATCCCGAATTTGGTGTACATCAATCTAACGAAACGGCCGCGAGCGCGCCATGAGCGTGGCGTGCAAGTCATGTCGCGCATGACAAGCCATGATTTCCATATTACCACTTGTCATTTATATTGGTCATACAGTCACGTCACTCAATCCTAAATTTGGTGTGTACCAGGCTAACGAAACGGCCACCAGCGCGCCATGAGCGTGGCATGTAAATCATGTTTGGCATACAGTCATGTTTGCCATTTATGTTTGGCATACAGTCATGTTATGCCATACCATATTTGGTATAAATCTCATTAACGATATGGCCAGGAGAGCACAATGTTGTAGGCGGCTAGATAGATAGATAGCTAGATAGATAGATAGATAGATAGATAGATAGATAGATAGATAGATAGATAGATAGATAGATAGATAGATAGATAGATAGATAGATAGATAGATAGATAGATAGATAGATAGATAGATAGATAGATAGATAGATACGCTCAAAGTCGCCGAAGTTCACCAAGAAATGCTTCGCATTTAAAATAAATAATGGGGAAAAATAAGGTCATTCTGGCTTAACCCATTAGGGAGCGGTTTCTTTTTTTATGAGTCTTGTGAAAGCAGATGTGATTTTTTATCATATCTACCTCTGTATATATCGCACTGTAAATTTCATCGTGAACGAGCACTTAGTTTACCAAATATGACCCGTGACCATATGGTCACGCTAGGCCCTTAGGCTACAGTAAAAATCACAGAGGGACGAATTTTGTTTCAGGCCTTGACACATCGCGAAAAAAAAATTAGGGATTTGTTGGGCACTCATTGTAAAATGACGTGAAGCACGCAATACACTTACCGACGGCGCATTTATTGCATGGTGTGGTCACCGTGCTGTTGCAGTTGTCTCTAGCGCACCTGCGCCTTTTGCCGTTAGCCTACAGCTTCAACAAAGTGGACTGTTTGGTCAATGAAAATGTGGACCACAAGGCGCGCTGTCAACAAGCGTCGGCGTTCTTCGACAGCCAGTTCCCTCTGACTTGCGAGAAGTGGGGGGGGGGAAGGGGGGGGGGGCGCAAAGCCAGCCCCAGACATTGATATAATAGGGAGGGGGGGGCGAGGGGGGGGGGGCGCAAAGTCAGCCTAATACATTGACGTAATAGGGAGGGGGGGCGCTGCGACGAGCCTTCGCCCCCCTCCCCCCCATCCCCACCCCTGAAGGGGAACTCCGCGCACGCTTATGCATACAATAAATTGGCACGCGAGTGTAGTGGAATCACCTTTCAAGGAGCGAACTGTAGGTTCCGAAGTGTAGAATTACTATTTCGCGCCTGTTTTGGCAGTTCCCCCCATGAACAAAGAAAAGTTCTGCCACATGGTGTCTGTAAGGAGCAGCCTGAGCTATCACAAGGCGTATTGCCGTGATTTCGGCGGCGTTTTTAAACCTGTATCAATTGAAAGGCTTCGTCGGGATTTGCCTGACCATATGGTCACGCTGGTACCTAATGGGTTAAGAGGCAGTGAGATGGACCGTGAATTTATACTTTTCTTTGGTATAATAACATAGATTTAATAATAATAATAATATCTGGGGTTTAACGTCCCAAAACCACGATGTGATTATGAGAGACGCCGTAGTGGAGGGCTCCGGAAATTTCGACCATCTGGTGTTCTTTAACGTGCACTGACATCGCACAGTACACGAGCCTCTACCATTTCGCCTCCATGGAAATGCGACCGCCGCGGCCGGGATCGAACCCGCGACCTTCGGGTCCGCAGCCGAGCACCCTAACCGCTATACCGCCGCGGCGGACAATAACATAGATTTAATCAATGTAGATAAGGCATTAGGCCAACATAAAAAAGAAAGTTTTCTTTTCCCTATTTTTTTTCTCGAGCCTGGTGGCAGACATGTCACCGACCCGTTATAAAGGGAACGCTCATAGCATCCATCCATCCATCCACGAGGCGAGTCGTCCGGTACGTCTCGGTAAGAGGCTCGCGGTGATTGGAAGCGGCCTTTGATGTCAGTGGGAGAGTGAAATGCGAAAGGGAACGTTTTTTCTCGTCGTCTGGTGGGGTTTTGAAGTTTGACGGCTTATGACTTCGGTTACCGTGTACCGATGTCGATAATTCTTTTTGTGTTAATCTCAGTATTCGGCACAACACGAATTCCAGCGCAGCAGAATGCAGACGGAAAAGCCTCGCAGGGCCCCTTTAAGCTCTGGAGTTGTCTTTTTTCGGCAGGAGCGCCTTGTCCGGGGAATCCACAACGCTCCAATTTGCCGAATAGGGATTTAATATATTTAATCGCGATTTTTCTATTGATGTGGGGCGAGTAAAATATCAAACCATGTATCGTCGTACTGCTGCATGCAATCCCTCGAGACACTGTACATGACGGGTCACCACCCTGCTTGGCTGAACTTCTTGGCGCAGCATACTGTTTCACAAGACACCGGGCTCGAAGCTGCCTGCTCGTGAATTAGTGAAGGTTCACCTTGGCCTCTCTACGTTGCCAGTTAATTGTCATTCGTTTAATTGTGCATTAAGAGGCTGCTTAATACCAAAGCTGCATGCATTCCGCCTACTTTTTAAGTATGTATGCGTGAAAATGAAATATAGCATTATCCTGTTTGAGGTTCTCAATGAAATGAGTGAATGCTCTGTGTTAAAGCTAGAGTTATTGCTTCGATCTTACATATCTTTAACCCTTTACATCCCGAGTTATTTTTGACAAAACTTTTCCAAAATGCCAATTCTCTTATAGTTCTTGCTTCGTTAGGCACAGTAAACAAATGTCCTTAATGCACTCGGTATATATTCATTTGCATAACATTCACAAGCATTTGTTCAACTCTGGAGGAGACAGTTGACGTAAAGACGCAGTGAGTGTCCCAAACATACATCTGTGGCCCAGCTGCAAGAGTTGAGACGAAGATGACTTGCATACAAAATAACACCTAATATATATATATATATATATATATATATATATATATATATATATATATATATATATATATATATATTGAGCATAAGTTGTCGCCGGATCCGGGAACAATAGAAGAAAAGAGGGGGGTTTGACTCACAAGCGAAAATATTTCTTTATTTGACGTATCGGCCGTGGGCCCGGCCTTCGTCGAAGGCCGGGCCCAAGGCCGAAACGTCAAATAAAGAAATCTTTTCGCTTGTGAGTCAAACCCCCCCCTTTTCTTATATATATATATATATATATATATATATATATATATATATATATATATATATATATATATATATATATATATATATATATATATATATATGATCACGTCTGAGCGTGCCCGCTCTGTATTGGTCACCACCTTACAATGAAGGGAGACTTTAAGCCCTGTTTATTACATAACACTGCATTTTGCCCCTCCACGCAAAATTAATTTAGTAGGTGGCACAAAAATTTGTGCGTTTTGGTAGAACTTTTTCCGAAGACTGTCGCTTCTTACGAGCTCACAGTTGAAAGGATATGCGACAGAACTAAAGATGTCATCTACCTTCGGAATGACGTCATCAATAACCAAGTTATAGCGCACCGGGGATGGCCTTAACGACACCTGCAAAGTGTCATCCACATCTCATACCATCAACTCGTTTATCAGCTTCATTCAAATCTGCAGCACCGGCTTGAATATTGCCTTCATCATCATTACTGCATTGCATTAGATTATTCTGACCTCCACATTTTCTTCTGCACACTCTATGATGTTTTTGGCAGTGTGTGAGGTAAGCGAATATAAAGTGGGATATTGTACATAAACATGGCATTTCCACAGGTTGGTGGCCTTTTGTGTGGCCAGCAAGTGTGCTAAATTCACCGTAAAAAATTGGCCGCGTGTCCGCGTGCTTCGCTGCAAATGTCGTCAAAAGACGATAGTCTTGTGCCGGCCGTACTACTATGTTTTGCCTTGCCTCAGACAGCGCCTACTCTACGTTGAATTGGCCGCATCTGGCTGGCATTGAGAAAATAGAGGAGGCGCTGCGTGAGATATGGACGCCATTGAAAAAATTACACCATCTCCCGCTAAAGAAAACCATGTGTAGATATGAAGCAGCGGGCATTAACGCTTACACTGGCGGCGGCGTTGACGCTGGCGCTCATCGCAGCGTTGCGCAGGAGAGAAAACTGGGGAGGCGCAAAGCACGCAGTGATGGAGCGGTGTTTCCTACTGGAACATGCCAATCGCTGCTAATGGGCAATGAGAGACAGAAGACTCCGACTGGACACAGAGACCCGCAGTCCGCTTTTTAGTTAACGCGCACGCTGCGAATTTTTATTGTTCAACTACGCACAGGAGAAATCTCCCACCGGCACCACCTTGCAGGTCAAGATCCAGTGCCATATATACGGGGTGGCCAGTGAACGGTTGTGCAGTGCGAGCAGTCGGTTTTTTCAACCAAGAAACTTGCAGACGCTGCCTGCGTCGGCGTCGCGAGGCGAGAGAGGGGGGGGAGCGTAGGAGAGGAGAGAGAGGGGGAACGCGCATGCGCAGTGGGAGTGTGGACGCAGCGGGCAGGGATGCCTAGAGGAGAAAGGGGGGAGCGTAGGAGAGCAGAGAGAGGGGGCACGCGCATGCGCAGTGGTAGTGTGGACGCCGTGGGCAGGGATGCCTAGAGGAGAGAGGGGGGGGAGCGTAGGAGGGGAGAGAGGAGGGGAGGCGCATGCGCAGTGAGGGAGTGGTTGCCGCGGGGAGGGATGCCTAGAGGAGAGCGAGGGGGAGAGGAGGTTTTTTATTTTTATTTTTTTTTGAAAGAGTTTGCGCATGCGCAGAAAGGGCGGTACACCACCACCACCGGATTAAAGCTTCGCCATAAAATGCTTCACATCTAAAACATGAGCTTGTGCTGAACCAAGGGCATTACACCGTGACCAAGGGCCACTGCCAGCGGCAGCACCTTGTCGTCCGCACAGGGCTTTTTCTTGCAAAGCGTCGCAGTTCGTGCACAGCGTCGCATTTTCAGCGCAGCCTAAACACTAGGGTTTTTAGAATTGCGTACCTATGTATTTTCTAATAAAAGAACACATGACCTGACACTTACATATTAATGTTGCGCCTCAGGTGTGCCTAGTATTTGCTTTTTGATCGAATATGTTCACAAGTAGGAACGCAAACACCAGTTCAAGATGGCTGGGCGTTCAGAAAGTGGTTAAACTTTGGCCGGGTAGCTGAATCGGGTTACGGACAGACAGAGAGACAGACCAAAATTTTTGCGTTGAAGTATTCCAAGAAAGACTATCTTCTTTAAAAAAATACCGCACTGAAAATGCACACGCTGTCTTGTCTGAAAATGCAGCACCTCTTCCACTTGTGTATTTGACGGCACCACTCCAGATGTACTGGCTTGCTGCAATATGGTGATGCTTCCAGATCGATGAATTCCTGCATTTTTCAGAAAGGAATAAAGGCACAAATGTCACGTACTTTACTAAAAGATTTTTGTTTGATTATGCTAATTACTCATTCAATATCTTTTAGTGTGCAATTGTAGTTACTCTGATGCTTAGGCTATTGCAATGTGCCATGAAGCAATTAGCTTAACTTATGCTAGCAAAGCATTCTTCATTATTACAACACCTTGATGTTTGGGCATAATATTTCTGCATTTTGAAGTAGTGAGCTCAAGAAGCCAAACTGCGGTATATGCCATCAGGAAATTTTCAAAATTCAGTTAAGCATTTTAAAATGTCATATAAGCAAAATTAAGGCTTTCATGAAGCTTCAACGAAGAGCGAATGATGGACATGACAGTTTTGAATGCTGCTGCTGAGGGAAAGTTGCTGTCGCTGCACTCTTAAAGTAGCCATCACGGTAGGTGCTTCTCTGTAGTGATTACGCTTGCAGAATCCCAAATGATGATGTGGTTATTACATGACTAATGACCACAAAACCGATTAGGATTCTACGAGCATAATCATTAGAGAGAAGCACCTATCATCAATTCTACTTTTAAATCTGTATACATTCAACGACTAAAACATGATTAAGTGGATGTGCGATAATCTCGCTTAGATATAAGTGTGCACTCGGCTCCACCTGACGCATAAATAATTGCCCCCTCTTGCACCCCGCTTCATTTTGAACACGAGACATGGAGCGACCCCGAAATGACAATAGTATATGTTTATTTCCATTAGAGCAAGGTAAGTCCATGTTTTATTCTGTCACTGAATCGCACTTGCCCGAGGAGTTTTTGTGGAACCTTGGACAATATATATCTGCACAAAAACCAGCATCTGTACCTTATGTATCCTACAATTAGTTTTTGTAAGAACCGGCAAGGCGTGAATATCCCGAAAGCATTCTTAGCAGCGGTGAGCTCCAGAGGTGCTTCGCCTTCCTCATTTGTTAAGTTTTCCGTGAATTGTGATGGTTGGTTTGGCAATGCATAGGCACAAAATTCTTTAGGATACAATAGAGAAATCATCTCCACTGCCCTAGTATACTTCTTGTTTTTTTTTTAAATGGTGCCTTGGGGAAATTGTAATCTTAAATTTTATTAATAATGATCTAATAGCGATTGTTGAGTTGGTGTGGAGCGAACAAAACAGAATAGCAGGTATTGCCATACTGCTGCGTGCAATTTCCTCGAGACACTGCACATGAGGGGTCATGGCCCTGTTCGTATATGGCACAGCATACTGCTTGACAAGGCATTTGAGAGTTAAGCTACATGCTCGTGAATTAGTTTGAAGGTTCACCTTCGTCTCTTTACGCTACCAGTCAATTTTTGTTCGTTCAATAGGGCATTAAGAGTCTGGTATAATATCAAAGATGGATGTGCATTTTGCCTACTTTTTTAGGTAGGTAGGTGTGGAAATGTAACATAGCATTGTCGTGCATCAGGTTCTCCATGTAGTGAGAACAGTAGTGGCCTGCGTTGCAGCTTGGTTACTTCCTTCAAGCTCGCATATCTCTAACCCTTACCAACTCGAGTTATTTTTTGAGAAAGCCTTTTCCAAAATGTCAATTCCAAAGTGATTGAATGGATCCAGCACACTGTATAATGCCCGAGAAACAGTTGCAGTACAGTAAAAGCTCGTTATCTCAAGCTTGAAGGGGACTACACAATTATTCGAATTAAGCGGAGTTCGAATAAGCGGGCATACGCTAGAATGAACGGACATCGCACCTCAGTGCGCGTACTGGAATCCATAGAAGCTACATTTGGACTCGTTATCGCGAATTAGGCGCTACTACACGCTTGTGGCAGGTGCTTTTTTTAAATTAAGTTCATGGAGCTCTAACACGAACAGAATTAATCGATCAGTCTGTTATGGGACAGAAACAAGCATCGACATGCATTCATGTAATCAGTGAACCTTAGCGTGGATATATATGATGCTATTTATGCTCGAAAATACGTTTATTTACATGCCAGAGTTAATGCAATCAAAATAAAAGTAATCAGTAATTTGCATTTGCTTGCGCTTCTTCTGTCATGATGCCATGAGCAGCGTTTGCAGCTTGCCCAAGAGCTCTAGTGGAGCGTCCGAATTGTCATCTGCCGAGAAGAGCTGCTGTTTCGGTGATTTGCATCTCGAGTGAATTTGGTTTGGTTTGGTTTTTCATCACATTTTGATCATTGTGGGCCGACTTGTATGAGGAGCGATGAAAACAATGGGCTCCCAGTTCAAATTAACGAGCTTTTACTGCACTGTTATTTCTATAACATACATAAGCATCTGTATAATTTATTTGAGAGACAGTTTGCTTCACTACACTGTGTGTGTGTTACCACTCTATGAAGACGCCCCCCCCCCCCCCTCCACTGAAGGGAAACTTTAAGCCCTGATGTGGCCATGATATATGGCTAATATCGCAACTTCTCATAGACCACCTGTGCTACTAATGTATGTGTCAGAAAGTTGTGCCACCATCTGTTCCTTGAATTTAAATAGTGTTTTCTTCTCACAGCAATGAAAGACACTTTTCATGTTTGTTTGCATGTACCCTTTAAATTTAGTGTTGACAAATGTGTCTGTTCTGCAATATGCGGATCCACAATCATTTTTAAAGTATTTGTCACCTGGTTAGGAATTGTTTAAAAAAGCCCTTTTTGAAATTTTTCCTTTGCTAACCAAGAAACGCTGCAGAACTGTGACATAACTTTTAGTTTTAAAGGTCTTGAATGCGAAGTGTAGTGTGTTAATTAAGGGGGGGGGATTTGCAGTGGGAAACAAAATGCATTCGACGTAATGTGATAGCACATGCCGATACCGTACTACAGCCGAAGAATTTTTACTGTTAACCCGCTCAAAACAGCTGAGAATTTTTACTGTTAACCCGTTCAGAACAGCTGAGAATAGTCGTCCTGAAGCCAACGAGGGCCGGTGTGGTGGTTACAAAAAATGCGCAGAAAGGTGCATTAACACTTTTGTCCCACAAGTCTGAGGGGTAACTTCAAGAAGGAAAAGCCTGAGACAAGGGGCACTCTGGATTACGAGATTGGGCCCAACAGGATTGCTTTTGATCGAGATTGGCTTCTAGTGCAATTTACACAATGCCGACACACGCGCGATCAGCCGTAGGAATGCTTGCAGCGGAAATTTAACCAATAGCTGCATTGACTTAAAGGGCCCCTCACCAGGCCCCATAACAAATTTTAGGTAGACGCTGGCAGTTGTTGTGTGTCCGATGAGGAGCATTATGCCACAAGAATTTTTTCAATCGGTTCATTAGGCGCTGAGAAAACTGATATTTTGATGCGGCGCGAAACCATGATGCGAGGAGGCGAGCTCGAAACCCTTGCCGCTCGGCCGGCGTAGCCTTCGCAAGCCGAATCTCTTCCCTACCTTCTCCGGCGTCCGAGAGAGAGCAACACGTCATGGCACGCAAGGTCACGTGTGCATGACGTGACCGAGGAAGCCCAGCCCCCGAACACACGTGCGGCGTTGTTTTGTTGACCAGCGTTATTTTGTGGTCTATTGCCTGTTTCTGCGGGATGGATGCCTCGGTGCGCGTTCGCTTCACTTTTCACTGGCACGAGAGCGGCGGTATCACGAGCCAGTGCCGCATTTACGTTTACTTGGACGCGCTAGAATAAATGAGCACATTGAGTGCTCGAACGCGCCAGGACATCACTTTCGTTTCCAGGGCTGGCGTCTCCTCAATGCGCTAACCGCGGGGACACGAATGCATGCGAAACGGAGGCACATTAGCCCAGCATATCGCTCCAATTCACTGAACAAAAATGAAAAAGACGCAGACATTCTCCTTTTGTGCGTCTCATTATTTCTCTCAAGTTTTATTCATCTATTCAAGCAACAAATTCCACAAACTACACACGTCGTGTAAAATAATTTTCGCAGTGTCACGTGCTACTGCTGTCGACGTCAATGCACAGCCGTCTACGTAAAGGACCGTCGTCACAGCACTGCCGTCTACGTAGGGCCATTCCGCCGTGTACGTCATCCCGTCATTCTCTACGCGCGAGCGCGCGAAAGGAAGGGCAAGGCAGCGTTCAGCTTGAAATTTGACCCATTTCCGGGGCGCGTAGCGTTGCAAATTTCGGCAGACGTGACCGTGAACGCTCAGTGTATCAATTGCGCTCGTCAGCTAAAAAATTGTCAAACCTGGTGAGGGGCCCTTTAAATGGATTCGTTCCAGTTAAAGGATGACGTAAACTCAAATGAACGTGAGAGCGACATTACAACTTAGAACCAGGACTACAGACCAAATTTGTCGCAAAGGCTGCCAAGAAAAACGACGTCTCCGTTCCCGTGTATTTAGATAGGAGCCCACACGCTGAATCATCGATTATGTGACACCCGTTAGGAACGGTGCTATGCTTAAACACGGCACAGTGATAGAATCGAAATCCAACTTACCCCTTCGGATGAGGTTTTATGGCTGCAGTCTGCGCACCTCACCATGAGCAATCTCACGTTTCCGGCACACTCGGACGAGTTCTCGTGGCTGCACACTCCGTTCAAATCGTTCTTCAGCCGGTAGAAGCGTGTATCTTGAAGCAAACAGCAACTCACGAAAGTACTCCACGCCGTTGCGTCACGGAAATGGTGAAACACGCCAATAAAGGCTACGGACGTCTCCGAAGAAAGGCAACAAGAGATTGCGCCAACAGGGGAACGAAACCTCTGCCCCCGCGGCCGCCGCGCACTTCGTCTCACGGCGGGAAGAGAATCGAGTAGGGGGAAGGGCTGAGAGAATGCGCTGAATGCTACGAGCCATCAGGTGACCTCCCTTCTCGCAGAGGCGCCGACGTTTTTTACGCGCGCAAGAGGGCTGCATATAAACGTTGCGTCCGCTCACGTCCGTTTATAGCGGGCCCATTCTGTCGCGACGAGATTGGCACGCATAACGGCGCGTGAAAGTCCGCTTTATGTGCGGTACTTCGATCTGAAATGAAAATGTGCCGCTTATGTCCGCTATTATACCCGGACGTTATACGGGACTTGATTAAGAGTGTAGGTTCCTTTCCATTGCGCGTTGTGTGCAGCACCCATTACAAAAATATGAGGGAAAAAATCACCGCCATATCCACAAAGTGAATGATGTTGGAGGAGCTTGCTCGGAGATGGTCGGGTAACCCGCGAATCCTCCGTACACATCTCCTACCATCTTATAGACGTGACAACGTTGTTATATACACATTACATGCGCCGCTCAGCCGGCGAGCCCACAGCGCTGCTGGTGCTGCCTTGGCTTCTGCGGCTTCTGCGGTGTCCATGCGGCCGAGCGGTAACGAAGTCACTGCGTGTGCTCCCGGCGAAGAGAAACGAAGCGCATGTGACGAGAGTGGTGTGTGTCGCCTTGAGCGGCGCCGCCATCTAGTGAGCATTCCTGAAATCACCGGAAAGCCGGCGCCTTGAGCGGAGAAGTGTACAGGCCTACGCCTCCGCCGTGCCCGCCGCCGCCGGACAGGGCGCGAGCATTAGGAGCAAGCTCCTAAAAATACACGTCTTCAATCAGGAATTTTAGTGTATCAGACGCCTCTAATGTTGAGGTTGTCATGAGCCTAGTTGTCCACAGTATCGTTACTAGCTTGAAGAAGGTATACGATCCCTTTGAAATGGTTCTAATTCTACGGACAATAACCCCTTATTTCATTTTACGCATGCTCATTTTAGGAATCTGGTGTTTTATTAGTCATAAAATTTGCCATCTTATTGTTCTGTTATGGCCTATACAATACCACCACCTTTTTTTTTCAGGCTCCGCCACCCGCCACCCTACGGCCACTTCAGGTTGTAACACGGGGAAAAGCCGTTATTTCCACCCTGTCATGAAACGTGCACTTTCATTATTGCTACTGCGGTTCACGCCGCCAAGATGCTAGTTCTTTTGACAAAGCAGTGGCTACTCACAGGGCTGGGCCGTATCGCGATACAAGAGTATGCGATACGGCCCAGCCCTTCTCAGATACAATCGCGATACAAGAGTAACGCGATTGTATCTGAGATACTTTTGAGTGTTTGTATTTCTGTATCGAGATACATTTGCAAAATGTATTTGTATCTCAGTTTACGGTGTATCGAGTATATCGTGATATAGTGGAAGACACGGGTATCTTGTTACTTCTTTTGTTGCAACTACGTTCACGTGTCTCCGTAGGGCGAGCAAAGCTTTCGTTCTTATCCAAGCACAGGCGTGCCACCGGTCTGCGACCCAGCAATTGCAGCGAAGGGTTCCCCACACGCGCAGAAAGGCTCATGGGGTAAAGCGCCCAACGCCACTGACGGTGGAATCGCGGAAGCAGTATTGGAGTTTTAGGCTGTCCGCAAACTTCTTGCGTAGGCGTTGTACCGGATACCATTGACGTAAACGTGAAAAACCGGATAGGTGGTGCCATCTGACGGGGCCGAGATGAACCAGACAGCACAGAATTGTTATTGCAGAAACCTAGTGTATCCTACCTACCTCGTGGTGTAAATTCGCGGCAGCGGCCTAATTCTGCCTGAATTGACTATGGAGCTTTTTTTTACCTCAAATAGACATAGGTCGGCACTTTAAGGGAGTACTCACTCAAACTCGCTCACCACAATTTTTTTCAGCCTTCGCACTCACTCACGTTCACACTCACGTCCACTCACACTCATGAGTACTCACTCACGTTCACACTCACCTCCACTCACACTCATGAGTACTCACTCACGTTCACACTCACATCCACTCACACTCATGAGTACTCACTCATACTCAACTCACCACGTTCAAATGAGTGTGAATGAGTGTGAGTTGAGTGCACTCATGAGTGAGTGTGCCGAGCTCCATAGGGAGTACTCACTCAAACTCGCTCACCACAATTTTTTTCAGCCTTCGCACTCACTCACGTTCACACTCACGTCCACTCACACTCATGAGTACTCACTCACGTTCACACTCACCTCCACTCACACTCATGAGTACTCACTCACGTTCACACTCACATCCACTCACACTCATGAGTACTCACTCATACTCAACTCACCACGTTCAAATGAGTGTGAGTGAGTGTGAGTTGAGTGCACTCATGAGTGAGTCTGCCGAGCTCCATAGGTCGGCACTTTAAGGGGAGTACTCACTCAAACTCACTCACCACAATTTTTTCAGCCTTCGCACTCTCACGTTCACACTCATGTTCACTCACACTCATGAGTACTCACTCACGTTCACACTCACGACCACTCACACTCATGAGTTCTCACTCACGTTCACACTCACGTCCACTCACACGCATGAGTACTCACTCATACTCAACTCACCACGTTCAAATGAGTGTGAGTGAGTGTGAGTTGAGTGCACTCATGAGTGAGTGTGCCGAGCTATGCAAATAGAGTACGCGAAAATAATAAAAAAAATAATTTCTGTAATTGTGGTTGCACGAAACGTCACAAGATCACGCTACCATCGACCGGTAGCACTGTTAACCTCTTTGCGTCAACCTCAATACCGGACAGGCTAAAAACCTCTATTGTCATCCTTTGCTGACGAAAGTCGCCGTCTGTCAAGGCAGGTGCCGCACTCTTAATTTTGTTCTTTGGCGGCAATACGTTTCGCGACTACGCTGTCTAAGTGACAGCCTGTGAGAAGTTGCTCTTTCCTCCCTAAGTGCAATTAACGCCGCAACTTTCTCAGGAAAATAGATCCTGCGTCTGCAATAAATGTATACATTTCTTAGTTCACTGGTGTTCACGAGTGATTCGAGACATATGCGTGACTTGCACGTTCCAATGCGCTAAAATATTGATGAAAATATTATCATGCATTAAACCCTCTATTGCATGGCGTCCCATATTTGGCGCATACCGATTAACATTTTTTATAACCAGTGCAAGATCGCCAGTGAAGAATGTGACACAGTTAGAGTAATCCTTATAGTTACGTGCACTAAATATAAAAAAAAGCGCTGCCATCCAGTTAAGTTTGATGTTGGTATGGTTGTTGGTATCGACAGCCCCTTGGTGATCCAAGTGCACGCTGGCAACCCGAAGGAAGAGCCAGAGTCTGGTTGAAGGCAGCGTTTATTCACCACGACCGTCCGCTTGGGCCGCGCCCAACGAACTCCCCCTGTTCCGTCTTGCAAGCGCCCATTCCCGCTCAGTTGCAAAACAATCATACAAACAGTAGGGACCATGCAAACAGTGTACTGGCTCCCCCCTCTCCTTGCTCTCTGCAAGGAGAAAAGGAATTCGCGGGACGCTCTTCTTCGGCAGAACCACCCGCGCTGACCATTATAGCCGACGAACGTAACCCGATACGCCGCTTCTGCCCTTCCGTCGCTTCGGCCACATGGCCCGGGCGCGGCGCTCGCCTGACCGTCTTCAAACCCGCTGCGGTGGTTCGCTTCCCCGACACAAACTCCCGAAGCAATAATTCCGGGAAACCGACCACCGCTTTCCAGCCGCTTCTCCCGACGACCCCCCTGTGGCGTCGGCGCCACGGATCCGCGTCCACTGCGACAATCATAGCTCGAAAACATAGCGAGCAGCAGCCCGCTAACCATTCTGAGAAGCTCACACACTCTGAGACTGACTCATCCCAAGAGCAGTATGAAATCTAGACATGAAATAGATTTCACAGTGCACGTGCAAGCTCTGATCACGAACAACAGTGACTGCTATATTTTTCTTGCAACCCTTTTCTCGTTGCAGAAGCAAGAAAAAACTATTTTGGCATATCTCGTGGCTTTGAAAATCCATGCTCATTAAGGCTCTTCTCAATTCTGTTTCCCACTACGGTATAAAGTCGGAAATCGGTATGTGCCATATTTGGCACAGTATGCATGTGAGTGATGAAATGTGCAATATGATGCCATCTATGTTTAGTTGCACAATGCAAATACAAACAAAAAAGAAAGCCTCTGAGATCATGCAGCAAAGCTCTGTGTTGCCAGATTTCAGTTGTGGTGGTAGGTTTTGAGATGCTTCATGAAAGTCTCGAGTACCAGCATCAGTACCTGGCAATTTTCTGTTACATTGTTGGCGTGGGTGCATGAAAAAATTATGTGAGGTCTAACCAGTGCACGGCGATATTTAGCTTTTACGATTTGTCGGTAACTGACGCTCACCACCACAAATCAGTGGTTGGTAATTCGGGCAGGAAAGTATAGCAAGGCGGCACCATGCGAACAGGCAAACGTGTAAGCGGCCATCTTGCACGTAGATGTGGGCAGTCAGATGCACTAACCAAAATGTTCAATTATACCTGAACACAGGAAGCAATTGCTTTGCTTTATTCCACAAATCACGCTAAAAAGACGGCAATCAGTGAGATTTTGTTTTTCAGCCATGGCAGCAATTTTGCTCACCCATTTGCATAGTGTGCCATATTTCGCACAGACCCTTATCTTCATTAATACAGTCACAATAAATCTGAAAATTTTTGTACATGTTGTTCTTGATGTAGGTAATGATAAAAAATGATCAAATGATTTTTCAAATGATTTTCTCATAATTAATGCAATAGAGGGTTAAAAAAATGTCATAGCCGAACATCAACATCCCCCCAATAAACAAGCGTTCCAGTATTTGTGTTCTTGTAGTATTGTGATGTGGTGCGTTAAGGACACTAGTAAAGCGAGAACGAAAATGACTACAACGTTCTTGAGTCTCCGCAATAGGGAACCAAAGCTCAAGTTTGCGGAGCGACGACAGCGCCGCGCTGCGGCTCTGGAGAGAAGCGCTGGTGAAACTGGGAATAAGCGCCGCGGAGGGCGCGCCTGTTTCAGCGACAGCCGACAGCGGCGGCACGCTTGCGCACGCGTTCTTCGGTCGGTGCGGGGAGCTTAGACGTGCCGTGAGCTTGGCACGCTGAACCGAGAGGCTTGCTTTGCGAAGCTGCTTTTCCACGATGGTAGAAGCGACCCCACGAAAGTGGAAGCGTGGTCCGAAGTATTACTGTGTTCCACAGCAGTGCAGACAGTACCAAGGCACGCGATCCGCCTGTAAAACTGTACCAGTTCCCGGACAAGTCGTACGAGAGAGAAAGTCCACAAGCGTGTATCACCGCAGTTAAAGGAATAAAGTTCTAGCTCTGCCTCGCCTTCCGTTTTCGCTGACTCAATTATTCGCTTGAAATCAATTCTTTCGACTACCTGAATCAGTACGTAACGCGGCGCGTGCATGCAACGACTGCAGTAGTGATTGCTCGCCGTCTCGCATTTTTACATCCAATTACGGTTGTATGTTGAAGCAACTTAGTGTTTTGATTCCTCGTGTTTGTGAGACCTAGCTGTCGTTGTTGATGTTCACACTCACAAACTTCATACCGCGGTTAGCGTTGCGGTGTTGGTTGCGTTCAACTGAACTCCGCACAAGGCTGCATCATCGCGCCGGAACGAACGCCTGTGCATTTTCAGCTAACTTCACATCGTTTCGCTGGTTTGTTCTGTTTTTGTCGCATTGTTAGGGTGGTATATATTTTAAGCCGCTGAATCTAACTGGCGCTTAATTCAGGAATTGTTATTGCCATCTGCGGAGATTGTGCGGTTTTCTTTCACGCGCACCGCGCACTCGTACATTGCTTCGAGTGTGCGTTTACGGGTGCGCTTTGCGCGAGCTCGTCGCCCGATACCACATCGCGCCTGAAATTCGACACCTCTCACGCTGAGCCGCGTTCGCGCAGCAGGTCTTATACACCTGTAAAGTCGATATTCTCATAAAAAAGGGAGTGCAAGCACGAATCTAGAAGCGCAAGAAAAAAAAAGACAGACAGACGAGGCGAGCAGTTCTACTTGCTTCGCAGCGGTTAAAGCTAAGCTAAAGCTAGCTGCTTCGTGGCTAAGTCAGCGGGTGATGCTCCAGCGGTACGGAGGGCATGACTCGAACCTTCTCAGGCTTTTTTAGTGCCACGGCCGTGTAGTCTTTGTTTCTTTCACTTTTTTTTTTTGCACGCCGCGAAAGTTCGTTCACTACAGTACGCGTTTGCCCTGCCAGCATGCACATCTGAACAACAATCACATGTTTTTCATAGTCGACAACGTGGAACATCGATAACCATGATTAACGAACTTCTCTCCTTTGATTACGTTCGCTTTTCGAAGTGCCTGTCCAGCGGGGAGATCTTTTTCAAGCGGTACATAGCGAAGCGCTGCGCGAGAGCTCTGCACGCGCACGGAAGCGAGCGGCAGCGCGGCGGAGAGAAGGGAAAAGGCGCGGCGCTTACCCCCCAGTTTCAATTTTTTTTGCGAGGCGCAGCAAGCGCAGCGCGAAAGCGCTGCACGTGCACGGAAACGAGCGGAAGCGCGGCGGAGAGAAAGGAAAACGCGCAACGTATATTCCCAGTTTCTATTTTTCCGCCAGAGATGGCGCTGCCTGTCCAGAGTCGCAGCGCCACTGACCGATGCTTTGGGAGCACGGAGGAAGGAATAACTCAGGAGAGGGCATGCCCAGCCGGCGCGATACGCAAAAAGTGTGGAGGAAATGACGTCATGGCGGCCATATCCACTGGGCACAATGGCGGCGTTGCTATGGTTACGTGTTGTGCAGTGTAGCTGGCGTAGCGGCGGCGGCATGTGCGTGTGTGCCTCCGTAGGTCTCGTACTCAACCGCGGCGGACGATATCCATGCTTTGTACCGCGTTGTTAGCTCCGCAGTGCTGTCCCGGCGGTTATTGTACCTAGCAACGTTTACAAAACCTGTTGTTAGCCACGGGGCCTCAACAGTGCGTGAAAGGATCGCGTATATTCACGTGCCGTGCAGCGGATGACGCCGATGAAGTATTCGATGTGCTCAGCAAAATCGGGTTCAGGCACCGTGACAAAACGGAACCACGACGAACGCCTTGCAGGTCAGTGACAGTTGTGCAGTGTTCCTGCTTGTGACAACGGACGAAACGTTTGTACTCCGATACTCCGCTAGACGAAATGAGGACACCATGTGCGCATGTAGTTTCGTGTTCGATATGTGTACAGTAAGAACTTGCTTGTGCGCATTAAAATACCTTTTCTGTTTTGCTTGCTATGCTCGCCCCTAGCAGTGTGCTCTCGGCGTTACAACAACCGCGTTCAAGTGTCACTCGTACACGCACCGTGCACAAGGTCGACCACCGCGGTTGCACAATGCTGACGCCGGTGAGCGTTTACGTGGAACCCGAGCACGGTGGCCGGGCGCCGCTTGGGAAACGGAATGCAACCATAGAAGGCGGCGCACGGCCGATCGTGTTGTCCGTACAGTGTGTGAATAAATGTCGTGAAAAGATTGACAGCATACTCGCCGTAGTCAGTGCATCTAGCATGGCGATCTCTTGCGTTTGCTTCCTTGTCGACAAGCTCTTACTCGCTGTTATTACTCGGACGAAATGATTTCGCCAACTGTATCGCGCTGGCCCACCGTTTTAAGTCCCGTTCCGTTGGTTTCGGATAGCCTCAACACGCGTGCCGTGCAGCCCACGTGGTTTTCGAGCCGGAGAGGGAAACGCGCCTTCTACTTCGCTTGTCACATGTAAACAAGAGAGGAGCATCTGCCCAGTCAATATGGCCGACTTCCGGCTTCACCACGGCTTCACAGAGAGTGACGTCAGGGCCTCTCCTGAGTTATTCCTTCCTCCGTGTTTGGGAGCCTATTCGCCTCGAGATCTTTCAGTGGCGCCCTCTCACGTGTGACGTCAGGGAGAGGACTCGGATGCAGCTCTTCGCGCGCGCGCTGGCTACGTGAAGGCTGCTCGACGCTGCCGGCCTGTCTATCCTGCTCGAGTTAATGAAATATTGGTGGGCAAGTTCACAAAGCAATTTGTACTGAATTTTCAAGCAAAATGCCCAGCGAAATCGAGCGGAGTTGCCGTCAGTAGCACGTTCTGTGTCGATTGCTCCTGGTGTCGTCTGCTAGCCATCCATGTGTACATCTGCTTCTATGGTGAATTTTTCTTTTCGCGACTGTTCTATGGCCGTGGCGCACTCAAAGTGACTTTCCTGCCCGTTTTCGATCACTGACTTCAGCGTTCGGGCTTCAGCTTCCATGTCTGCGTTAAAGCGGAAATAATGTATATCGCGTGCTGCGCGTGTTCGGTTGCCAAGCCTGCTCCTTCGGCTCAATTCCTATGTTCGGAAAATGACAAACGACGTGTGATGTCATTCAAATCAATTAAATGGCGTTACCGGCAACAACCTTTGATTAAATCCACATTTTTTGCAGCTGCTGTGTAAGCGCGTCGTAAGTTCTGTAAATTGAAACACGAAATAAACAGGGTGAGTCTAAAGGAGATGCACGACGGGGATATGAAATATTGGTAGGTTGTCCGGAGTGATTTTCTTTTTTTTTTTGCAACATATTTTAATCCTTACGCTAATAAATCGACGTTTGTTCACTCGTTCACGGTGGTCTGAAAATATGTTGAACAGAATTAGTGTAACCATACCAACGTTGATAAATACAATGCTTTCGCATCGAAAGTCGTAAGAACATGTATTTGCTATAAAATACTGTAAATCAGTCTCAACGGTCGACTCCTGATAGGTCTTGGTACGATCAGTGTACTAAAAAGACTCGAGTTCCTTATGTATTTGCCTAAGTTGACTCGAAGGCGAAAGCCGTCTTTTTCTTGAGTCGATGTATTGTTCCTTCGCCGCCCCCCCTCCGAATGCTTTCTGGACGTAACGTGGTTTTGCACTGAAGCTTTCTACACATCACCTGGTTTTGCATCGCCTCCGAGATGAGCCCACCAATCACGGAGGCAATGAAAGCGACGATGTCATGTGATCACGTAATCATGTGACGTGACGTTATGACGTCACAAATTTCGGCGGTCTGGGATGTCATGATGACGTCATCATGTGATGAATTTTCGCATCACTCGTGTTGACGCTGGCGACGGGGGACGCCGACGGTCAATTTTCGCAATTTATGTGGAATCTAAGGCTCCCACCTTAAAATATTCAATCTTTTTACAGCACGGTAAAGAATCACAATAATCAGCCACAGGGGCCAAAAGAATAGTGGGAAAGAGCTCTTTTTCTCCTCTTCCTGGACACATTCGCCGATTTTTCCTAATGTTTACGAAGCTGTACTATCGGTGTCAAGTGAAACGCGAACACTGCAGCGGATCGCGTTGCCCAAGCATTAGAAATATAGTGCGCGCCATCCTGTCACCACCATCGACAGGCTCGCACAGTCGATTAGGCAGCACTGCACGATCGAAAACATGAATGTGGCTCATGCATGAGCGTATCTATCTCTAACCATAAGGGTCGAACTGTACCACGCGCACCGCTGCTGGCGTTTCATTCCGAGCGATCTTATTAGCATCCAGCTCGCCCAATCTGTGCTAGTGGTCCACGGGCAACCCGCTGGTCGATGAAGTTATCGATTTCATTTTGTCGGCTGTCGTGTCTGCAAAAGCCCACATGACTACAATTGGGAGTGGAGCGTGAATTTTCGTTCAACTCAAGTCTGTTTACACAACGCTGATTTTTGCGAATAAGCCCTCAAAATTGATCGCGCTTCAATTTCAAAGCAGCGTAGACTCTCTTTTACTCACTTGGCGGGGGCGTTCGCGCTTTCACGTAAGCTATTTCAACGTCATCCAGCCCAGTGAGTGACGCTACGAACTCGGGGGCATGAACCTGACCGCGATGGCTGTGTGTATACAGAAGATATGTTAAATGTTAACGTTTCTTAAACTCCTGTAATGCTAGCAGTAATCTCAAGAAATATCATTAGAAGAAAATACAGCTAGTAGTCGAGGAACACCGTGCGACGCGAGCGAACTATAACGAAAATGCTGCTGTTTTAGCCAGAGCGTAGCAGACGACAAAAGCCGAATCCCCGCCCTTGCGTCACCGGAGCGCCGTTCGCAGCGCCGCCATCGGTCGCACACGAGGCGAATACAGACAACCGGAAAGAAAAGAAGAAGAGCGACGCGAGAAAACCTGGTGGCGCGTGGATCGTGGAGAAAAAGAAGCGGAGGGCATCGGGTGGACGGAGAAGGAAAGGAACGGGCGGCCTCGGAGCGAGCGCGAGCCGAAGCAGAGGAACGCAGCCTTCAGCTACGTATCGGGCTTGCAGAGTTAAACGCCGCACCGGACGACCGAACGCAGCACGGAGAATCGAATGCAGCCGTACAATCTGTTCGTTTGCAGACAATAGATAGATAGATAAATTCTTTTATTAGGGAAAGGGAGGACCGAAGATCACTGATGGGGATGTTGAGGGAGGGGGAGGGGTGAGAGGCACACACTAAATCATGCGCGCCAAGCCGCTACTAATTCCGAAGTGGGCTAATGTCACAAGCTGATGAGGGTTCTTGAGTATGTCCTTTTGTACCGCTTTCAAATCGGGATGTAGAAAAATGGCGTTGTCCTTTCGATAATGATGCAGGGCAGGACAGTGTAGATTCCACGCAAGTTTCCCCTGCAGTTTGAAGATGCCCGAGACGATTTGGACGCATACCTCGAAAGATTCGAGTGCGTTGCGACCAGCCAAGGCTGGGACAAATCGCAATGGGCGATCCAGTTGAGCATGTGCTTCACGGGAGAGTCTTTGAAAGTGTATGGCAGACTGTCTCCTGAGGACTGTCTAGATTATAACAATGTAAAAATAGCTCTTCTACGGCGTTTCCGTTTCACGGCAGAAGATTATCACGAGCGTTTCCGAACATCTAAACCAGAGAATGGAGAGACGGCTACTCAGTACGCAGCTAGGATTAAAGGGTACTTCGACCGGTGGATTGAGCTCTCGGAGACTCTCCACACATTCGAAGGCCTGGTTGAGTTGATCGTCAAGGAGTAATTTTTATCCAATTGCAATAAGAAGTTGGTTACTTTCCTCCGCGAGGGGGGAATGTTGCACGTTGGGCGCTACTACGAAAGCAGCCGATCAATTTATGGACGCTCAGCAACAGAAAAACTTGTTGCACTTTCAGAAAGATCCGGAACTGGCTAGCGCTGAGAAGCAAAGCTCGCGCGGTGACAAAGAACCTATCATTACAAAGTGCGCCGTGTGTGACAGATTGGGACACACCGCCGCCAACTGTCGATACAAAGCAAAACCATTTTGTACGAAATGCCATCGACCCGGGCATGATACGATGCGGTGCCCAGAAAAGGTAGCGTAGTCTAACCAAGCATCTTGCGTTGTGGATAGCAAACAGCTGACTCCGAAAACAAGGTAGCAAAAAGACCATGTTGAGCTTGCAGCTTCTGGAGGGGGAGTCATAAACATAGTTGGTGAAAATACCTCTTCTAGTGACATTGTGAGCACAGTACAGGCGGACCACCGAGACTATAACACTCAAAAGAATATGCCGCTGACAACAGGAGTCCTTAACGGACACGTGGTATCAGTACTGTGAGATAGCGGGAGTAATACCATTGTAGTGTGCAGAAGCCTCGTGCCTACAAAATCCTTTACTGGTAAAAACGAGCTGTAACTTTGGTCGATGGAAGTACCCACATTCTACCAGAGGCATCGGTTATATTGTCATCGCCATACTTTATTGGAGAAGCGATGGCAACGTGTATGGATTCCCCAATATACGATGTAATCATTGGCAACATTACCGGAGCTCGAGAACCGGGTAAACCAAACGGTGATTGGGTGCCCCCAATATACGCACGGAGTACTAAAAAAAAACTGAATCTTTCTCGACAACTGAGAGTCGATAAATACGGGCATGCGTGCCCGAGAGAACCCAATGCTAAAGAAACTGCCGAAGTAAATATTATCGCCAGCGTGATTGCAAAGGAGTGCATCACGAGAGCTCCAGTACCGCACATCCGACAGAAAACAACGATTTTCGTGAACAGCAAACTAGGAAAGAGAGATCGCTCAAGCATTATCTTCTGACATCACTTCTGCTTGAGGTTGCTCTTTTAAAGGGCCCCTCACCAGGTTTGACAATTTTTAGCTGACGAGCGCAATTGATACACTGAGCGTTCACGATCACGTCTGCCGAAATTTGCAACGCTACGCGCCCCGGAAATGGGTCAAATTTCAAGCTGAACGCTATTTGCCCTTCCTTTCGCGCGCTCGCGCGTAGAGAATGAGGGGATGACGTACACGGCGGAATGGCCCTACGTAGACGGCAGTGCCTGTGACGACGGTCCTCTACGTAGACGGCTGTGCAGTGACGTCGACAGCAGTAGCACGTGACACTGCGAAAATTATTTAACACGACGTGTGTATACTCGGCGACAACTTTTCTTGGCACTGCAGCGAAGGCTACAGAGCCAAATCGCGCTTATCCTGCCACTAATGAATGTAGTCCTACTATTGTGTCCTTATTTTCTACGTGAGATATGAAAAATACTGGCCTTCATTTCTTGCATGTAGCTCTTTGACACAAGACGCAGCTCACACCAGTAAGATACCCGTAGTTGTTTTAATTTATAAGTTGTCACTTCGCGTTTTTGAACGCGTTAGAAAGGTGCGCCTTTTACGTGTACCTTGAACGCCAAGCGGCGTCTGCGTCGATATGAAACGCTGATCGCGCACAGCCATCACTTTCTACAGTGGTACGGAACGCATGAAATACCGGACTACTTCGCGTAGTAGTACATGTGCAGAAGCCCCGCCTCCGTAGCCTTCGCTCCAGTGCCAAGAAAAGTTGTCGCGGAGTATAGTTTGTGGAATTTGTTGCTTGAATAGATGAATAAAACTTGAGAGAAATAATGAGACGCACAAGGAGAATGTCTGCGTATTTTTCATTTTTGTTCAGTGAATTGCAGCGATACGCGGGGCTAATGTGCCTCCCGTTTCGCATGCATTCGTGTCCCCGCGGTTAGCGCATTGAGGAGACGCCAGCCCTGGAAACGAAAGTGATGTCCTGGCGCGTTCGAGCACTCAATGTGCTCATTTATTCTAGCGCGTCCAAGTAAACGTAAATGCGGCACTGGCCTCATGATACCGCCGCTCTCGTGCCAGTGAAAAGTGAAGCGAACGCGCACCGAGGCATCCATCCCGCAGAAACAGGCAATAGACCACAAAATAACGCTGGTCAAGAAAACAACGCCGCACGTGTGCTCGGGGACTGGGCTTCCTCGGTCACGTCATGCACACGTGACCTTGCGTGCCATGACGTGTTGCTCTCTCTCGGACGCTGGAGAAGGTAGGGAAGAGATTCGGCTTGCGAAGGCTACGCCGGCCGAGCGGCAAGGGTTTCGAGCTCGCCTCCTCACATCATGGTTTCGCGCCGCATCAAAATATCGGTTTTCTCAGCGCCTAACGAACCGATTGAAAAAAATTCTTGTGGCATAATGCTCCTCATCGGACACACAACAGCTGCCAGCGTCTAACTAAAATTTGTTATGGGGCCTGGTGAGGGGCCCTTTAAGTGACTTCCTTGTTCGTTTAACAATAGTGGCACTTCTCGTTTGTATCTGTCGGAAAATTTTTCGTTAATATGGTGAGAATACAGCGGGATGAAATTCATCCGTCATAGGAATACTTGAGGTTTATAGTGAAACGCCATTGTTAGCAGGAAAATGTTTGGCATGTACAGTCAACGAAAAACTCCCAAGCATTTCCCCGAGGGTGAACATGGTTAAGTGCGAATGCACGGGGTGATGCTATGAGGGGGGAGTAAAGTTATGATTAAAGTGTAATTAATGAATTTAAAGTGTTGTTGTCATGATGCATTGTACACACACACACAGCCACGGCGCGAGGCGCCAGCTGCACAGCGCGCCGTGACGTCACGCCGCGGAGAGCGGTGCGGGGAGCGGCGCGCGCCCGCGCAAACCGCGGTGAGGAGGCGGAGCGCGCGCAGTCACGTGGGGTGTGACGTCGCTGCGCCGTTGCTACAGACGCTCCTCTCCGCTCCTCTCCGCTCCTCGCGCCGTTGCTAGGGGAGAGGAGGAGGAGCGCGGATGACGGCGGATTCAGGGTCGCTTATAAAGTGCATTCGCACTTAAAAAGTTTGCGGACCACGCGAGCGCGTGCCAAACTGCCTCTCCCCGCCACCTAGCGGTGCGCCATCTACCGTCGACCACAGTGCTAGGCCGGTAACGGGTCTTCTTGTTATTCACTGGCCATACAATTTTCTACTGCCGCGTAGCGCATAGTCAGTTCGCAGTTTTCGCGCGAAGCGCTTATCTGCCGTATGACCGTCACACTTCTATTTTGATAGCAGGATCAAAGCTGCCACGGCGGGCCTCGAACGGCGTTCCGTTGGCTAGGTATCATTTTGTGATAATAGCGGCTGATAACAGTTATGCTCATAGAATGCGCTCGAGACAGAAGCACGAAGACGCAGTTGCCAAAAAGCGCGCCGCGTTAGAAAGTGAAAGGTGAAAATGATTTGTACCCAGTCAGAAAACAGACAGGCCATAGATTAAGGGAGGGATGCGTCTTTGGCGCTGCAGTGCTGTTGATCGCCGCTGACGTAGCGGAAGTGTCGCGAAGAGGCTTTTGGCCACGCGCTCGCGTGGTCCGTAAACTTTTTTGGTTGACTGTAGTTGCTTGGGTAGCCTAATCACTCTTGTATGGTTAGGTTGTGTCGCGTATGGCGGATGTCTCCTATGTGTTTACAACTGTGTGTGTTTTTAGTCGATATCATGTCACTGCTATCCCCACCGCTCTTTCTCTTGTTCTATATATGTTTAGTTTTTTTTCCGAAAAAAAAACTTGAACACCGGGGTGTAGTGTGATGTGGTGCGTCTGAGGACACTAGTAAAGCAAGAACGAAAATGACTACAACGTTCTTGAGTCTCCGCAATACAGACAACGGAAAGAAAAGAAGAAGAGCGACGCGAGAAAACCTGGTGGCGCGTGCATCGTGGAGAAAAAGAAAAAGAAGCGGAGGGCAGCGGGAGGACAGCAACAGGAATATGATCGTTATAAAGATTCTGGGCAGAAGCCAAGATCAAACGGCTCGAGAGCTATTAGAAGCCTATTTTATTAGAAAGAAAAGTGATGCCTGTGTCAGTGATACATCTATTAGATTATTTGAATCAGAAATGCGATTCTTCGATAAGTGGTTGCCCCGCCAGGCTGATGAGCGGATGCAACTGTGTCTGCGCATGTCATAACTTGCTATATATTTCTACGTCGTTCCATGAATAAACGAGTTGAAAGTTTACCGCCTGTGTCGTCGTATCTCCCTCCGTCCTCGTCTTTTTTGTGCGGTCAAGATGTCGATCAGTAAGCACCAACTAGGCCAAACACAAGTTCTTCTGAAGCAATTTCGTTTCGTTTTAATGAAATATCTCTTAGTATCTTAAAAGTATTGTCCTTCTTGCTCAAAGTACATTAGTTTACTTCCGAAGAACTTATTGGGGTTTGTTTTCACTGCTTAAGAGGACAGCTCTTCGCTGACAGCGGTTCTTGCTCGTCATTTTTGTAATTGATGGGAGTCGCTGCAGAGATGGGCGACCAGCTAGCAGGTTGCCATCTAACAACAAGAGCTTTCATAGGAAGCCTTCTTGCGATGGCGCAAATACCGGTGTGCACTTTTACCTTGTCCATAAAAGACCTTTTATGCAATGCCGAATCACTGGTGTACAGCATAAACATCGCTGGTAGCGGCATTTATTGTGGCGCATTGTGTATACCAAGAGCACATCAAGCTGCAATGACTTTTCATATTCTACTTATCTCCTGGCGTAAAGCGTTCGTTCTCGATATACTCACTAACGTACAATCGTTTAACAATTTGTCTTCAACGAGAGAACATGTGTACCGCAGAAGGGCCTCAGACCTATTTTATTGTCACGTGTTGGTTACTATGAAAAAGGTGGCAGTCACTCTGGTACAGACGAAAATCTTTATTGGGCTAACGTGTGCCCCGAAAACTAAGTAACTAAAAGTACAAGCAAAGCACGCTGTACACGAAAGTCGTCAGCCGTCGGTAATCTGATCGTCGGCGGGACGCGTTCTGTGTTGTGCATCAGTAACCGCACCTTCCAGAGTTATCGCTGGTGCTTGCGTAAGCTCCCGAATAGACTGGAGTACTCGCCTACAATGCATAATCTTAACAATAACTGTTGGGGTTTTACATCACAAAACCACGATATGATTACAAGTGGCACCGTAGAGGAGGGCTCCGGAAATTTTGTGTTCATTAACGTACACCTAAGTCTAAGTGCATGCGCTTCAATATTTCACCTCTATCGAAATGCGGCCGCCACGGCAGGGATTTGCGCGTAATCTTAACAGAACAATCGCAGACAATCGCGAGGGTCCTGAAACACTGCGGCGCAGCTTGCGGCAAGCGTTGCTAACAGTATTTTGTGGTTTAAACCCCATCACACTAAAATAAAAATAAAAAAATGAGAGCGCGTGGCAATGTAGTTCAGTCAGCGATCATTGTTCAGTCAGTAGAGTATAGTTCAGTCAGCGATCATTGTTCAGTCAGTAGAGTATAGTTCAGTCAGCGATTACTGTTTCGCACTGTAGTGTTGCGATAGCAGTATCTTGTATCTTAAGATACACGACACATTATTGAATGTATCGGAAATACAGATACAGACACTCGTTTTGCGAGGCGTCTCGCGATACAGATACAAGATACCCAAAGAGTATCTAAGATAGTATCTGAGATACATGTATCTTCGATACTGCCCAGCACTGCGTGCTTTATTAATGCCATCATGAATTTCGTGCAGCGCTAACGAGTAGGATGGCAGACGGAAGAAGCACACGAGACAGGCGATGACTCTCAAATTAAGCTTATTTCGCAAAGTAAGCGAACAAGAAAGAAAAGAAGCAACGCCAGGCCATAATCACTAACACGTGGGCCGCAAGATCAACACACTCTACATTAAAAAAACAAAAACGCAACGACAATTGATAAAAAGTGATAGTTTTAAGTCATCATTTGAGGCGTCATCTTACACCCCTGCATGTGCTCAGCAGGTAGTTGTACTCTTTGTCCCGTGTTTCTTCCTTCTTTCTTCTTTTCTTACTTTGCGAAATTAACTTCAGGTGAGGGTCAACGCCTGCCTCGTGTGCTTCTTCTGTCCGTCGTGCTGCTCGTGAGCGCTGCGCGAAATTCATGATGAACACCAACCACCACGCTCAGCTTACAATCTTTAGTTTATTAATGCCTAATCACGCCACTTTTTACTGCTCTCTTTATGCGGTAGCAAAACGCGCTACATGATTCACTCATAAGCCGCCATACGTGCTCGTGTCTCAAAACCACGTTTAAGGTCACGCTTTCACACCAAAACCCCTGAAACTTCGTAAAGTAGCGGCACTCTCCTCCTCCACTGTCGTTTATCCTCGGTCTCCTCTCCTTCGCAATCTTTTTTCGGACGTGGCGCCGCCTGCCATGCTCCTGCGTAGCAGATGCCCTTTCGCGGAGACAGCGCTTGCTTGCTAGGCAGAGCGCTGAGAGCATTCGCGCTAAAATTGTCTGAATGAGTGTAATGTTGGCCAATGACATCTCTGCGTAGTACTCCACAATATGTGCAGAGAGCATTCACAATGAATGTCTGTGCAAGCAACAGCTCGCGTTGATACTGTGGACGGGGAACGCCGACGGTCAATTTTAGCGTTTGATGAGGCACTTCGCCTCAAAAATGCGCCAGAAGGTGTACATCATTTATAGTTGATACATTCGAACAGATGTGGTTGTTCCGTTAAGCGGTTAGACGCACCGACCATATTTCGCAAGGGCGCCTTGTGGACGTATCTGATATACGAATTATATCGAACGAGCGAGCGAATGAATGAACTAGCGTGCCACCGTAAACGATTCCTTCGCGAGAGCTCCACTCGCGGATATAAACCTTCACACGAAATTGCACGTAAACGATCGCGCGAACTGGCACGTATACGTCAGGTTCCTATACGATGAACGCACCCAACGACTCCGTAGGTCATGCACGCTTTGCACAGCTACCCTCGCATCTCAAGTCCCCCCGGCTGATCGGTCGACGTAAAAGGGCCCGTGAAAACAATTAGCTCTGAAATATGTACGAGCACTCAACAAAAACCAACGGAAGGTACCAATCTTCAAGTGAGTTTTCGAACTCCAGTTTTATTTATTCAAAACAGCAGCACGGAATTTCTGAAGTTTCGCAATCACATTTTCGATCGTCCGTCGCGCGCATGCTAAGCGCACACACCAATACCGCGAACTCAAACCAGTCGGGGCGTTATGTCAAGCAGAAAACGTAACCACATATTGTCGACAAAAAAACAGACCCCGCAGAAGCGTTAATGAAACGGGAGCGAGAGATTGTGACGTACTGCACAATTTACTGCGACATGTCTACGGCGTTAGAGCGGGCATCGAATTATGCGAACCTCGACGCATACTCATTGTGAGAGACTCGCAACTTACCTCGCAATGTCGAGCCGAAAATGTTGGCCTGAAGTTCTCACTTCCGATTCTATGCAAGCACGTGTTTTGTAACAACTCGTTGCGCTTAACGGGCGGTATCGTGAAGAGCTTTTGGCCGTTACTATAGATTCGTTAGTATAGACATACCCTCATTATAGACATGCCAACCAACAGCTACGTCAGTCTTGGGTGAAAAGTATTTCACAGCACAACGCGCACAGAAGGACAAGTTATTATTCGTAAAACAGATGCGTTGAACACCAGCGAGCCCATGCTTCAAGAGCAAAGATGGTAGTCGACAGCGACTGTAAGCAAACTAACACTGCGCGTGGTCCCACGTGACGCCATCGGGCCAATGCTGACGTGGCGTCAGCCTCGAAGAGGTCGGAGGAGGAAGAAAAGGGAGGAGGCGCGATTTTTCCCACATATGTTGCTACTTTACGAAGTTTCAGGGGCTTTATTTCACACTATAGTTGCATGGTATCTTCTATTTTGCATATTCACAGGCACCACTAATAAAATTTTGCTTAATCTGATTTGTAATGCATGTTGCTATGTATCAGTTTGTTCTCAAATATGCTGACAGACAGTAGGGGAAATGCGCGCCCACTGTCATTGCATGTGCTTCCGTGTCAGAACTTCTAATCAATGTAGCCCACTTGTACCAGATTTGGCTTTTTAGCTGCTGAAATGTGTCTTCGCAGAACATAAGACATCTTATATTCCTGCTTAATTTTAGGGTTATCTATAATACACTAGCCGAAAGTACTTTTTCTCGACTCTGAAGGTACAGCAATAATAAAATTGTTCGAAAATGTTTTTGTTTCAGCTGCGTCTTACCGTATGCACCGAAACCAAGCGTTAAGTAGTAGGCGATAATACTTCCCAAAGCGCCGAAATTGATTGACCTGTAATCAAGAAAAAGATACGTGGCTGTTAGTATCGCCCTCACAAGAAACTACCGGTAGCGTCATCTAGTGACGATACCGGTGGGCCGATCCCGAGGCAGACCAGCCTTACGTTATGCCGTCATCACAATCAACACGTCCCCGTCACGTGAAGATTACACATGCGTAAGAAAGTGGAATCATCCTGTGATGACGGCATCATCAGAGGACGTCGCGATTATTTATTCAGGTATGAGGGCCCACTAGGGGGAATCACTCGGAGGGTTGGGGGGGAGCGCAAAAGTACAGCAGAACTTTGCAGAGAACCAACCATTGCGTGTAGTTAATACAGTGCTATGCTAAAGCAATTCTCGCAACAGTAACAAGGCAGTTGTTAATACAGGATTGTACACCTACTAAAGCACAACAATGGATGTGAATAAGTGCGCCATGAGAGCAAATTCATTACTGAAAATTACATATTTCTATATACGTTAGCAATAAACGATTAAACAAAGAATAAAACTAGAGGTGTGCAAATATTCGAAAATTTCGAACAACGAAGGGAATAGCGCTGCATACGATTCGGTAATCGAATCGAATAGTACACATTCGAAAATATTCGAAATACCGAATATTTTTCGAATACCTTTCCAATAATAATCACCATTTGGAGAACCCCAAAAAAACGAAACTTTGGAACAGCTAAAGGTCATTCTTCTTCTTTCAATCGCTCAAGTGATCTCCACGCAACCCAAGCTTTTACGAGACTACTGACACTATATTGGTTGCCGGATTAACGTGTTCCTTCTGATAACTCTTTACTGTGCTGAAGATGTCGCATTATTCAGCTCCTGTCTTTATCTTGTAATAACTGAACGACTGCTTGCAGCTTCATGACTAGAGGCCAGATTTTTAGACACTAAAAAAAGCGCGTTTTAGGCGCCAAAAATAGGCAGGTAAAACATCGTTTTAGACCTCCAAAATCCTAAATATACACTCTTTGCACTGCGACTGGCGCGCCGCCGCACGGCCGTCAGAGCAGACAGTCGTTGAGAGCCCGAGCAGAAGAAAACGCTCTCCCACGCCCACTAGCACGTAGTTTATCGTAATCAATGAACTGCTGCGTTGTCAACTGTACCAACAGGTACACGTCGTGTCCTGCGGGAACGACGTATCACAGTTTCTCGACTCGTCCCTGCTTTATTGGGCAGCGACATAAGTGGATCACGGCTGTGCGACGAAAAAAAATGTTTGGTTCCCGCTCCCTCAACCGTCTTGCGTTCTGCCGCTGCATGATTGGAATTGGTCTGAGACACCATCTCTACAGGTGCAATGATCTTGCGTGATGTTCCTGCTGCCATAGAGCTGGTGAGAAAAGAAACGTATGCAAGGCATTTTAAAAAATGCCTTGCATACGTTCCATCAGTCTTGAGCTGAATTATAATTCAGCTCAAGACTGATGGAACATTTTAATGGACCTTATTACCTCGCCGTCTACCCTTCGCAGTTCTGGGATATGCAATGCGAGGTCAATTAGTGCTTTGCTGGGTTGATAGGACCATCAGTTAAGGGGCGAACTGAGTTACGTCGCATATTACCGTAAACACAACCAGTCGCCCAGCAGCGCTATGCGCACTCGGTAGGATCAAGCTAAGACGCAGAGTAGCAGAACTACAGGGTCTGTACGAAAAAACGAAGCTTTGCGAATGCTTTAGCGACGGATGTGCATGTCAGTGTGTTTCGGAAAGCAACATAAACAACACAAGAGGTTGTAATGAATGACAGAGGTGACGGTTTCCGAAGTGACCGTGCCGTCGTCGTCGCCACTCTACAAGGTGAAGCGAAAGACGAAACGGGGCTTCGGCGTCCTCTCTGGCCGAAATCGTAGCACAATCTCTTTCTCGCCCGCGCCTCAAACTCTTCGCATGAGCAGCGCGAGCGGTGAGGTAAAGACTGTGATCATGATGAGCGATGATGATGCCGCGACAATTTCAGGCAAAGCACTTTGCGAGACTCGGTGGCTGCAAATCGCCATGGCACGAAGCCGCAACAAAGGAGCACGCCACCCGGCCACTCACCGTGATTTCCACGGCGAGTGTCCGTGGAGCCATCGATAATTCTAAATGCTCTGTGTATTCAGCAAGTACGCGGGTAGTGGACACGTAACAATAATATTCTAAGTGTCAAAGATTGACAACTTACTGCGACAGTTATAGAGTAAGCATCTTGCATTACACACACCTGACGCAATCATTTACCCGTCAGTACTGACGACGCGTAGCAAGGCGCTCACTAACGTGGAAAACGTGGCCGCTTTCGTGCAGGTTTTCCCTTTTATTCATTGTGGCATCGCGGCAGAATGACGATATCTTTAAATCCAGCTCGAAGCACTAACGCGCCGGCTACGGGCGCTTCCGCCACCATAGCTGTCAAAGCAATGAGGCGCTGCTGTCTGCTAAGATTCTCAACGTTGAGCGCCCGCCGCACCACTCGCGGCGCTGCGCGCGGTTTTCAAGGCGCCCCATATAGGTCCCAAACGGAGTGTATAATTTCAGACGAAGACGTGCGCAACCTGTATACATCTACGACAGCAAGCAAGAAAATGTTATTGTTCATGATTGAGGTTGAACATTGTCATACATTTCCCGCACGGTTCGCAGAACACGGTCTTTCTTTTTATTGTCTAGCATGGTGAGTCAAGTGTCCACCGTCGAATCAACGCTCCTGGGTCTCTTTCTTTTCGGCATGGCTTATAAAAAGTAGCGCAGGAGTACATATCCAGACGGCTAAAAGACCAGAAGGGAGGATACCTCGTATTAGCCGCGGGTCTAATCGCGTAGGGTCAATTTCTTTCCTGTTGGTCCACTTTCAAGAGCCCCTCAGCAGGCTTGAGCATTTTAAGCTGACAAGTGTAATTAATGCATGCACTGGGCGCTCATGCTCACGTCTGCCAAGATTTGCAACGCTACGCATCGCGCAACGACGTGAAATTCCAAACTGAACGCCGCTGTCCCTTATTTTCGCGGACGCCCGCCCCAAGATGGAGGGGAGTGTAACAAGGAATTGTCCTGCTCTTACGCCGCTCCTTTACGTAGACATTGGTGCTCTGACGTCGCTCACCGTCCACTCTTAATCAAGTCCCGGTCAAATCCAGAAAATCAGACGAAAAATGTCCTGTTTCTTGGGTATATTCAGCACTTCAAGCGGGACCTGATTGAGAGAGCAGCACGTGACATAGCGAGAATTACTCGAGGCCACAAGTATAATTTGTGTAATCTGCTGTTAAAGAGATGAATGAAAGCTGAACAATATCATAGAACACACAAACTGAATGTGAGCGCGTTTTTATTTTTTTTATTTCGAATCCTAGCGAGATGCTAGACACTAATCGGCCTTCGCTTCGCTTGCGTTCGTCTTCGCGCCGTTCCCGTGTCATGCCGGCGCCAGCCCTGACAACGCTTGGCGTGTTTTCGGTGCATCGTCTTTGACAGTAGTTTTCAGCGGAGCGACGTGGTGTATTGGCCTCGAGGGCCACCACTGGAAATGCCGGCGCCACCGTCAGCGTGACGTGCTTGGCAGGATCATGCGGTCTCGACGGCCGCGTCGGCTGCTTGCGGAGCGCTGCCGCGTGCTTTGTAAATGAGTTTCAAGCTCCACCTGCGCTGCGGTCGGTACGAATACGGAGGTTTTCTCGCATTTTGAACCCAATATTGAACCCATTGTAACAGGAGTGGCTGCCTCCGAAAGCGATGAACATGCTGCTCTTACTGCTCGGGGCCGTAGTGCCGGGCGTACGTAACGAAGTCCGGTATAAGCCTGCACCGGTGCCCGTGGGACAGGAAACTGCGTGAACAGTGGGTTCTGGTGCTAAGAACCGGCAAGCAGCGATCGGATACGAGTCATGTGTACAACAAGCACTTCCGCGACGACGATTTTCGCTACTGCGTCGGGGCTGTGATGTTGAGAAGCAGAAAGTGCGCGCTGCGACGATCGTCCGCGCGCGCTTCCCGCCGGGTAATGGTGCTTATCTACAGCAGTATGGAAAAGGCGCTGCCTTTTGTATCCTGCGATACCATCTCAGAACGTTACTGTGCGACCTCTTGATTGTCGGCCCCGTGCTCAGCGTATACAATATGGGCTGCAGATACTTGAGTGATTGTTTAGATACGTTGGATTTAAAAATTCGCAAGGTTCCTTGTGCATACCCCGAAGATGACCGGAAGGCGAAAGTCACCTTCTTCTCCTTCTTGTCACCTGCTTCTCCCTCTAGCCACCTTCTTCTCCTTTGCACTGCCTCCGTGATCGGCCCACCGATCATGGAGGCTGTGCAAAGCGACCATGTCATGTGAACACGTCGTGATGTAACATCACGTTATGTGGCGTCATGGCGACGTCATGACGTCTTCACAAATTTGGGCAATCTGTGACGTCATGATGACGACATATGGTGACGTCATCACGTGATGGTGATTTTTTTTTGCATTACTCGTGCCGACGCCGACGAGGCGGGATGCCGACGGTCAATCTTCGCTTTTTATGAGGCATCGAATGCTTTCGCATTCATAACCTATACGCGTCGTTTGCTAGGTGGATGTACATAGCGAGCGAGTCAAATGCTGCGGCTGATGTGGGCTGCATTTATGTTGGCAATAACATTCTTTCAGTCAATCGTACATTCTCATGACGCAAACGCTACGTGCCAGAAATCCCAAATTTACTTGTGCCACTCTCAAACTCAAGTTGGGCCTATGCAACCCCATGCATTTTTGGAGCCTTATTTATAAATGTGGAAAGATGCCGCGCTGTTGGCTTTAGACTCGACATACTTCACTAATTGCTGGGCAGCTCGCCAAATAATGCTGCGCATTAAAATTTTGCATTTAATTCTTTACGAGTTGTTGTTACCCTGCTTTGCAGCTGCAGGTTGCTGCAATAACTTCTCTTTCTTTCACCGCTATTTCAAGTTCCGGTCGGTCCTTGTTCACATCGACGTTTGCAGAACAAGTGCGGCGAACGTTACTGTATTTTCGTTCGTTTCCTTGGCGTTGTGTACTACTACATTGCCTCGTAGACTACTTCTTCTTCCATCAGTAATCTCGAAGTGGAGAAGCTTTGGTCTATGAATATGTTGATGGCAGAGAGCGGCAAGTTCAGTGGAATGCGAAGGGAATGATAATTAAGCAACATATTAAAAAGGCATCGCATTTTCTCACGCTTTGTGTGACTACCAAACGAAACGAACACACTGAAATAACAGGAGGAGCGGCAATTGCTCGCTTAGAAGACCGATCTATATGCAGTGCGAGGCAACATGTCAAATTACATTGAAACATACATTAATTTTGACTGAAAAAAAAAGAAAACTTGAATCGTCGGGACGAGGGACATCACAAATTGCCATAGGCGCGCCCAAGTCGTAGTTGTAAGAAAAAAAATTGGAACTGCTCTGATAGGGTCCGAGCAACAATGGTTTTTGTGTACTCAGAAAATCTCATATTTTGCGGCGTAAAGTTCACGGCACGGCGCCAAAACACGCTATTGGCAAGCTTAACCATCAGTACTAACATATACACGCAGACGCTCATACATGCAAAAGCTCCGTCGGTCGCCGCGAACCCGTGCGATCACTGGCTTGAGGCTTCTTTCTGTTATGCTCCATTTAGGTATACAGGTGTCTACCCTAACAAAATATTTCA
This sequence comes from Rhipicephalus appendiculatus, assembly GCA_030522465.1. Classification (NCBI taxonomy): domain Eukaryota; kingdom Metazoa; phylum Arthropoda; class Arachnida; order Ixodida; family Ixodidae; genus Rhipicephalus; species Rhipicephalus appendiculatus. The sequence continues at coordinate 288,106 of JALIZH010030599.1, read as the reverse complement.
CATAGTTTGCACGCAGCGACTGGCTACATTTCACGCAAGAAGCCGGTTCAGGGGTCTCCATCGCGGTGACCGCGTGAAGCGGGCGCTCAGTTTTCTGCAAAGAGACCGCGACTGGAAACTATGTTGTGCTTTGTTTTCGTCGGAAATTATTATTTCAACAGTAAAGAACATATTTAGTTTCGAAAGTACGCACAGAGATGTCCTGGAGCGCTTCCGCGAGGTGTTTTGTAGAGCGCCGACAGCAAATCTTATGGGGAGCGTGCGGCGGTATCCTGCCTAGCGCGCAATCGAGGCACGCCCGATAGAGGGCGACTCCGTAACTCCTCGAGGCCAATAGCGGTAAGGATACATGATCCGTGCCAGCCTCTTCAAACGTACGCGCACTGAGGGATTCATCCCACAGAAACAGGCAATACACTATCGAGAACGCCCAAAAGACACAACATGGATGGTCATGAGCACGTGACCTGACGTGCGCATGACGTGTTGATGCGTACGCGTCATATTATCTTCCGGCTCCGATACCGAAGAGGGCAGAGAAGGAATTGCTTGCGATGGCTACACGGGGCGAGTGACAAGGGCTTACAATCTTGCGTCCTCGCATTATGGTTTTGTGGCCCGTAACGAACAAGTTTGAAAAATTATCGTGATGCAACGCTCTTCATGGGGCACGCAACAGTTTCCAGTGTAACTACAATTTCTTATGTGACCTGGTGAAGGGCCCTTTAAAAAGTAAATTACAGACAAAACGATAGCCGCGTGCACCGCATTTTCTTTCTTTTGATCCACACTCTCCATTCCCCCTCACGGCTCTCCACGGTTTTGGATTCGTTCTCCATCTTCCCGCGGCTACACAGAGGGACCTCGTGTTTACTCGTGTTCCCTTCCCACCGCCACACCCGCGTTTTCAGAGGGCGGTTCTTTAATTCCTTCGGGACACTGGACAACCATCTGTAGAAGCCGCTCAGCGCGTCCTCGGCAATGGACGCCACTCTCCTCTCCTCCTTCCCCTCTTTACTTCTCTCTCCCCATTCCCCTGCCGACGATGAGACGTGCTGCCATTTAGGGCTGCAGAAATAGCGTCATTTCCTGTCCTCAACCTCTCCTCTTCCTCCTCCAACCGTTCGCGTCATGTCAGTGCAGTCGCGTATATATGGTGGCCGCCACGTCCCTTTTTACTGCTGCTAGCTGCTGTGCTTCGGAAAGTTGGTTAAACTAGAGGACTGGGTTGAACCTCTTTAAGTTCGGAAAGGTCAATTTCGACATGTGAAATGAATAACGGTCTCAAACCGCACTCGAAAACAAAATTTGAGCTTAAATAGTGTTGTTATAGGCGTCGATTTGGAAAATATGCATTTATAGGCACTTATCGGCATTTAGGCACGAACGCCGAAGATATGCATTTATAGGCACTATAAAAACACCATAAAAGCCCTTCTAACATCTAATTCGTGCTCATATATCAAAATGGCACGATAGGAAGGCAAGGAACAAAATAGGCATTTGCCTAAAATCCGGTCTCTATTCATGACTAACAACAGATGCGAGTGTTGCATTTGCGTAAACTGTTCTTGCAGATGTAGATTTAAACGCTGATTGCTACATGCTTTCGGTGCGCAGGCCATGTTGTGATGACAGGTTGATCTGCGTCATTACATCTTTAGCTGTATTCGGGGTGCTTTGTTGAAAATTGTTCAGTTTTTATGTCCCAATTTTGTTTAAAATCAGGCGAAAATGTCTCACATTGATAACGTTAGTGATTGCTGTTTTTAAACCTACAGTTACAAAATATCACGGAGGCTCAAGTTCCTGTTGTATACGAGCTTACGTTAGTTTTCGTAATTGTGGTATTTTGAGTCGATTAAAACTAATTTTAATGGTCTTTGGTAAAAATTTATGAATATTTGTTTCAAATAAATTGTTGTGGTGTTCTAAGACTGTTTTGAAAATGGTCGACTTACTATTGGGAAACTATTCGATCAGTATTCGATTCGCATTCGATTCGGTTCCACAATTCAATGTTCGCACACGCCTAAATACAACGTGTTCGTAGACATTCTGGAGGCCAAGTCATTCCATTCGCTTTTAAAAAGAGCGGAGTTGTTTAAGGCGAAGTCTGGGGATCCAGCCTAGCTGCAAAAACAATGAGGAGGAGAACCTGCGTAAAGAGGGAAGCAAACAGTTGAGCCTGCTCGAGAAAGGGTAGCGACGTGGAGAGGGAAGCGTAGCAGGTGGCGCAGAGAGAATAGAACGGAGGCGCGATTGGCTGTGCCGGTGAAAGGAGCTGGCCCATAGTAGCGCGCGATCTAGCACAGGTGCTGCTGATGAGAAAAGAGGAAGGACGCCGAGCGTTGGCAAAAGCGAAATGCGGGCGCTCTGATGCCACCAGCTCCGCTAATTCATCAGGCTTCGCCACGTTAAGTCAGTTCATAGTGGAACACAGTGCGGTACAACGAAGACGAGAAAGACCTAAAAGGACTACCGCTGACTACCAAAACCACGTTTATTTTTGCTGTACAAATGTATATGCATTCCGCAAAGGGGACAAGCGGAGGAGAGGAAGATCCTTCATCTTAAGGGATAGGGGTAAACTACCATTCATAATCTGAGAATACTTGACGAATGTGGTCCACCCGATCCTTATTCTTCTAGTTTTTTCACTCTCATGGTTCGGCTCGGCGGTTACTACCTGTACTAAGTAGACGCATTCTTTTACAACTTACAGTGTCTTAATACCTACACTGTTCACTCCCGAGACTGTTGCACATTACTTTAGTCTTATGCATATTATTTCTCACATACTCTTCTGCTTTCCTTGTAGAATTCAGCAATCATGAGTTGTTATTCGTCCCCTGAGTTACTCATCAATGCAATGTCATCCGCGAATCGCAGGTTACTAAAGTATTGGCCATTAACTCTTACTCTTTAACTCTTACCAATCTAGGGCCCTGAAAACCTCCTGCAAGCACGCGCTGAATAACAGTGAGGAGATCGTGTCTACCTGCCTTACATCCTTTTTTATTGGCATTATGTTGCTTTCTTTATGGAGGAATATAGTGGCTCAGCATCTGCTGTCGGTTTCTTTCAGTAGGTTTCTATACACTCTTAACAAACAACCGCTTAAAACAACGCATATAAGGCGGAAAGTAAGTCAAATTTCCGACGCTTATAAATGGCTCTCTAAGCGGCCTATTTATGCGGCTTTTCTATGCGGCCCCTAGTTATGCGGTACCTTGTTCATGCGGCCCCTGGCTAAGCGGCTCTTTTTTTATGCGGCCTAGGTTTATGCGGCTCTTCCATATGCGGGGCCATCTCGTTGCCAGAAGGCCGTTTAAAAGTGACCGCTTAAAGCAACGCATACCGCCGACTTGGTTAAGCGGTATTTCAGGTCAAATCTGTCCGGCTTACATACGGCTCATTATGCAGGCCAAAATATATGTGGTACTTTTCGCGAATATTTTGAGAAAAAAAAAAGATTTGTTATATTTTTTTCTCGATCGTGCATCTGCTTCATTTTTTTTCTTTTGTTGTTTTCAGCCGTTTACCTCATGAATATGCATACACACATCACAAGAACACTGCACAGAGTCATAAACCATATATCAACATACACACACTACACCACGAGGATTTGAACCCAGGCCAACCGCGTGATAAGCAGACACTCTAACCACCACACCACCGCACCACACGATCACGCGGCTTTATATATGCACTTAACGTTATCATGGACGATTTGATTACCTGCTACAAGTTAACGCTATAATTCTGCATGTATGAGAGGCATCGTTCACGTATATATGCGCGTGTATACGTGTGCACGACCTTGAGCGAACAACCCTCGCGGGCAATCACAGTCAGTTTGTGCGAGTTTGTGTGTATTCTCGTCTGACGGTTTGCGCATCCCGCACGGAGACGGAGGTGAACCATGAACGACTCGTTTCGCAGTGCATTTCCATTTGCCGGCGTCATACAGCATGCAGCGAACGTGCCCTGATGTACAACCAGCCGCCAAAGAAAAGTTTTCTGCGATGTTTGACGAAGTACAGGCAGGACGGGCAGAAGCCAGCTGATCGGTGTTCCTATCTCATCTCCGCTCGGCGATGCACGTAGTACAGTCTCCCACGTCCTTCGCGAGCATCACGCTGATGTCGGTGCGTTTATACGGTCAGTATTGTGTAGCATTTCATCTCAGGGAATTAGATTAAAACACATATAATCGATATTATTCGCGCAACACATGCGTTTGACGCTGTACAGCACGTGCGGGGCGACGGGCCAGCTTTCAGATCGGGCGCGCTTATTTCTCTCCGAGAGGTATAGAATAGGCAAGAGAAACGTTGTTGTTGAGTCGAAAGTACAAAGAGCCTTCGCAGAAAAAAGAATGCAGTCTCCCGAGCTCATGGCTGACCGCATCGACGAGCGATGCCGTGGAATTGTCAGGCTAAGCAGGATGGCGCGTCGAAGGTTTCTCGTTCTCGTGTCCGCTCGTTGTTCACAGTTGAAAGTGATGCTCTCCTTAGCTTCAAAAACGATTAAACGTGCGCATGACTGGCGCGGAAAGAGCGCACGTGAATTCGATTGCATCACTCGGTCGAACACAGGCGTGCGCAGGGTTCCCCTTCAGGGGGGGTCGAAGGTTCGTCGGAGAGCCTCCTCCCTATTATGTCAGTGCATGGGGCTGACTTTGCGGACCCCCTCCCTCTTATGTCAATGTATGAGGCTGACTTTGCGCCCCTCTCCCCCCCTCTTAGATGATAATGGGAGGCGGCCGCCCCCCCTGCCCCCCCCTCCCGTGTGCACGCCTATGGTCGAGCATATGTTTTCTGCCAAGCAGCTCATTAAAAGAAGCTAGCAATGCTTGAAATCGAATGAACTCATATTGTGATCCAGGGTTCAAGGATAAAATCATGGCCTCTCTTTAAAACCAAAAGTGCCCTAGCATTATTCAGACGAATAATGTTAACAATTATACAATAATGCAGAGGTTGAAACATTCTCATACTTAATGGGTGCTTTTAAATGTAAATAACAATCCAAAATTAAATGTGCACTTGCTTCACACCTGGAAGGTTCATGAAGCTTGAGCTCTACGACGCATCTCAGTTGATACCTTCCATAGCCTTACGTGCCTCCTTGCTGAAATACCAACTGTCATGCAACATTACTGGCATTGCAATAGGCACATTACTGAGGCAGATTGAATAGAGAGGCCTCAAGTGTTTTCTAGAACCTTTCTATACAGAGCACGGCTTTCCCTCGCAAGGTTGGCAAGGCACTACTTCGCAAGCTTGTCAGGCACCGAGCCCACCGTCGACACTCTGCCAGCTTTCCAATCTTGTCAAAACTCTAGAGCAACCAAACTATGCATATAAGGAACCATTTGCAGGCCTCTTGTTTTGTAATGCTCTCCAAAAACTTTCAAATCTAATCTCCAAGCACTTCAGAGTGTGCAAGCTAGCACAGACTAAACGTTTGCCTCGGCCTTCTGCGGTGCACCTCAACAGCTGGAACAGTTATATTAGCTCGTAGACCATCCTATTACAACATACATCTCAACCAACATGCTGACGGCACATATTCGCCATATTTCATGAATGAAATCAAGCAATCTCATCTGCATGCCAGACCAACGACCACAGGCATCATTCTCCAAAGTAGTCGAAACTCATCATGCCTTAACACCATTGGGCTTCATACCCTCGGCAAGTTCACTATCAGTCTTGTTATGCTTACGTCAACCCGAAATGCACCTTTCCGTCCCAGGAATAAGGAAGATAGAACTTTATACTCTGGCTTTGAAGCAAGCAGCTCTAAACTGCTGGTATACCTTTTCTGTTTACCGAATTAATGTCCACACGAATGGCTCTTTGACTCGTACCAGCTTCACTGGCACAGTGGTCATTCCATAGCAACACGTTAACCTCAGATATTACTTTCCCACATTACAATGTTGACCAGTTCAGAGCTTGTTGCCCTTCGAGGTGACATCAAAAAAAAACTTTAGTCAAGAACCGGCTAATTGATTGGCTGTGTTCGATGAATGAAAAGTGGCTTGCACTGTCTGTGGTCAGCTCTTCGTCACGGATTGTACAAATAACTTGCGTCTGACACAAGAAACGCACCACTATCTGATAGAAAAACAACACGACGTCTTGTTTCAGTGGCCGCTAAGTAATTGCGGTATCTTTGGCAACTACCTTGCCAATAAAGCTGCCAGGAAAGTACGTGAAGGAAAAAACTTGTTTGAATTAATGCAGCCCAAAGCCTATGCAAGGTGGCACACAGAAAGACATTGCAGAAGTGGCACACCCTTCAGCTCACGTTCCGCTGCATTAATTCGACCCACTGCTGTAACTGCAGCTGCTACCTAGTCTTTACAGGGGTGAAGAAATGTTGCTATGTTATCTATGCCTTTGTGTAGCATTTCACCAGTGCATATTCATTCAAGCTTAATATGGCCGATACCACCTAATGCAAGGACTGCTCTGTGGAGGAGGCTATCGTGCATCTCCTGTGTTACTGCCCATCTTTGAAAGATGAGTGGCTTGAACTAGGTACATGCAACTTTAGCTCACCTCCACGGAAATGCCTAAATGGTTGACAAGATGCTTGGACCATGGGACAGTGCACTGAAGTTGCGATAAGCAACAAAATTGATGCTGAAATTTTTCAAGGCTATGAGACTGATTGACTGCCCGAAACGTAAAGCACAAAACTGTTGCTATGTCGGCACCTACAACCATAGGTCGGCAAACTCACTCACGAGTCGACTCACTCACACTCACTGAGACTCAGATTGGGCCGTGAGCCCGAGTCTAAGAGAGTCCGGGTGAGTCATATTTTGGTGAGTGTGAGTCCGAGTGAGTCCGGTTGAGGAAAATTTTCGTGAGTCTGAGTCCGAGTGATGTAAATATTGGTGAGTCTGACTTCGAGTGAGCCCTAAGCGCGAAATATATTTCGTGAGTGAGTCTGAGTGAGGTCCACCATCAATTGCCGACCTATGGTCCTATCTACTCATCTTCAGCTTTACTATCACCATTATATCCGCTTAATTTTCTACTCAGATATTTTCAAAGATATTTCAACAATGTGCTACCTGATATTTTTTTTATCCGACGCGTGAGTTAGGAGACGGGGGGGGGCGCGATGACCTGCACCCACAAACTCTTTCAGGGGAAGTTCTTGATAAAGATATTTCGTGCGACACGAGTATTTCATAGAATTGACCTTACTGGGTTGAAACCACTGATAACTCATATTTGAAGGTACAAGATATAAAGGTGTATTGTAGAGCACCGATTACGTAAGGTATTGGCGTTAAACAGCATTGACACCAAGATTGAAAAAGCTAATTTTACGCTAACGAACTCATGAGTCGACTCACTCAGACTCAGGTGAAGCCGTGAGTCTGAATGAGTCCGGTTGAGTAATACCTCCGTGAGTTTGACTTCGAGTGAATCTGGTCAAGTAAAAGTACAGTGAGTCTGAGTCCGAGTGAGCCCGGTTGAGGAAAATTTTGGTGAGTCTGAGTGAGTCCTCAGAGCAAAATATATTTCTTGAGTGAGTCTGAGTGAGTTCGAATTTTTTTGACGACCTATGCCTACAACAGTGGACTTTCTCTTCTTAAACTGTTCTTTCTCCTTTCCCAGTGTAGTGTGATCACCTGGGCTCAGCCTTGGTTAATTTCCCAGCCTTTCTTTTATCCTTCTCTCTCTTTTATGTTTTCTGAGCCCTTCCCTTAACTAAAAAGGTCTGGCATCAGGCTGCTTCGTCTTCTACCACTACTTGTCATTTTTTTTCACCATTTTGTTGAATATCCAAGCCAGTATTTAGTGCTATTAAGTGGAAATTAGTGCTGCAGATTCAGCCGAATAATGAGATGCAGCATCTGTATGGAGCTTCACTAAGTATCGTAATCATTAGAGCAAACTGTGCAGTGCTATGTTTGTGTGTTAAGTCTTCTGAAAGGGTGTTAAGAGAGAACACGTATGTAATAGTCCCGATTGCAAAAATTCTTTTACATCGTGTTCCATCCTTTCAATGTAATAAGGCACACGGGGACAGAACGAACACAGGCAATGAATTAAGTAGGTTGATGCAATGAAGTGCAAACCACCAATTGTTTTATACTCAATGAAAGAACAGATTTACTACTTGAGTCAAAGGATGTATTGCAACGAGCACGAGCTGATTAATGAAATAGTCTTAAAATACTTTCCACATACATTATTGCTCAATGTTCACCTTCAAGGTGTTCTGTTGCAGCAGCAACACACCTAATTCACTCCGCAAAGCATCTCTGCAATCGTTTCCTTTGAGTGATCTTCAAGTAAGCTGTTGATTTAGATCAAATTTAGTGAATGTCATGAATTAATGTCACCTTCAAAACATATGTGACCTTTCAATAAAAGGAGAAGTCGTTGCATTTAAGTCGCTGAACTAGTGTTGGAATGTGGACTTGTCGTTATCTAGTTTCTTAATGCTTGTTAATGGGCTAGTTGGTTTTGATGTATATTGAAATGAAAAACAGTGCGAGAAGACAAGGACTGAGGGCACACACACGAGCGCTGACTCACAGCTGACTTCATTTCCAGCAGAGCAAAATATATTTAACGTACACAAGAAAATAAAGAAATGTTCGACAGCCATGTGCACTTCTCATCCGCTCGTTACAACTGCTACCTCATCTAACTACATATATCAAGAAACGGTGTTGTTTTTTTGGTCAGCAGCAGCGACACCATGCTTACGCATGTGTCATCCTGCTTTTCTTAGTTTGCAGCTGCGACTATTATTCCAGTAATTTTGTTGCAGGAGCGGCTAAGCACTGTCATGCTTTCAAAGCGTGGAATGCATCCACACTCTCTGCAGTGTAATCCTAAATGACCGGAGGTTGTGGATGCATTCTAAGCTTTGAAAGCACGACAGCACTCAAGCATGGCAGTGTGCGTGTCCCCTTTTTGTCTCCTTCTTCTCGTGCTGTTTTTAATCTCAATATGTTATCAAGTCTTTGAGTAATATTGTAGTGCATCTAGACAAGACAAGCAAGGCACATGAACACTGAATGTAACACAGTGTGTGTGTTCATCTGCCTTCCTTGTGTCTCAGTCTGTATGCACTACAATATTATAAAGAAACGATTTAACAACCTGGAAGAGCACAGGCAGTTCGCTGTCTGCCGGCCACTAAACAATTGTCAGTGGCTCCTCAAAGGACTATGTAACCAGTGTATTCAAATCATAGTCAAAGAAAGTGAGGATTGGGTCTGAGTAGCTTTTGTGTATCTTTTTTATTGCGTAGCATAAAATCCATTTCAAAAATTGAATACATACAGCTCAGCTGTTCAGCAATACAACAGTTACAGAAATCTGCAGCAAACTGTGCCAGAGTATATGTGAGGAAAGAATTGAGATTGGGATGATCAAGAAAGCGCCCCATGACTGTCCCAGTCTCCTTTCCTGCATGTCCCACATCCTTTCCGGCACGTGTTTGCTGCTGTAATAAAACAAGCAAAAAATAAATTTTGAGCACAAGCACACTTGGTAGAAACGTGAAAGCCAGAACACTGCATTGAAACAGCAGTGGGCATTTAGAAAATGGAATGCAGCACTCTGATTAAAACAAGAACAAGTAACAAGAAAATAATTGGGATCAACATATCAGCTGCCGAACAAGACGAGTCACGTCTGTGGAGCTATCCCTGCTGCACTCATGTTACGAGGATAACAAAGTAAGGAAAATTGTTAACAGTTAAGCTTTTATTGGCGATTCAAAAGGTGTATGTTGTGAATAGTCGTTGCAGTGCTCCTAGTCTCGTATCGGAATGTGGATTTTTGAAAGAATGCTCAGCTAAGTGAACTACGGCGGTTACTGGGGGGCAGCAGCAAACATTTTACTGCATCACATTGTAAATTAAGAGAGGAATCGTGTTACATTTACACCTGCATCTTGTTTTTCCCATTAATTTCCTTTCAATAATGCTTGCCCCCTTAGAACGAAAATAAAAAAACAGACTTTTAACTTTCCCAGCTTTTTGTCATTAGTGCCTACTACCTTTTTATTTCCTTGCAGTGCTATGCTTGGGAGGGAAACAGCAGGTCTATATGTTCTATGTTCCCTCCTAGTATACACAGAATCCCAAATAACTAGGGAAAAACGATCTCTGCAAGCGGAGAGGATGTTAAGATATATTGAATTTCCTTTAAACAACATGCTTCAAATAACACTCCCCCCTCCAACGTGCATAATGCGCGCAACAACGATGTATGGTCAATGCGTCAGAACATGGAGCCACAAATAAGTAGACCCAGGAACGAACTAACCAAAAAGTATATATTTGAAACTCGCCCAACATGACCGACTAGGTACAACATATGCCATTACCAGGCACAGGGCTCACTACACACCACACGATGACTAACAAGAATGGAACTAATGTCTACGACCAAGGCCCGTACACCAGCCCAAAATAACAGCTGAAACTGTGGCATTAACAGGCAACTGCAACACAACATGTGCACATCATCCTCATTTGCATAGATCCACATGTGAATGCTGTACTTTTAAAAAAAGATTGGGCAAGCTTGAAGAACAAAAAAAAAAGACTTTAGCAGCTCCACTGCACTCGACAACAAGCAACGCACTATATGCATTCACTGTAGAATCCCGAGCAATTAAGCGTCCCCCCTACGGTGAAAGATAATCTGACAAGATTTGGAGGGGAGGCCCTTGCTCGGTCACAGATCAAAATTCAAGGTGGTGGCGGAAGAGCAGCTAAGAATAAAGAATGCACACACATACTTCTAATGAAATGCTTTATTGAATACGCACTCATTAAATGACCCAGGCCCATTCGCCGTCAACGGGCAAATAAAAACAGTGAATATGGCAGGTCATTGGTGCATATTTCCCAGTCTACCGATAAAAGAAGGGAGGCACTTGCTCGGGATTTACGGTGTGCCAAACCTAAATAGACTGTTTACCCACACAGAACGCCCTGCAATAAGAGCTGGAAAAAATTGGCTTGACATATGTGCACAATGTTCCATACACCCTGCATGCTCTTGGAGTGTCAATTGTCAACAAAAAACTGGCAGTGGATCAAGGGCTTGTTTCTTTATTAGACAACCCAATGAAAGCACCAGACACTGAAGCCAAGGAAGGCAAAGGGGCCATTCTTTGTAGGCTCTCAACTGTATAGGGTAGCAGTTATGACATAAATGGAAAGGAACTAAAGTGAACAAAAAAGCAACTTTGCTGCTAGTAGGGACTGAACCTACAACCTTCAGGTTGCACATCGGACGCTCTACCAATAGGGCTACGGTGGCAGTCGCTTTCTTCTCCACTTTATTGGGTATTTCTATGTGTAATCCTAGGACTGTTAGCGAGTTCCGCTTGAAATCACGACGGTGAGAGTGGAACTCTTTTTTTGTCAGCTGGCGTCATGTACTTCAGATACCACAGCTACTAGTGCTTACTTTCAACTAAGGTTCAACCATACAAATCTTTGCATCCTGTGCACAAGAAGAGATGTTTACCAAATTCTACTTTCATGTGGAAGGCACAATATTATGTAGGCCGGACGACAATGCCTGAACGTGCGTCTGCTCGAGCACAACAATAGTCAGGAATACTGCCATAGGTAGACAACTCGCTTCCCATTCTAAAAAACGTGACGCAAAACCACAGTGTCATCCTCTTTTCAATCTGACAAGATAAAAAGAGCCTGTAGAAGCATCCGAGATAGCCAGAGCAGGAAAGGAATGTGTCAGCATGCCATGTGTTTTTTTTTATCGAAGAGCTTGATAGTTTGGCTTAGACGACAAGTGCACATTTACCTTCTTTCTTTCTGCGACTTGTTTCCTCATGCACTTTCAGATGCGTGTTTATATATGCTCAGGATCTGCAATAAAACCTTGGTCAAAAGTAAGCACTAGTCCTGTCTTCGTCTTGTATCGTGTTCGTTTATTGCGCTATGGTATCTGAAGTACCATGAACTACCAACACGCCCAAACTTCCTCCCTCCTGAGGCGTCGTGCAGCACGTGATCTTTTTAAAAACTGGCAGCTGACCAATAAAACTTCACACACCACCTAAGGTAATCAAGTCTGCAAGAACAAGACTCTCGCTATTAATGAACGAAAGAAGGAGAATGGATAAAGGGCTCGTTTTTTTGTTAGACGCCAACTAATGAAAAACCAAATGAACCAACAGACAACACAGCCAAGGAAAATACATTATTGGTAGTGTTTTAACTGTAGCTAAGTAATTATAACCTAAATGGAAGGGAATTAAAGAGGACAAGAAAGCAACTTTGCCATCAGTAAACACCGAACCTACAACCTTCAAGTAACACATCTGATGGTCAGCCAATTGAGCTATGGCAGTGGTCACTTTCCCGTCCACTTTATAGGGGATTAAATACCCAATACCAATACGTTCCTTGGCTTCACTGTCTGTTGGTTCCATTATTTATTCAACCGGCATCTTTACCAATGCTTAAAGCACTATCAAAAAGACCCACACCCATGAAAAGTGGCTGATTAAACGAGAAAAATATGGCTGAAATATTATATTGGAGCTTCGAAATACATGGATGGCATACATCCGGGGTGCCCGCGCTGTGGTCACCCCAAATGTACTCTACAACACATGCTGTGGCAATGCCCTGCGTTGCGCGAGAGCAGCGAGTCTCCCTCTATGGAGGCGGACTGGAACTATCTCCTCACAAGCCACGACAAAGGAGACCAGCTTAGGGCAATCCAGAGGGCCCGCGACATGGCCGTGGAGTTTAACCTCCCCGTCCCGTCGTGGGAGCGGCCCACCGGTGTCACCCCCTAAGGGGGGGTCGAGCACCGCCTCCGGATACTAATAAAGTTCTTTGCCTGCCTGCCTGCCTTACAACGGCCCTTGAGCTAGTCGGAAACGTCGGGGTCGCAGTAGAGCGCATGGTTAGAACACAACCAGCGATGCCGACTGCTTGAATGCAACTGCTCATGCCGAGCTCGCGCCTCGAACACGAGCTTCCTTTTTATTTTTCTCGTCTTTGGCTGCCAGCACCAATACGCCTGCTGAGCTCATTGATCTAAGCATCTGTGCCTTGCGGTAACAGTGGGCGCTGCAAGCTCATTGCAACACAAACTGACCGTACTTGAAACAGAACTCATAGGCCACAACCTTTCCAAACCACCCTAATTCCCAGACATCCTGCAGCAGTGCTGAAATAAAACTAATTTTTTTCTCTCTCCCTCTTGGGTGGCTAGCTATGCAGACAATTTATTTACCTAGCCTCAACATGAGATGTTGTGTAAATGCACTGAGAGATGTATGAAATATTATTGTCCTTTGAAAAACATGGAGGTCGCTTGAGCTTCACTTCCAAGAGTAGAACGAGATACCGTAATGAGGCCCTGTTCACATTGCCTCTTCAATCACTAGCATGGCTTCACTTCTCAGTGGACACCTTGGCCGTGCCTCAAGGAGAGGAACTTCTGTGCGCATAACGTTGGCCATTTCAAACTATCCTAGAGTCCCTACTGCAAGTAGTTGTAGAATGCCTTCTAGCCACAATTCTTTTGCAAATCAGAGAAGTGCCCACTATGCATCTGTAAGGCAACACGTGAACCTACACAGCTGCTGACTTAACTGACGTTTTTGCTGATGATGGTTATCCAGTATGTGTGAACGCTTTGTAATAGTTGAGCCTTTAAACCCCTCGCTACGTATCATTAATGCCAACATGCTGACCTACGCAGCTGCTCGCTTTGTAGATGCTATTGCTGGTGATTATTATTAAATATGTCAGCACTCTGTAAGGGTCTCCCTTTCTGCACATGCACCGAGTTACGGGGCGGAGCCACTTTTCTTTTGGCTGGTTTTGTATGTTTCCTGGCATCATTTTTGTTTTTTTTTCTTTTTTTTTCTTTTTCGTGCTGAGCGGCTGTATGTTTCCTCCAGTCATTATCATTCTTTTTTTTCTTGCACGGGTAGGGACAACGCAATGTGGAGCATGGACCCAACGAGGCTGACACGACACATTTGATTGCAGGTTTGATCACGACATAGTCTGAGGTGCAGCTGCATGGCCACTTTTAATCGCCATTTGGCAGCGTCCAAGTTAAAACTCAATGTGTGTTGGCCCTGATCATAATCAAAAGATTCCGTGCGGCACCGGTATTATTGCACGATGTGAAAGCAAGCTCAACGGCACGACGAAGTTTGAGCGATCGTGGTGACGGCTGTTATACGGTGGATATGCAGGTCGTTGGAGGAGCACGTAATATTTCCAAAGATTTGTCGTGATTTTGAACATAAGCCTTTTGTGTTCTCCAAAAGAACCTGTCATGGAAACTGGACTCGGTTGAGCGCTGGCCAAACATCAGCAGAGTTCAGTAATGAACTCTGAAATTAAGCTTAAAGTGCTTGACGAGCGAGCTGGGTGAGCCGAGTATTAGTTAATGCCCGCTAAAGAAGTTAGTACCTTAACGAAAATGCATCCAACGTCGACCGTATTCTGAATTAAGCGTGGTACGTGTATGACATCACGTTGGCACATTCCAGTATCACGCAGTACTTGGTAGTTTAGATTTTTTTATATAAAACACTGGAACGGTGGCCCTCAGGCTGGTTGTATGCCGTATCCATTCTTTATTCGTGCGTCGCAGGCACATGAACAATAAATCGAGCAATGTTGCAGCAACAAAAGCAACAAACTGTGTGTCATTGCCACCGTCATCACAGCTGTCACAGCAGTGGCTTCAACTTCTGCGTGCCGTCGAGCTTGCTATCACACCATGCAATAACACTAGTGTCGGACGGACACTTTTGATCGCAACCAGGGCCGACACAGATCGAGTTTGGCTCAGATGTTAGCCAAATCACGATTTAAAGTCACCATGCAGCAGCACCCTATGTCGTGATCAAACCTGCGATCAAATTTGCCCCTCTCAGCCTGTCGGGTCCATGCTTCGCACAGTGTTGTCCCTACCCACAAGAGAAAAAAAAACAATAATGACTGCAGAAAACATGCAGTTGCTCAGCGTGAAAAAAAAACTGGAATGACGTAGGAAACAAACGACAAAAAGAAAAGTGGCTCTGCCCCCCATACCTCAGTGCAGCTCCGGTAAGGGAGACTTACCTTGTAATGACTGGGCCTTTAAAGCCCTCGCTCGTTAATGCCTCGACACCTAATGAGATTTTACACGTTTCTGCCACGCAATATAACGTGTCAAAGAGACTTCTTACATTACATGACATTCGATGAACAGAGCGTTGGGTGAATTGGGTAATCCATTGTGATGAGCATTTGCGCGAAAAAACCAGGGACGTGAAAGAAAGAAAACACAAGACAAGCGCAGACTATGGACTGGTCTCATGCTTTGTTTTCTTTCGTGCCCTGGTTTTCTCGTGCAAAAGCTTTTCACAAAATACTCGTATAGGTTTTTTTTTTTCAAACACTGGCGTGGCTCTGTGGTAGTACACTTGAAAGCCATGCAGAAATTCTGGGTTCGATCACCACTGGAACCGAACATTTTTATCATTTGCATCTGTCTCGATTTTTAGCTAATGGACAATGTCAATTTTGTCACCCACAACCAACGATGCCAACAGTGGAATTTCTGTAAAATGAGCTCTTTAAGACTACTGCTTCAATATGTAAACATGGGCCAGGGGACGAGCAAGCCTTCAGTTGACAAAACAGCCTCATAGCCTCTCACACCTCCTACAAAGGCATTTACTCTCACCAACTGACTGCAGTTCAGAAAAACTTTGTCATTAAACTAGACAATGTCACATACCCAACAGAAGCATGGCAGCTCAATGACGTGCCCTGCTACATTATTCTATCTGATCTCAACATATTGAATTGATGCCTCTTGCAATGACGTCAGATTTTCCCTCGTCGCAAAAAGCCAATCTTAAAAAATGAGTACAAAGTGGCACTTTGGTATTTGCATATCCTGTTTTCGGTGTGTCATCATCATTCCAAAGTTCATTACGTCCATTAATTGGAATGATATTGCTAACAAAGAGTGGCATGCTTTTGAAATTAAAAATTAATGGCGGTCAACTTCAGCAGAAAATGTCTTGCCTCCATTCTCATTGGCCACTAATGACGTGCTGGCCCATGTTTCTGTACTTGCTCAACAATGTGGATTGGCACATACTTTTGGAAACATTGCTTCATTTCCATGGGATTCAAAGAAACACTGTGAACTGTGCAACTCTGAGCGTGCTTCGTTTTTTTGTTTTGTTTGATGGCAAGAGAAAGATTTACGAGCTTGCTTTGCTGTGTAATTTTTATCAACCCCATCCGGGAAAGTGCGACGCCACAGCGAAAGCGAACACTAATTGGGAATGGGTAAGCAGGGTGAATGTTGACAAGTCTCAAAGAGCAGTCGCATGAAGACGAGATGACGGCCACTCTGAGGAGTGTTTTTCCAATGCATTTGGAAGTACTCTCTGTATGACTGCATATATTATCAAATAAAACCAGTGTGCCCTCACTAAACAGTGCCTTCCCCAACATGAGCATCCAATGATGAATGAAACGAACACAACCATTTCAGCAATGAAAAGGCTGATGCTCTTCCACGTGAAGCATGGACATGTGTCCCAGAAGCAAGAGCTCCCAAGATTTATCAGAACTACATAATTGTACTCCGTGAACACTTCAGGGCGGTCTACAAGATTCCACATCAAGCATGTGCGATCTGCGGACTTGCTCATGAACAAGCGACGCTGTTGTATCACATCAGAACAGACTCTGCACGCTTGGTCATTCAAGACTGCGCAATGTGCTTCCCCCTACTCTGTGCCTTCTGCGGTGACATCAATGCCATTGAACATTTTATTTCGCTTTGACCGCAGTTTCACAGGGTAAGAAAACCAATGGTTCCCAGCCAGCAAAGGGGTGGTCATTGGCACCAGACGTTTGAAGATGTCACTTTTCCTCAAGGGCCTGTGGCAATGACAAGGAGCTTGCAAATGAACTTTGATTACCTTCCAACGAGACACGGGGCTGTTTAACATATGGTGACAGACCCTACAATTTACGAGATGCTCAGGTGGAATCATTGTCTGTTACGTAAGCCCGGGCTAACCCTGCCTGCTGCAATATCACAACCACAACCACTATCACTACACAATGAAACTAAAGGTTAGTGATGGCCATGTTAATTGGAACTAAAGGTTAGTGATGGCCATGTTAATTAGCATCACTGTTAACCATACCTTTTCCCTGATAGCAACACACAAAAAAGGAGCTATTCATTTTGGCAAGCTGCCTTCCAGCAGAAGAGGCATTGGATTATATTATATCTCTTTCGTAACGGATAAAAAGAGTAAAGTTGTGAACAATGGATCGCTGTTTGTCCCAGACTCTTTAGACAATTTTGGTTTTGTACGAGGTTTGTAGTTACTAAACTTTTTCACCTGTGCTGTGATGCTACCTTCTATGGCATGTGTAGTGTGCATGCTCTACCATGGACTAAAGGAAGGTGCGACAGTAACAGCAAGCCAGAGGGCTGAACAACTACTTCAATCCTGCCAATGAGCGAGTAGCCAAAGCATCTCCTGTAACTGTCATAAGTACACCAAAAACATTTCAGGGATATTTAAGCTGGATTTGTAGATCAAGAAGCTTTATAATATAATACTGGATTTTGCCCCTCCACAAAGAATGACTTTAGTAGGTGGCACAAACATTTGTGCATTTTGGTAGAGCTTTTTCCGAAAACAGTCATTTTTTATGAGCTCACAGTTGAAAGCACAAGCGACAAAACTAAACATATCATCTACCTTCGGAACGAATGACCATGTTATAGCGCACCTGTGATGGCCTTTAGGACGCCTGCAAAGTCTCATCAACATCTCATACACTGTAGCTCGTTTATTAGCGTCATTCAAATATGCAGCACTGGCTTGAACATTGCATTCATCATCATTACTGCGTTGCATTAGATTATTCTGACCTTCACATTTTCTTCTGCATACTCTGTGATGCTTTTGGCAGTGTATGAGGTAAGCAAAGTTAGAGTGGCATATTGTACACACAAACATGGCATTTCCACATGTTGGTGGCCTTTTGAGTGACCAGCAAGTGTCCTAAATTCACTGCAAAAAAAAGAAAAAATGCCGCACTGAAAATGCACATGCGGTCTTGTCAGAAAATGCAGCACCTCTTCCACTTCTGTATTTGGTGCCACCACTCCAGATGTACTGGCTTGCTGCAACATGGCGATGCTTCCAGATCGATCAATTCCTGCATTTTTCAGAAAGGAATAAAGGCACAAATGTCACTTTACTAAAACATTTTTGTTTGATTATGCTAATGACTGATTCAACATCCCTTAGTATGCAATTGTGGTCACTCTGATGCTTACGCTATTGCAATGTGCCATGAAGCAATTAGCTTAAGTCATGCTAGCAACCTCTCCATTTTTTAAGGAGGGGCTCGGCTCCCCCCTCAGCTAGTCAATGCCAGCACAACAGCCCCCATTCGACAAGGGCTGGAGTTGATTTTTTTTGGCAGTGGTGCCTTGCGCGGGGAAATAGTAACTCTCCAATTTTATTAATAATGATTTAATCAATATTGTTGAGTTGATGTAGCGCAAGCAAAACAGGATAACAGGTATCGTCATACCGCTGCAGGCATTTCCTCGAGACACTGCACACAGTGATGTTCCGTGCAGGGAATTTTCCCTTTTTCAGGGAATTTTCGACAATCATTTTGGACTAAAGGGAAAAAGGGAATCTTC
This sequence comes from Rhipicephalus appendiculatus, assembly GCA_030522465.1. Taxonomy (NCBI): domain Eukaryota; kingdom Metazoa; phylum Arthropoda; class Arachnida; order Ixodida; family Ixodidae; genus Rhipicephalus; species Rhipicephalus appendiculatus. Next base: position 269,345 of record JALIZH010030599.1, on the reverse strand, counting down.
CGCGATATTGCAGGGAATTTTGAGGGGCGGCTAAATTTTTTTTATGACGATCAAAAGACTGTGGACATGAGGCTTTCGCATGTCGCAATCGTTTCTGGCGCATGTAGCGCGCCAAACCACAGCCTCTAAGGTTCGTTTTTAAAGACCATAGTCTTTAAAAACCCAGTCAATATATATTGACTGGGTTTTAAAGACCCAGTCAATATAATTCTAGTCACATCCCATTTATTTATTTTTTTCTTTACGGTAGTTTGCAGAACCGTTCCTAATCAAGTCAATAAAATGTTAAATACCACCACAAAAGCTTGTTTTATTTCACAATATTTAGTCACCATTATTGAAAAGTTGACGTGCTTTTTGTACAAAATGCGGTCCATATAGATACAGAGCGTCTGCTAGGCACATTAATGTACGCCACGTCACTCAGTCACAAAAAAAAAACAACAATAATAAAATTTTCTTCTTATGCAGTGGCCGGTGTGCCGTGTGCATGAGCATTTACAGCATTCCTTCCGCATCGCATACCGCTTAAAGCGAGCTCTAAGGTAGCTCCGTCGTAGTATTAAAAGGCGATCTCAGAGGCAGGGGCGTAGCCAGAAATTTTTTTTCGGGGGGGGGGGGCACCTCCTTTATTTCGGGGGAGGCACCTCCTTGAAATGGTCATTTTTCGCTCTGCATGCCATGGCGAAAAAAAAATTTCGGGGGGGGGGGGGGGCACGTGCCCGGTGTGCCACCCCCTGGCTACGCCACTGCTCAGAGGCGATGCTTTGAGTTGGGCAGGAAACAAGAGAAAGCGAGGGGAACAGCCTGAAACACGTCGAACACTATATATATATATATATATATATATATATATATATATATATATATATAAACTTTTTTTGTGCAGGGAAATATGCGCGGATTTTTGGCGATGCATGCGGGGAAAAATGCCGGAAATGGGGAATTTTTGGGCCCTCGGAAAGGGAATTCTTTTGTCCAGGACGGAACATCACTGACTGCACATGACGGGCCACGGCCCTGTTCGGCTTTGGCCACAGCATACTGTTTCACGAGGTAACCTAAGCTTTAAGCTACATGTTTATGAATTAGTTTGAAGGTCCCTTTGGTCTCTTTACATTACTAGTCAATTTTTATTCGTTCAATTTGGCATTAACAGTCTGGTGTAATACCAAAGATGCATGCATTTTGCCTACTGTTTTTAGGTAAGTAGGCGTAGAAATGAAGCATAGCATTCTGGTGCCTCAGGTTCTCGATGCAGTAAGTAAACTGGTGGTTTGCATTGCAGCTTGGTTATTTCCTTCAAGATTGCATATCTGTAACCCTTACCATCCCGGGTCATTTTTGAGAAAGCCTTTCGCCAAATTTAAAGTGATTGACTAGATCGGTACATTATATAAATGCCCGAAGAACAATCAGAGTACAGTAAAAGCTCGTTAATTCAAACTCAAAAGTGGACTACAAAATTGTTCGAATTAAGCAGAGTTTGAATAAGCGGGCATGCGCCAGAATAAACGGACATCGCACCACAGTGCGCGGACCAGAACCCATTAAAGCCACCTCTGGACTCATTATCACGAATTAGGCGCTACTACATGCTTGCGGCAGGTGTAAGTTCATGGAGCTCCAACACCGAACAGAATTAATTGATCAGTCAGTTATACGCCAGAAACAAGCTCCGACATGCATTCATACCAGCAGTGAGCCTAAACGTGGAAATATATTACACTTTTTATGCTTCAATACAGTTTTATTTACATGCCACAGTTAATGCAACCAAAATTAAAAGTAATCAGAAGTCACTGCACTGCTGTGTGCGTGCGTGTGCGCTCTATGAGGGCCCCCCCTTCAATGAAGGAGACTTATGGCCATTATCACAACTTTTCGTAGACCACTTGTGCTACTAATGTATGTCTGAAAGTTGTGTCACCGTCTGTTTCTTGAATTTACATAGTGTTTGTTGTCACAGCAATGAAGGCTGCTTTGTATGTTGCACGTATGTTCCCTTTAAATTCAGTGTTGACAAATGTGTCTGTTCTGCAATATGCGTATCGACAATCATTTTTAAAGTATTTGTTACCTGGTTAGTAATTTTTTTAAAAAAGCCCTTTTTTGAAATATTTCGTTTGCTACAGTATGAAACGCAGCAGAATTGTGACATAACTTTAGTTTTAAAGGTCTTCACTGCAAAGTATAGTGTCTTAATTAAGGGGGGGACTTGCAGTGGGAAACAAAATGCGTATGACCTTCTAAAACAGCCGAAAAATTTACTGTTAACCCGTTGATAACGAGTGAAAATAGTCGTCCGTTATAGCCAACGAGGGCCGGCGCGGTGGTTATAATATGCTCAGAAAGGTGCATTAACACTTTTGTCCTCCAAGTCTGAGGGGCAACATCAAGAAGGAAATGCCTCTGCCATACGGTGCACTCCCGACTACGAGATTGGGCCCAACACGAATGCTAGCTTGATCGACATTGGCTTCTAATTAATGTAATCTATAGCAACACAATGCCGACACACGCGATCGGCCGCAGAAATGCTTGCAGCGGAAATTTAACTAATAGCCGCAGTTAAAGGATGACGTAAATTCTCATGAAGCGTGAGATCGACATTACGATTTAGAACCTGGATTCCACACAAAATTTGTCGCAGAGGCTGCCGAGAAGAACGACGTCTCCGTTCCTGTGTATTTATGTAGGAGCTCCCCCACGCTGATTGTGATAGCCGTTTAAGGAACAGTGCTATGCATTTAAGCGGCACAGCGATAGAATCGAAATCAACTTACCCAGACGGACGTGGCTTCGTGGCTGCAGTTTGCGCACCCCGCCGCGGGCAATCTCACGTTTCCATCACACACGGACGAATTCTCGTGGTTTCACGCTCCGCTCGGATCGTTTTTTACGCCGGTAGAAGCGTGTATCTTGAAGCAAACAGCAACTCACAGAAGTAATTCGCGCCGTTGCGTCACGGAAACTGAGAAGCGCGCCAACAAAGGCTACGGAAGTCTCGGAAGAACAGGCAACATAAGATTGCGCCGATTGCGCCAACAGAGGAACGAAACCTTTGCCGCCGCGCAGTTCGTGAGTTCGTCGCACGGCGGGGAGAGAGTCGAGTAGAGGGAAGGGCTGAGAGAATGCGCTGAATGCTACGAGCCATCAGGTGACCTCCCTTCTCGCAGAGGCACCGCGTTTTTTTTTTCGCGCCATGAAAGGCTGCATGTATACGTTGCGTCCGCTAACTGCCGTTTATAGCGGGCCCATTCTGTCGCGACGAGATTGTCACGCATAACGGCGCGTGAAATCCCGCTTTATGTGCGGTACTTTGCGCTGAAATGAAAATGTGCCGCTTATGTCCGCTTATATACCGGACGTTAACGGGACTTGACTAAGAGTGTATGCTTCGTCGACGCCCTGTTTCTGCATTGCCTGCACGACTGCTGATATCTCGACCAAATCAAATGCCTGCTCGTAATCTATGAAGGCTATATATAGGGTGTATGCACGACCGGCATCGACAGCGACATGCAGGCAAGTCTCGCTGTGCACTCTGAGTAATCCGCCATTTTGAAGCAATAACAAGCAGCCGATGTTCGTGGTTTTGTGGTGGACGATGTGTGGTCGCAGTCGATCTCCGGGCGTGCGGTTCGGCATCTCTGTGCAAGAATCCGAACATTGTTTTGCTGAAAAATGGCACATGATGAAACGGATTATGCAGCGACGCTGTGCGTCAAAGACCAGGCGCGCTACAGTGAAAAAGTTGCCCTGTGTGGTGTGGACCCCTTTGAGCTTCGGGAAAGCGACTGGGTAAGAGACGTCAACCTGTGGCCGCGAGTCGACGCCGCAGACATAAGCGAGTTCCTTGTCTTGAGGACCAGCTTCCTTACCCGCCAGGAGCTAAAGGCTCGAAAAGGATTAGAAGGCCACAATTTTGTCACCAGCGGTTGGGTGCGCGAGCCATCGGTTAAGGAAGTTTCCTCAGACTCCGTGATCCTCAAGACAAAGGTACGTTAAAGTGTTTTATTCTCCTAGCAGAATATAATGTTATCTTTTTTGCCCAGGTCAACCACTCGCAGAGCCTCAACAAGCCCCCTGTGGATTCGTGGGCCCTGTGCAAGAGTGACGGTGAAGTCGTTGCCGCGCACTGTACGTGCATGGCCGGGAACGGCGAGGCATGCTTCCCATGTCGCGGCACTGCTTTTTTACATTGAGTACGGCGTGCGCATGCGGCAGGAGCGTTCGTGCACGGACGGCGCCAACTCGTGGCTGCCGACGCACATCAGGAAATTGGATGTGAGGCCTATCGCCGCAATGGATTTCGCGTCGTCGACGATGAAAAAACGACGCTTAGGTGCCGATTCCAGTGCAACTCGTGAGCCGAAAGCCCTTGCACAGCCAGCAGCACCCGCTGAAGACGAGTGGAAGCGTTTTTTTTCACAACCTTGATTGATTCAGGTCACCGGCCAGCTGTGGCAAGCACAGATCCAACTTTCAGCGACTTGTATGTGCCGTCAGTGAGACGCTGCAAAGGAGCAGACCTCAGGCGCTTGTACAGTCATTCGGCTCAGAAGTTGAACCATCATGAGCTTTTAGAGGAATGCCATAAGATTTACGGCAGACTTGACGTAAATCAGGAAGCAGTCTCTAGCATCGAATCAAGGACAAGGGGCCAAAATATGATCACGCAGTGGTTCACGTATCGAGCTGGACGAGTGACTGCTTCAACCCTGTACGACGTTTGCCGTACTAGGGTTGACGTACCGTCAGTGAGCCTGGTTAAGCGGATATGCTATCCGCATGAGATGAGAACAAGGTCACGTCACCTGCCATAAAGCATGGTAGGCAAAATGAGCCCAATGCGTTAAACAAATGTAAGCGGGTAGCTGCTGAATTTCACAGTGGTGTCCAGTTTCAGACAGCAGGATTACTGATCTCGCAGCAGCACATTTTGTTGGGTGCAACACCTGACATGCTTGTAGAATGTGACTGCTGTGGGAAAGGACTTGTGGAGGTGAAGTGTCCGTGGACTGTAAAAGACAGCAGCCTGGCTGATTTACTGTGCAAGTCGGACAGTTACCTAATTGAGTGCAATGGTGAGCTTCAACTGAAAACCACTCACCGCTACTATTACCAAATACAGCTACAGCTGTTTGTGTGGCAGCGGGAGTACTGTGACTTTGTGCTGTGGAACCACAATGAAATTAATGTTGAGCGAATAAGAGCAGATCAGAGGTTCTTGGACCCTTTAATACAAGTTGCCAAGACCTTTTTCTGCAGAGTTCTGATGCCTGAACTTGTCGCCCGTTGGTACAGCAGAAGCAAGGAGAATCGTGCTGTTGCGTCAACTGTGAGCGCATTTTCACAAGCAGGCCAATGCAGCTCAAATGATACAAGTCATCCAAGTTGCAATCAGCCTCCAGCTGGTGCCCAAAGTGTTGCAGTGTCACCACTGAGCACGTTTCAACAAGCAGGCCAGTGCACCAAAAAAAATCACAAGCTGTGCGGACAGCACTGATATGAAGTACTGTATTTGTCAAGGTCCAGAACAAGGTAAAATGATTGCCTCTGATGCTCCCAACTGTGCCATAACATGGTTTCACTTGAAATGTGTTGGTCTAAAGAAAGCACCAAAAAGTGTGAAGTGGTTTTGTGAATCCTTGCAAGAAGTCACCCGTGCAATCATAAGGCAAGAACACCAGTAATATGCATCTACATTGTGTGATAATTGTTTTCTGTGATACTTTCTGTGAAATGCCTTGTTCGTTCAAACGCTCCTTGTTTTCGTTCACTTTTTTTTTCCTTTTCTCAAAGTGGGTTGGTTGCCAATTTTCTTGTTGGGTTAATTTTTCCACTTTGACGTTTTGACAGCTCCCACTTGCAAAAAGTTTTGCGATGCTCGCCATGTCGCCACTGCTTCACAATGCGAATGTTGCCGTGAAGCCAGCATACGACATTCTTTCGCGTGGAGTGCCTGTAATTTTATGGCTGCGCTCTTTAAAGGGACACTAAAGCGAAACAATGACTTGGTTTAGATTGACAAACTGCCCTCTGAGAACTCTAATGCCATATGTTTCACTGTCATAAGTTCATTATTAGCGGAGAAAATCAAATTTGAAGTTTTATTTTTAAATTTGGCACCGATATCTGCGCGCGTGACGTCAAATTGCAAATGTATTTTTCGTATTTTCGCGACATTGGCTAGATGACATTTTCTGAACCTTCGTATGCTAGGTCTCTGGCACCCACAGATGGCAATGCACCTCATTTTTGTCGATTAGAAGCTACGTAGGACTCGGTAGACGCCTTCAGAATCGATGACGTCACGTTGTTTGGTGCGGGAATCTCAAGGTGGCGTCTCCACCCGCATTTTCTTTTCGCGTTTCTCTCGCTTACCAAGCGTTGTGTCGCGGTATGAGTGGTGTTTTCAGGATTGTGAAATTGTACTTAACTAATACGCAAAAACTCGTTTTGCTCTTTAGTGTCCCTTTAACTGTTTGTCTTGTCACCTGTTTACATTAGAGCAGCACATCTTGTTCGCACATTAGTTAGAATATGCACTGTTGTACCACTGAAAAGCGGTACCAAACCCTCTTTTGTCTGCTCCAGAACATTGCCCCTTTGGCTCCAAATCCTAAACTGACTGGATCACCAATGCCTCATGCATGTAGCACATTGAATTTTTTTTGCTATGCTAGTCTTGGACACAACAGCAATGTGCCAAAAAATCATAGGAAACTACACCATTTATTTACAAATGTGGAAAAACTTGCCAACCTATGCTTCATGCATGTAGCACATTCAGTTTGTCGCTATGCTATGCTAGTCTTGGACACAACAGCAATGTGCCAAAAATCGTAGGAAACAACACCATTCTGTGATTGAAAACATTTATTTACAAGTGTGGAAAAACTTGACAATAAAACAGTGTTTGGAAACATTCCATATTATGACTGCAGGTGCAAATTTCTTCACAAATTGAAGCGGGAGAAAGCTTCAAATAATGGCCCTTCTCACTGCCTTAACACAAATACGCATGGAAGTAATGAAATACACAAAGCATACAAGGAGAGTTTGAAAAGAAATGAAACTGTTGCTGTAACATCTCTAGTGTACAAAATTGTAAGCAGGTCTCTTACTGCACACACCGCCTTTCAAGTGTGCTGAAATTTTTTAGTAGCCTTCTTTGTTTACCAAACGACCAGTGTTGTGGGTAACCCGTTGAAAGTAACTGCGGTACCAGTAACATGTTACTCTTAATGGCGAAGCTGTTTAGCAAATCATGCCTTGTTCACCCAATACCAAAAAATATCGTCGTCATAAACAGGTATGTGCCACAGAAATTTGTGCGGCCTATCCGAAAACTCATTTATTTAGTCCTTCAAGAGCGTGGTAGTTGGTCGGTACAAAAATTCAAACAAAAAAAAATATGGAAGCAAACTCTTACAAGCATAACAGAACATGAACGTCATTAATGCAATCGAAGAATGCAGAAGTTAAACACACAGCACTGGCCTAATGGCGCACATTTAATACACATATACACACAAAATATGCCTTAAGAGCAAGTCTATGTCGCACTAAAAAAAAGATAATACTCGGCATCATCCTTAAAGGGGTATGTGCCACAGAAATCTGGTAAACCCCACTACAGACAACTTCCACTAAAAAATAAGTAGGCAACAGTTAGCTTAACAAATGGCTACGAAGTGACGGTGGTGAGCCAAAGACCCCAAGTAAGGACAACGAAAGAATACTAGGGAACGGCAAAGGCAATGGCGGCTGCTAGAAGGCACCGAAGTGATGGAAGGCCTACACCAACGATGATGTGCCTGTGTCGTGTCTGCGACTGTCTGTGGTTTACCTCTACCTATGTGCGCTGAGAATCAACGTAGAAACAACCTGCATACCCTAGCCAAGGCCTAGAAGCAACCAGATTAGTCTTCAGAATCATCTAGTTTTTCTCTTTCAAGGCTTGTGTGGTTTAGTGCAAGCTGCGTCATTTTTTTAGGGGCGAAGCTCCTTAGGGTGTGGGTCTGCCCCTGCTCTGTAGTAGTAGTAGGTAGGTAGCCACAGGTAGTGGAATGTTCCCACTCCACGTGATAAAGATGATGACGCAGTATAGTGGAATGTACCCACTACACGTGATAACGATGACGCTGATGACCATGAAGTATAAGCGCATTCCAGACCACACATTCTCTTTCTGCCATGGATGAAAACGATCGAGCTTCGCCCACTCATCATCATTCACTTCGTGGATATGGCGTGATTTTTCGTTCAGTAGCTTAGTAAAGTACTTATGATTTTGGAGCTGTAACGGGCGATATGCTTACGTTACTTGTTACTTTTTATTCCAATTATGCCAGGAGCTTTACACAAAACTCTGTCTCGTAGGTGCCACGTTCCCAAAGCTTACCCCGACATTCTTTTGTCTCGCAGCAGACTACCAGGCGTTGAAAATAGGAGTATCAACCAATGTTTCCGTCGAGCGTCTATTTGTAGTGTTCACTAAGAGGTCTTGGAAGCTGACTCTATGACAATTTACATATCGCCGTTTCTTAATTTCCTCAACAAGGAAGGTGTACTTGCAAAGTGAACAATAACTGTATTTTACCTACGACTTCCCGCAACTGTTTGAGTCTCATATAATAAATAAAGCAGCATTTATGTCAAGAAGGCAAATGAGAAAAGTATCACTAAACTTAAGTACTATTCTTCGGCATGGTAACAGGCACGTGCTTCGTTTCTGTAGCTTCCATAGTGCTGTCAAGAAAAGTTGTCGCCGAGTATAGTAGAAGCGCACCGCCATAATTATTGCAGATTTGTTGAGTTGAGTTATGTTTTCTTTGCGGAGGGCGTTGATGATCAAATCTCAGTCTCCTCTTAATATGTTTGCCAAACTTGCATCCCCTTAATCAAATGGCACGACGGAATTGCTGAGGTTTGTGAGTGCACAACAAACGCGTGCAATCTTGTCAATCTGAGACCTGCCATGCTCGTCAGACTTTAGGACTTCAACAGGCAAGCTGCCCTTGAGGATGGTGTACTTGCCCCTGACCATGCCTATGACGCGTTCCACATGTATTCTCACATTGGCTATCTCCCTTGTCCGCTCAACATCACCACTGCACAGCTGCCTCCTCCCTTTCGTAAAAGCAGGTGCAACAAGTGTAGCATGGCACATGCCTACACTTTCTGCGATTAAAAATCCCCTGTCAGCCAACACAACATCACCGAACTCTAAAAGGTCCAGGACCCCACATTGTTCCGTTATTGCCTTATCACTGGCACGGCCTCCATACGCATCTGAAAGAAAAGTAACCGCCCCCTGAGGATTAATTCCCAACAAAAATTTTACGGTATTATGATGCTTATACTGAGACCATGTCTCCGCTCGAGGAAGGTAGGAGCTCGGCCTGTCGATGCTGATCTCAAAACAGTCGAGAATTACGCGAACCTTCAAACCGAAGTTGTCAACAAAGGCTACCGGCATCGTCTTCATGACTTCCTCTTTGTCTGACCAGCGTACTAGTGGACCAATGCGATTAAAAAACACAATCAGCCACTTTTCGCAAATACGAGACGCTGTGGGCTGTGATACACCGAAACGGTACGCAAGATCTTGTAGCTGACAGCCCAGCCTTAACCTCATCAAAAAGAGAACCATCTCTTGGAACTGTGTGAGGGTATGTTTGGCTGAATGTGAAATATGGCCTCTCAACAGTTCAAATACAGAAAGCAACATGACATATGTTGGAAGGCCTGTGTAAAAGGCCACTTTTCGATCATCGTCCTGCAGGCTTTCTTTTGTGAACTCTGCTGAATTAACAGCCCCTTGACATGACCGGAGTCGTGCAATTGACTCAAGTTCAGTTATGTCGTCTTTCGACATGTCCGTCTGGCAGACAGCATCTAATAACAGAAGAAAACAAAACAAATTAGGAGGAAGAAAGCAATGGGAGTTTGTCTAAAATGTGACTAAAAAGACAGTGACCGGTAAAAAGAATTTTAACAATAAATCCCCGTTAAATACACATGCCACCTCAACTCCGGAAGGGCACATATTTTACACATATTACACCCAGCTGAACCTCACAATTTTACATACCAACATTCGCCTTCAGTTTCTTCCCTGGTGGTTCAGGAGGTTCTCCAGTGAGAGGTGCAGGACTGCATGCTCCAGAGGGAGGACTCGCTGCCGCCGAGGGTGCCGCATTAGTCGCTGCAGCAAGAGCAGCATCGGCTGCAGCCTCGGGGGGGAGCAGGGCTGGTCGCTGCTGCTGCTACAAGAGGAGCAGTGCTGGACACTATTTTGAAGAAGCATGGCACAGAATAGATATTTACGGACGTGGTACAGCAATCCAAATAAATAATGGAAGGTTTAGGGGTTTGGAATTACCATCGGCGAAAAGCTGACGTTGCGAACGTGCCTTTCGGCGGCTGTATCGATCGTCGTTCGTGTTCTTTACATCGTAGCCTAGATGCTTTGATGGGGCCCAGTCCGGACTGCAGTCGTCAAACAAGCTTGAAGGATAACCTGAAACAGGTTATAAATCATACAGTTCACGGCACGCACAGTTCGCTAAAACAGACTGTGGCCCTGCGAAACAGGGTACACCAACGCTCTGCTGAAAGCAAGGCCTGCATCCGCGATGCCCAAAATAACACTTTTTACAATGACAAGAACGGGCAGCGCTTTAAAATAGGTGACATAGGTGCGAGACTTGCATACCTGATATAAAGTGTCGGCAACACACTTTGTACTTGTGCGGATTATTGGCGACACCCTTCCTGTTGAGGCGGGCGATCCACTCGCGCTGCCGGCGTTCCGACAGCTGCCTCGTCTTGCCGCTTTCATGCACGCGCACCTTTGGAATCTTGAAAAACCGAAAGTTGGTGAGGTCCTGATTTCTCTGCTTCGCCTTTTCCTTCTCGGCTTTCGTGTACGTACGGCTTCTGCAGCCTACAACGGCGCAGTAGACCATGGCAGCTACAGACCGGCCGTACACGCTGCTTTGCTTGTCTGCTTGTTATTGCTTCAAAATGGCGGATTACCCAGAGTGCACAGCGAGACTTGCCTGCATGTCGCTGTCGATGCCGGTCGTGCATACACCCTATAGGGGTTGGCTGTACCCGCGCCTTTCTCTATCATTTGATTGATAGTATCAATGTGGTCTATTGTTGAGTGGCCTGTACGAAATCCTGTTTGGACCTTTGATTGGTTGAAGTCTAACGATGTCTTAATTCTATTAGGCATTATTTTTGTAAATATCTCGTATACAACGGGCAGTATAAGCTGATTGGCCTGTAATTTTTCAAGTCCTTGACGTCCCCTTTCTTGGATTAAGATGATGTTTGAATTCTTCCAAGATTCTGGTACCCTCCCTGTCAAGAGACAATTCTTATACAGGGTGGGCAGTTTTTCTAACACGATCTGTCCACCGTCTTTCAACAGATCTGATGTTACCTGATCCTCACCAGAGGCTTTTCCTTTTTTGAATTCCCTCCAGACTTTCCATACTTCCCCATGTCGCACTTTTGGGATGTCAACTTCCTTTGGACTACTACTACTTCTTACATTGTCGTCCTCGTTGTCTCGGCTGCTGTACAGATCTCTGTAGAACTCCTCCGCCACTTTAACTATCCATACTGGTAGTGAGTGACCTTGCCTTCCCTGTCCCTTAGTGCATACATCTGGTATTCGCCTATGCCCAATTTCCGCTTCACAGCTTTGAGACTTCGTCCATTCTTTAGAGCATACTCATTTCTCTCCGTGTTACCTCTTTATGTCGGTTGCCAGTATATTTTGTCTATTGTGTTTGAGGCTTTCATTATTGAAGTTTCTTCATTAGGTTTCTCGGCTCCTGGGACAGCTTGCTAGGGTGCTGTCTAATATTGCACCTCCGACTTCTATTGCACACTCCTTAACGATACTAGTCAGATTATCATTCACTGCGTCAACGCTAAGGTCGGTTTCCTTCGTTAAAGCCGAGTATCTATTTTGAAGCGATACCCTGAATTCCTTTGCTTTCCCTCTCAGCTTTTCACTAAAATATACCGCTATGGCGAACCACGATTCAAATTTCGCCACTTCCCTGTCACGGGAAGTTCCGGTCCGACGTAGCTTAGTTGTCGCGCTTCGTGCGCACAGGGCGCGACCAGTTCAGATTTCGCCCTCGAAATCCGATGAGGAATATCTCAAACTACGTGCAACTTTTGCGATTTCTTACACATGGGTAAGCCATAAATTATCATGCACTACAACCTTTTAACTTTCATGATGGTGAAGCGCTAAAAGAAACCGAGGCTTACGAAGAACACAGGACGAGGCGCTACTAGCAACTGAGTTTATTTAGAAAACAACGCCTTCATATATATAAAATGTACTCCATCGTTAAAAACCAAAAAATACTTTTTAACGCGTGATCATAAAGAAACAATCAGGCAAGAAATAAAAACCGCGCATGCACTCGTACCAAGGCAACAAACGCACTTAATTTGCTTTCTCTCTAAAAAAGCAACCTCACATTCCGAAAGCAAAACGGATGGCTGGCTAACGCAAGCATTGCCACTTTTCCTGATGTGATAAGCCTCAACAATCTCTCTGACAGTTCGATCGGCGTGCTTGTGAACAACTGTTTTTTTTTCAAAGTCAGGTTTGCACGTGCACTCTTCACAGTGCGTTGCTAGATGTGAATACGGTGCCGCTTTCAATGAACTTTCGTGTTCGCGAAGGCGTACATTTACGGGGCACCGTATTCACATCTAGCAATGCACTGTAAAGAGTGCACGTGCAAACCTGACTTTGAAAAAAATTGGGCAGATCTCAAGTACCATGGGAAGCGATGGTTATGCGAAGCATGCGGAGGTAAAGTGACTGGGTTGTATTTTTTTTATTAAGCGAAACGTTGCGAAATGACGCTAAATATATGTACAAATGTTGTACGCACAGACATATGTTGAACAGTCCCATATGTTTTATATAACCAGATGCTTACAGGTGCGTAATGATGCCAACAGAAACATGGGTATTAAACACCAGAATCGGTAAGCTGATATGTAGCGCTTGTGCTTGCGAGGATGGTAGCCATGGATAGTGCTACCTAAACCAACTACAGTGGATGGCGCTTAAGTATATAAGTGACGTTCACCAGATATGACTCCTTCATCATAGGTGTACATATGTAATGTTTTTAAAATCAGATATAGCCAGCACTGCAAGTACAGTTGACGTTTCAGCAACATTACGCCTGCATAGGGTATTTTTCCAAAGTAGTTTCGAGACCTGACGTTGCTCTGTGGTAGAATGCTTGATTTACACGCAGAATGCTTGGGTTCGATTCCTGCTGAGAGTCTGGTTTCTATTCTTTGCATTCGTCGGGTCAACGACGCCGATGTCCGTTTTTCTTAAAGCTCTTGCATTTAAATGAACAATGTGAACGCCACCGATGTCAGTTTTTCTTAACGCTCTCGCATTTAAATTTGGTATCAATGTATGTATTCGCCGTTCCTGGGTAGATATAAATTGTCAAACACCTGTGGCGCATACCCGCATACCGCGGCCCATGGTATACGGGTATGAGCCACACGTGTCTGGAGAAATGAGTTTGACGACGTACACGACAGGATTTTCACATTATTCATGTCACGACCAGCCAGACATATTCGTCAAATCCTCTTACACTCCCATACTAATTTTGGTCAACTCCAAGTTAAGGAGGCGACCATGAGAGCGCCCAGACGTAGGCGGCTAGATAGATAGATAGATAGAGACGCAGATAGAAACGCTCAAAGTGCTCGCAGTAGCAAAAAAATGCTTCGCATTTACAGACCTCCCTGGTGGATTAACCCGCCGAGAGGAGGTTTCATTGAGGAGGCATCGTGTTAGATGACAGAAATAACGAGCGCTAAAAATGACGAGCACACAAAGAGAAGACCAGACACAGGACAGGCGCTTTTTTTTGGGGGGGCGATATTAACAACTGTTTATAGTCGTCACACCCACCGAGTTAAAATAGATACATTCATGGTGTTGCGCATGCGTCACATTGCATTGCAAGCAGAGCAAAACAAAAAAAAACTGCAAAAAAGTAGACAAAACGAACATTCGATAGCACCTGTAGAATAACAAGGTGCAAGTCACCACTGCGCATGTCAATAGGTGCCCTGCAGAAATTCAAATTCGGAAGCATGCAAGGATATCGAAGCCTCACTTATACAAGATCCAACGTGCTTTTTGATAAAAAAACGCTTCCAAAGCGAGCCGAGATGAAATGTGTTTGCTTCTGCCCAGTATGCTGGTGCTTCGAAAAATCGGTTCACACCCACATGCAAAACAGGCATGAAGTGCCTTTGGTTTTTTCTGTCCCTAATAAGCTGCAAAAGCTTTGTCCTCGGATCTGCGTTGAGAGCAGACGAGGATGCAGCACCAGGCATGCAAAGCCTTTCGTCAAATGCTCTGTTGGAGTTGTCTACTCCATTCCCATGTCCTGTGGGAAAGTGTACATCGGCCAGTCAGAAAGATGTGTCAATGACCGACTTAGGGAGCACGCACTAAGTGCAAGGAAGAAAGAGGACAAGTATGCGCATCTTGTCGCACACATTTCTGCATGTGGCTGTGAACCGATCTCGTCCTGTGCGTGTTGTTTTCGTGCGTCATGTGTGCGTGAGCAGCGCGCTGCTCGTTTCGACATGCTTGCCATTCGTCGCTTGACATTCCAATTTGTTGCTATCGCATTCATTGCTTCGCCTTGTGGCGAAACTGTGACTTTTTAGATGAGAAGCATCTTATGGCGAAGCTTAATCCGGTGGTGGTGGTGGTGGTGGTGTGCCGCGTGGGCCTCCCTTACTGCGCATGCGCACACTTTCAAAAAAATAAAAAACCTCATTTCCCCCTCTCTCTCTCTCCTCTAGGCAACCCTCCCCGTGGCGTCCACACTCCCACTGCGCATGCGCGTCCCCCCCTCTCTCTCCCCTCCTACGCTCCCCCCTCTCTCCTCTAGGCATCCCTGCCCGCGGCGTCCACACTCCCCACTGCGCATGCGCGTCCCCCCCCTCGCTCTCCTCTCCTACGCTCCCCCCCCTCTCTCCTCTAGGCATCCCTGCCCGCGGCGCCCACACTGCCACTGCGCATGCGCGTCCCCTCCTCTCTCTCCTCTCCTACGCTCCCCCCTCTCTCGCCTCGCGACGCCGACGCAGGCAGCGTCTGCTAGCGAGTTTCTTGGTTGAAAAAACCCGACTGCTCGCGCTGGACAACCGTTCACTGGCCACTCCGTATATATGGCGAATGGATTTTCGACCTGGAAGGTGGTGCCGGTGGGAGATTTCTCCTGTGTGTTGTTGAACAATAAAAATTCGCAGCGTGCGCGTTAACTAAAAGCGGACTGCGGGTCTCTGTGTCCAGTCGGAGTCTTCTGTCTCTCCTTGCCCATTAGCAGCGATTGGCATGTTCCAGTAGGCAAACACCGCTTCATCACTGCGTGCTTTGCGCCTCCCCAGTTTTCTCTCCTGCGCAACGCTGCGCAACGCTGCGATGAGCGCCAGCGTCAACGCCGCCGCCAGTGTAAGCGTTAGCGCCCGCTGCTTCACATCTACACATGGTTCCCTTTAGCGGGAGATGGTGTAATTTTTTTCGTACTGTCATGTATCGCCAACCAAAACAGCTACCTGGGCCGGAAATCATCCTGGATTTTTTCTAGATTTCCTTTTCGCGGTAAAAAAAAGTACACTACGGCGTGGACGTTACTGACCCCTGGCGGCCCTGTATCTCGCTGCCCAGCGCATCACACCGTCATAAATATCCTGAGAACAGAGGCGTAGTGCCGTAGATTGCCATTTCGCACGCGGAGAGCTGTTTAACGGGCTCCGCTCTCTCACGCCGAGCCATGCTGCCACGAAGGTTTAGCTATCGTTGACTCTCCCGACGCTAGGGATTAAGGCTAAAGACACGGTATTGTGAAGACACCGTGGCGGTGGCAACGTCATTAACGTTAAATTATTATATCTTGCTTGCAGAGGGCCCAAATGAGGGGGGCAGTCGCCGCTTACCGCAGACATTTCGTGCTCGTGCACCTGTTCGGGCAGCCGGGAGTCGTTTTGGACAAAGATGAACATATTGTTACGTAAAAATAACACGAGGCGTGGCTATTTACGAGTTGTATTTACATCGACCAAGATGGAGGACAGCAGGCACAGCGGACAGATCAGCCCTCTTCGCACAGCGGACAGATCAGCTACGCAGCTACGTAGCAGGGGGGGAGGGGGTTGAACAAAATGTCAGCTGACGTTACAACTTCACAGGCGTTCCGCATAGCTCACATATTGGCTCATTTCTCATATGGGTCAGGAGGCCAGAATCATATCGATACCGATCTTCACAATGACTAAAATCTGAACGCTGATTGTAGTATACATTTTGTTCCGTGGTTATGTTACTACACACGATGACCGCATAGGGTGTCTAACAAAAAAAAGTTGCTTAAGACCAGTCACGTCTCAGTAGCACCCGAACAAAGCGTTATCAATCCCGTTAGGCGAGAAAATAATATATGCACCATTAAGGAACGTCACAGATAGTGGCAACTTTATTAAAAAAATATAGGACGAAGAGTGTCACGTGCCGGCCGTGGGCCGCAAGCTCGGTCGGCGGGCCGCGTGTTCGAGACACCTGGCATAGAAGGTGAACGTAGAAGTTGCGCCGCCCTGTAGCGCCAGAACACAGCCTAGTATAGACTGCTATTTCGGTCCCGGCAGCGAACTTTTTTAGGGGTCACGCGTATTTACAACGCCATAAGAATGGCTATGGCTGCACCCAGGGGGCTTTCGTTGAAAAGGTGCACAAAAAAGGGAGACAATGGAGCACGTTGATGTTTTCTGCGAGCGTGTAATTTTCTTGATAGCTCTGGTGGCCGATGCCGGCTACGCTTAATCAGCCACTATGAGCTCCGTAAAGTGGGTTGCCTGCAGAACTACACTCTCGGCAAAAACAGCGCCATACAACGCAAGAAGACCCGCCACTGCTCTACGGGACAGCTAGATTTTGTGGCACTTGACACTTATCACGGTTGCCCAGCCATCGTATGCCAGCTTTTGTTTACTTTTGAACTTTCGTTATAGTTAGCCGCTGTTAACCTTATGCACATAATGTCCTAAATTATGGTATCCCATTGTTAATTTGCATTGTGCCGTAACCACTGATCGATCTTATGTATATGTGTGCTAGCTGAAAATTTACAGCGAAAGCTGTTATGAGATCACAACAGTCGATTTTGGCGCCGTGGTTATCAGCTGCCTCCGGTGTTCGTAACCGCTATCGCACGAAAGAAGAAAGGACGAAATGAGGAAAAGATTTTTTGGTCTGGGATTGGATGGGATTTGAACGTGGGCTCTCTGACTGGCAGTGGAGTATTCTACCACAGAGCCGCGCTCCTTCACAAAAATACCATGTACGTACAGGCGTCATGTCGGGCATGGAATCGTGTTAACATATGTAATATAGTGTCACGTGGTTATGACGTGGATGAAGACAGGAGTAGGCTTCTTCTAGGTGAACCTCTTTATTTGGCCGAACTTGTGGCCGCGAAACAAACTCAAATTACAGCAGGCAGTGCACACTGTAGACTGATATCAGCGCACAGAGCGTCGGTCGTCGAAGAAACTGACAAGCGGTGAAGCGCGTCGGCATTTACACGTGTGTCATCGAATATTCCAGCCTTATCACTGGTTGTCACGAAAGCTCTGGAATAAGCTCGCGTGTTCGCGTCTTGAGCGCAATCTTAACACAACGATCTACAATAATCGCCAAGCTTCTCGAACCTCGAGGCGCGGTCTGCGCTGAGCATTGCTGACAACCTTTGTGGGCGTGAACCGAATACAGCAAAAGTACATGAAGAAGCGCGCGTGGCAATAGCGTCGTTGAAGAGTGCAATAACCACCAGGCCTCACACAATGCGAATTGCGCAACATGTGAAACGTTGAATGCTTCCAACCCCTCACAAAGGGCTTAGCCATAATTCTTCGTCATCATCCACACCACAAAGAAAGTGCAAACAACGCCTTACCGATGTGTAGCAGGTACCACGCTTCTCCGCAGAATGACGAAAAATCCCATAGTAGGTTCTTCTCTACTTCATTAAAATTACGATATCTATGGCGCAGTGGGTACCTTCCACGTGTGCTTGTATTAGTTGCCCCCAGAGAGTCTAAAACGGGCTCTAGAAATGCCGCTCTTGCAGCTTTCCTTGTGACTGTGCTGCGTGTGCCGTGCAGGCCTGGCGATTTTTCTTTAGAAGGATCCGTTGGTGGGCTAGTTGGTACATGTCTTGATATATACTGAGTATGTACAGCGCAAATAAACGAAGACAACCGAAGACACATGAACAGCGCCAGTCTATGTCGTTCATGTGTCTTCTGTCGTCTTCGTTTCTTTGCGCTGCACATGCTCAGTATATATCAAGATTTTTCTCTGTCGTTGTTTATATTATTATATTGTCACGTGCCCGTGACGTCAACGAAGGCAGCAGTCGGTAGGTTCAAAATGAAACTGTTTATTTGGCCGAACTTGTGGCCGCTAAACGGAAAGTCAGATTACAACAATACACGCTGGCACTGATAACGGCGAACAGAGCGTCGGCCGTCGATCAACTGAACATCGTTGGAGCGCGCCGGCTTTTATGCATCACGCATCGAACATTCTAGCCTTATCACTAGAGGCCGGATTTTTAGGCACTAAAAAGGCGTGTTTTAGGCGCCAAAAATAGGCAGGCAAAACACCATTTTAGGCTTCCAAAATCGTAAATATAGGCACAATAAATTTTTACATAAATTCAATATATTTCAAACACAGACGTACGCGACCTGTATTTGCGACAGGAGAGCAAAAATGTGTGTGTTTATGATGGCACAAAGGCACCAACGGTTGAACATATAGCCACGTAATTGTCCTTTTTCTTGCACGGATCGGAGCACACGGTCTCTCCTTTCATTCTGTGTGATGGTGGTTCAGGTGTCCACCGGAGAATCAAAACACTCCTGGCTCTCTTTATTTTCGGCATTCACAGAAGCAGATAGACTGCTAGAAGACCAGAAGGGAAGGATCCCTCTTATTGACCGGGTCTAATCGCTTAGGGTCAGTTGCTCCTCTGTCGGTGAACACCTTTAAAGGGCCCATCATCAGGTCTGATTATTTTGAGGTGACAAGTGTTTTGCATGGATTGGGCGCTCACGATCACGTCACGGATTGGGCGCTCACGATCACGGGGTCATGATACATGATCCGTGCCAGCCTCTCCAAACGTGTGCGCACTGAGGGATCCATCCCATAGAAACAGGCCGTACACTACACAGAACGCCGAAACGACACAACACCGCTCGCGTGCACGACCTGGCTCCGGCACGTCATGCGCACGTGACCTTGCGTGCACATGACGCCTCCTCGCATCATGGTTTCGAGCCCCGTAATGAACCAACCTGAAAAATTATTGTGGTCCAACGCTCTTCATTCGGCACGCAACAACTTCCGGTGTCTAACTATGTGACCTGGTGAGAAGTAAATTACAAACAAAACCAAAGCCGCGTGCACATCTACTCTCTCCTTTCCCCTGACGGCACTCCACGGTTACGCATTCGTTTGCCACCTTCCCTCGGCAGCTCAGAGGGACCTCCTATTTCCTGCCCACTGCCTCACCCATGTCTTCAAGGTGGTTCACTTCCTTCAGGACACTGGACTGGACAAACGGCTAGAAGCCACCCGCCGCATCCTCGGCAATGGAAGCGACTCTCATCTTCTTCTTATCTCCTCTTCTCATCTTTATTTCCCTTTCCGTATTCCATAGCAGACGCTGAGACGTGCTCCCATTTAGGGTTGCATAAATAGCGTCTCTTGCTCTCATGAACCTTAGCTCCTCCAGGCGCTCGCGACGTGTCAACGCTTTGGCATAGGCCAGTCGGCGCGTCCCATTTTGCGGCTGCTAGCAGCTGTTTTCCGGAGCTTGAACTAGAGGGCTAGTTTGAACTCCATAGTGTTCCTAACGGTTAATGTTGCCTAGTAACATGAATAACGGTCTCAAACTGCACTCGAAAGTGAAACTTGAGGTTAAATAGTGTTCATATAGGCACCCATTTGGAAAATAGGCATTTATAGGCACTTATAGGCATTTAGGCACGAACGACGAAAATAGGCATTTATAGGCACTATAAAAACACTATAAAACCTCTTCTTAACATCTAATTCGTGCTCATGTATCACTGTGGCACGATAGGAACGCAAGGAAAAAAATAGGCATTGGCCTATAATCCGGTCTCTACTTATCACTGGTCATCGCGCACGCTCTGGAATAATATCGAGTGGTCGCGTCTTGCGCGCAATCTTAACAAAACGATCTACAATGATCGCGAAGCTTCTCGAACATTGGGGTGCGGTTTGCGCTGAGCGTTGCTGACAGTCTTTGTGGGCGAAAACTGAATACAGCAAAAGTGAAAATAAGAAATGCGCGTGGCAATGCCCCCTCTGAAAAAGCGTCGTCCCGATGGTTAAAACAGAACACGGGGGGGGGGGGGGGTGACCAATGTATGCAAGAATAACAATAATAAAGCAAGAAAGTACAATAAGCAATAAGCACAAGCATGATAGTGCAATAAACAATAACCACAAGCAGGAAAGTACAATAATAAAGCAAAAAGTACAGTCCTCACATTCACTAACGCGCGTAATATGGCTTGAGGCGCACGACATGGATGACTTCAGGTCGCGCACGACGCCGCTGAGAGTTCGTAATGCCGTCAGGGACAACCTCGTAGTCGAGTGCGCCGAGGCGTCGAAGTACCCTGTACGGGCCGAAGTATCGTCGAAGAAGCTTCTCACTAAGTCTCCGTCGGCGTATTGGCGTCCAAATCCCATACACGGTCACCGGGTTGGTATTCCATGTGGCGTCGTCGAAGGTTGTAGCGACGGCTGTCGGTCTTTTGCTGGCTCTGGATGCGCAGAGGGGCGAGTTGTCTGGCTTCTTCGGCGCGCTGAAGGTACATGGTGATGTCGACATTTTCCTCGTCGGATACATTGGGCAACATGGCGTCGAGCGTCGTTGCCGGGGTCCTTCCGTAGACCAATCCATACGGCGTCATCTGCGTCGTTTCTTGTACCGCCGTGTTGTAGGTAAAGGTTACATACGGAAGGATGACATCCCACGTCTTGTGCTCGACGTCGACGTACATGGCCAGCATATCGGCGATGGTCTTATTTAGACGCTCGGTGAGGCCATTGGTCTGTGGGTGGTAGGCGGTGGTCCGGCGGTGACTTGTTTGGCTGTACCTGAGGATAGCCTGAGTTACGTCCGCTGTAAAGGCCATACCCCTGTCCGTAATGAGGACCTCTGGGGCGCCATGACGCAGTACGATGTTCTTGACGAAGAACTTTGCTTCCTCAGCGGCGCTGCCTTTGGGCAGGGCCCTTGTCTCGGCGTAGCGGGTGAGGTAGTCAGTTGCTACGACGATCCATTTGTTTCCGGAATTCGACGTCGGGAACGGCCCCGGTAAGTCCATGCCGATTTGATGGAACGGCAGGCGAGGTGGCTCGATGGGCTGCAGAAGTCCCGCTGGCCTAGTCGGAGGTGTCTTCCGTCGCTGACAATCTCGGCAAGTCTTTACGTAGTGGCTGACGTCGGACAGAGAGGCGAGGCCAGTAATACCTTTCTTGTATCCTCGCTAGCGTGCGGGAAAGTCCAAGGTGTCCAGCAGTCGGGTCGTCATGCAGACCGTCCAGAACTTCTGGACGTAACGCGGAAGGTACTACGAGGAGGAAGTTGGCCCGAAGTGGCGAGAAGTTTTCTTTAGCAGAACGCCGTTCCGCAAGAAGAACGACTCCAGTCCTCGTCTGAATACCTTTGGAACAACGGTGGCCTTGCCCTCGAGGTATTCCACGAGGTCCTTGAGTTCCGGATCGGCCCGCTGTCGTTCGGCTAAATCATCGGCGCTTACGGTTGCCAAGAAGTAGTCGTCGTTCTGGTCTTCCTGGGGTGGCGGCTCGACGGGGGGCGCGCGACAGGCAGTCGGCGTCAGAGTGCTTTCGTCCGGACTTGTAAACGATGGTAATGTCAAATTCTCGAAGTCTCACGCTCCATCGCGCCAGACGACCTGAAGGGTCACTCAAGTTAGCTAGCCAGCACAAGGCGTGGTTGGTCACTTACAACCTTGAAGGGCCTGCCATAGATGTAGGGGCGAAACTTTGACGTAGCCCATATGATGGCAAGGCACTCTTTTTGCTGTTGTGGAATAGTTGCCTTCTGCCTTGGACAGCGACCGGCTAGCATAACTGATCACCCTTTCCTGTCCGTTAGTCTTCTACACAAGGACGGCGCCGAGTCCTACGCTGCTTGCGTCGGTGTGGATTTCCGTATAAGCGTATTCGTCGAAGTGCGCAAGTATCGGAGGCGTCTGCAGGCGTCGTTTAAGTTCTTGAAATGATTTGACTTGCGCCGTTTCCCACCTGAATTCGACGTCGGTCTTCGTGAGCTGCGTTAGTGGCTCGACGATCTGTGAAAATTCCTTCACGAGGCGTCTGTAATAGGCGCACAAGCCAAGAAATCGGCGTACGGCCTTCTTGTCGGTGGGTGACGGGAAGGCGGCGATGGCAGCTGTTTTCTGCGGGTCTGGGCGCACTGCAGACATGCTGATTACGTTAGCCAAAAACAGGAGCTCCTCATATGCGAAGCGGCACTTTTCTGGCTTCAGGGTGAGTCCGGATCTCTTGATTGCTTGAAGTACCGTTTCAAGGCGCTGTAGGTGTTCGTCGAAGTTCGAGGAAAACACAACGACGTCGTCCAAGTACACAAGGCCAAGTCTGCCACTTCAAGCCAGCCGGTACTGTATCCATGACGTGTTGGAATGTCGCAGGTGCCGAGCAAAGACCAAAGGGCATAACCTTGAACTCGAATAGGCCATCTGGTGTTATGAAGGCAGTCTTTTCTCGGTCTCTCTCGTCGACTTCGATTTGCAAATAGCCGGTCTTGAGGTCCATCGAAGAGAAGTACCTCGCGTTGTGGAGTCGATCCAGGGCGTCTTCTATCCGTGGGAGAGGGTACACGTCCTTCTTCGTGATTTTATTCAGGCGGCGATAGTCCACGCAGAAGCATAGGGTTCCATCCTTCTTCTTGACTAACACCACGGGTGACGCCCACGGACTCTTGGATGGCTGGATAATGTCGTCGCGCAGAATTTCGTCGACTTGTTTTTTATGGATTCGCCCTCTGGCGTCGAAACTCTGTACGGGCTCTGACGTAGTGGTCTGGCAGTTTCCTCTATTATGATGCGATGCTTTGCCACAGGGGTCTGCCGAATTTTCGACGCAGTCCTTGTATCGCAGGAGCAAGGCTTTGAGCTGTTGTTGCTTATGCGTCGGAAGGCTCGGATTGACGTCGAAAGCTTGTTTGGGACCTCGATTCGTCGAAGCAGGTTCGGTAGCATCGAAGACGGCGAAAGCACTGCTGGCGTCCACGAAATCATTCATGTAGGCGACCGTCGTGCCAATGTTGAGGTGCCTGTATTCGCGGCTGAAATTCGTCAGCATTACCCTCGCTTTGCGATGCCGCAGCTCGGCTATGCGTCTGGCGACGCAGATCTGACGGCTCATAAGCAGGTTATGGTCACCCTCAATGACGCCCTCTAAGTTTGCGGGTACTTCGGTGCCGACGGAAATAATGACGCTGGAGAAAGGTCGGAACGATGACCTGCTCTTCTATCCGCGTTCATGGCACAATGACCAATATTCTTATACGGTGGGATGGCGTTGTCTGTAGAAAGCGTTATTGATTGGGATCGTAGGTCAATGACTGCGCCGTGTTGATTTAGAAAATGCATGCCTAGAATGACGTCCGTCGAACAATGCTGTAGGGCCACAAAGCTCGCTGGATAAGTCTGGTCTTCAATCGTGATTCTTGCCGTGCAGACTCCAGTTGGTGTTATTAGGTGGCCTCCTGCTGTCCGGATTTCGGGTCCTTCCCAAGCGGTCTTTACTTTGTTCAACTTCGTGGCGAACGGCCCACTGATGACAGAATAGTCAGCTCCGGTATGGACGAGAGCGGTGACGTTGTGGCCGTAGATGAGGACGTCGAGGTCGCTAATTCGTCGTCTTGCGCTGCGGTTTGGTCGTGGCGTCGGATCACGGCTACGTCGGCTTGTTCCGTTGCTTCGGCGTGTAGTCGTCAGGTCTTTCTGCGGTCGTGAAGTTGCGTCGCCCGGGCACCGTTCAGCTTGCAGCGTGTTCTTTAGACCTCATGGACGCGTTGTCGACGGCGGCGAAGGATCTTCGGTGTTTCGTCGTACTGCAACTGCACCTCCATCGGTTGCTGCCCTTAGTTTCCCGGATAAGGGCTCGGAGCGCGGCCCCGAGCAGGGGCGGCGTACTGCCTGCGGTGCGGTGAGGTGTAGCGGCCTGGTGACGGCGAACGGTAGGTCGTCGGGGTGTCCGCTGCGCTCCTGCGAGGTAGTCAGCGATGTCGTGCGGCCGTTCACCCCACTGTGGACGCGGCGCGTCGATGTCGAATCCACGAAGGCCCATATGGCGGTACTGGCAGCGGCGGTAGGTGTGGCCGGCCTCGCCGCAGTGGTAGCAGAGTGGACGGTAATCGGGGGGCGCGCCAGATGTCGGTCTTCCTGGGCGTGTAGCGCTGGCTGACAGGCGGGCGAGATGGCGGCGGTGGTGGCCGCGGCGGCGTCATGCGATGGTAGTGCGGCTGTGCGGCGTCTTGACGGGTGCGTGGAGGGGGTGCACTGCGTCGGGCTGCAGCAGCGTAGCTCAGGGTCTGCGGCTGAGACTGTGGTGGCTCAGGGGTGCCGAGCGACTGCTGGAGTTCTTCACGAACTATCTCGGCTATCGAATCCACCTGAGGTTGCGCTCTGGGGAACATCTTCTGCAGCTCCTCACGCACGACCGCTCTGATCGTCTCGCGGAGGTCGTTGGCTTTATGCGCTTGAACATCCGCGTAGCTCGCCGTAGGCAGGCGGCGGTTGTATTGCCTGTTGCGGATTTCTAGCGCTTTCTCGATGGTAGTGGCCTCCGGAACGAATTCCGAGACCTGTCTTCGGGGGGTTCGGCACAAGTCCGGCGAAAAGTTCTTCCTTTACTCCTCTCATGAGGAAACAAACCTTTTTTCCTCGGGCATGTCAGCGTCGGCATGCCCGAAAAGCCGCGTCATCTCCTTCGTAAAGATGGTGACGCTCTCATTCGGGAGCTGCACTCGTGTGTCCAGTAAAGTGGCGGCTCTTTCCTTTCGGACGACGCTCGCGAACGTCTCCAGGAAAGCGCCGCGAAAGAGGTTCCATGTTCGAAGCATGGACTCCCGGTTCTCGAACCACGTCCTCGCGGCGTCTTCGAGGTAGAAGTAGGCGCGGCGCAGTTTTTCATCAGAGTCCCAGTTGTTCATAGTCGCGAAGCGTTCGTACGTCTCTAGCCAGGTGTCGGGGTCCTCAGTTTACGATCCATGGAAAGTCGGTGGCTCTCTCGGTGCCTGGATCACGATCGTTGCAGGGGACACAGCGGCTGTCATTGTCCCTGTCGTCTTCGTCACCGTGTCTTTTGGCTTGTCCGGTAGGAGTCCGTGCTGTAGGGGGGAGTCCTTTCAGTCTGCGGCTGGCTCGACTGTCACTGATGGTGTCGGTGTCTTCTTCGCGACGTGGGCTGGGTTCACGGCTTGAGGGAGGCGTTCGGTACATGGGCCGTGAAGCACCTCCGCCAGATGTCACGTGGTCGTGACGTCGACGAAGGCAGCAGCCGGTAGGTCCAAAAATGAAACTGTTTATTTAGCCGAACTTGTGGCGGATAAACGGAAAGTCAGATTACAGCAATACACACTGGCACTGATAGCGGCGAACGGAGCGTCGGCCGTCGATCAACTGACAAGCGGTGAAGCGCGGGTCGGCATTTATATACATGTGCCTTCAAATATTCCAGCGTTATCACTGGTTGTCGCGCAAGCTCTAGAATAAGCTCGAGTGTTGGCGTCTTGCGCGCAATCTTAACGAAACGATCTACAATGATCGCGAAGCTTCTCGAACATTGGGGCGCGGTTTGAGCTGAACGTTGCTGACAGTCCTTCATGGGCGAAAACTGAATTACAGCAAAAGTGAAAATAAGAAACGCGCGTGGCAATATGCATTGATGAGCAGTATATAAACATCTAGTTGTTATTGGTTTTTTAGGAGCTTGCTCCTTAAGCTCGCGCCTTGTCCGGCGACAGCGGCGGCGTGTACACTTCTCCGCTCAAGGCGCCGCCTTTCCGGTGATTTCAAGAATGCTCACTAGATGGCGGCGCCGCTCAAGGCGACGAACACCACTCTTGGCACGTGCGCTTCCTTTCTCTTCGCTGGGAGCTCACGCAGTGAACACTCTTCGTTACCTCTCGGCCGCATGAACACCGCAGACGCCAAGGCAGCAGCAGAAATTAGGCGTCTTTTTCTTCTTCTAACCACCACCACCGCCACCGCTCGGCCGCATAAACACCGCAGATGCCAAGGCAGCAGCGCGGTGGGCTCGCCGCCCGAGCGGCGCATGTAATGTATATATAACAACGTTGTTGTCACGTCTATATATGATGGTCGGAGATGTGTACGGAGAATTTGCGGGCTACTCGATCATCTCCGAGCAAGCTCCTCTAACATCATTCACTTTGTGAATATGGCGGTGATTTTTTTTGCCTAGTTTGACGTACTTAATGTGTCTGCTTGCGTACTGAACGTCCAACAACCTACACGTTTGTCATTACCCGTTGACGACTTAGCGCTGACGACGTCGGGTGACCCCACGTGACACGCAGGTTCCCCATTTGCCGTAACGGGAAGGGGAAAAGAGTCTATTGGAAGAATCCGAAGTAACTGGTCTTTAAAAGAGGCAGAGAAAATAATTTCGTCCTTCTTGCAGTCAAAATTTCGAAGCCTCTTGACGCATGTTTTGGGCCAGCAGAGAACTGTACAGTAAAAGACCACTTGAACGAACGTCAGTTAAACTAACTATTCAGTTGTGCGAACTTTTCTTCAATCCCCCGCCGAAGCGCCATTGGACCCAATGCTAACGCAATTAAGTTTAACGAAATATAGTGCACAGCGCATTTCAATTCTACGACCATATTTTGTGACACCATCCAATGCGTTCTACGTCATATTGGTCACAAGTACAACCACACTATCTGCAGCATAGCTTTACCGCGGCCTTCGCGATAAGTTCCGCCAGCGGCGTTAATTGCGGAGGCTATTATTTTACGCTGACAATGGTGCTTCATACCACGTAACGAACATCATTGTCGGTTATTAAGAGTCAACGTCAAGCAGTCACGGCCGCAATGGAAAGTGCGCAGCTTGGGCCCGCGCGAAGGAGACTGTGCACTGGATATTCTACGGCACAGTGGAGTGCTGTGTCGGAGGAGGTTTATGAGAGCTGGGACACAGTGACTGAATTCATGACCATTGCAGTCCTAAGTGCACGAGTGCAGCAAAATATTAGTGTACTATTCAAAGCACGCTAATTAAGTAGAAATTCACATTCAAATACGCAAAACTGCAAATAAAAGGGTTCACATTTCATTTCAAAAATTGATATGTTCTTTAGCTACTTACAACAATTTGCAACATAGCTATTCCTGTTCAGTGAAATTTCTCCTTAACGAACTTTTTCCTGGGGTCCCTCCCTTGACGTTCGTTGAAGTGAAATTTCACTGTACATGCTAAAACAAAATGAAGCTAGTCACTTGGGATGGTAAGGTATGCTGACCATCGTGGTGTGCATCCACCTTAGTGGACAAGGAAGGGCGGGTGGAGTGCACTCCTGATTCACTGCTTAACCAACCAATCTGACCTCAATGTTGCTATCATGTCTTTAGTGTCACCGGTGAACTGGAATTTCGGAAATCATCCTGGAACACACCCCAATTTTTTTCCCTGTGCGAGAGGCGAATCCAGATCGACGACGCTGCTAAGAAGACTAGCCATCCAATTTTGGCTAGCCATCCGGCTTTGCCAAAATTGCATACTTCTAACGATGATTGCGCCTCGAACAGCGGTCTCTTGGCGAAAGCATGACAACCGTCTTCTGCTATGGATATGTGATCTGGCTATATAGTTCCATTTAGAGTGCACTGTGAGCTTAGTTATCTTGGGGCTTTGGAATACTGCTACCAATAAGAATTTATGGAGTTTCACATACCCGAAACTACGATATGATTATCAGAGGCACTTAGTAGTGGTGGGTTCCAGAAAATTACACCGCTTGTGTACCTCAAGGTGCACTTAAATCAAGAAGGCTCGTGCACTTACACTGGCCTCAAGCATTTCGCCTCGATCAAAATGCGACATCTGCAGCTGGGATCGAACCCACGTCGTTCCGCGTCAGCATACCACCGCGGCGGCTTGCGCTCAGCAAATTTTTTTGTTAGCTTTCTATTTTTCCTAGTGTGATTAATGCGAGTATAAGGAGGTCAACAAACATCAATGTTTAACCTGTATTCCATAGAGCGGCAGTCTCTGTGAGGTACGTCGTCTCGTGACTCAGTGGCGTAATTTTCTCGGGATAAGTGCTGTGGAAAGATAAGTGCGTAAAAAGTCAATGTCTCATCGAGCGTCTCAGTAGACGTCTACACAACTCTCGCAACGAAGAAGCTTATTCGAAACATTGCGTCGGCCAAGATGCATCAGGTAGCATCATATAGTCCAAAGGGATATTTCACATTTTGGTCCTCGTTTTAGTCACTCTTTGCGGTCAAGGAAACAGGTCATAGTTTCCCTCACCGGCAGTTGATCTTAATATTACATGCACCACGCATTATTAAATTCCGCAATCTGTGTTTATGCATACTCACTTTTGTTGCAAATAAATCTCAGTGGTAGCACTTTCTAATAAGAGAGCGTAAACGTATATCTTTAGGGGAACGTCAGGTGGAAAGGCTGATAAAACTGTCTGGTAGGTAGACAAAATAACGTACTCTTGCGCTGCACTGTACACTACCAGGAAGATATACTTGGTCATCTTGTCTATGAAAAAGCTCGCACGTGTATGTAAGTTTGCTGAGCGTAACGCTACGCTTCTGTACTTCTTTCTGCAGTAGTAAGTGGGCAGATTTCGCGGGAGAGCTTATTCCAACAATGAGGAGTATATCACGACAGAAAAATGCGAACATACGATGTAAAATTGATTCTATGAACGTTTTCAACAGATTTTGGTGAGTTAGGTTGTCATGGAATTAAGGAAAACTATGACGTTTTGGGTGGATTCTACTCGAAAGATTATGTAGATGAAGCTCTAAACACGCGAGGAAAAATTGGAACATACAAATGCGCAGTAAAATATAGCCAGGTTTAAATTTCCCGCAATATTTTCTAGTATACTATATATCTACAGTAATAAACTTTATGTGTTATAAATCACTTCTTGGCGTGACTTAAATGAAGTGCTGTTGTGATGGTAACGTAAATATACGAGATTTCCAACATCAAGCTTTCGTATTCAAAATTTGTAGTAAGTTTTTCTTTCCAGTAAATACATAAAAATTCGACGATTGCGGAGCGTAATAGATCCTGGTGGAAATGATCGTCGATGTAAAGTGCTGGAGTAGACAATTATGAGAACTTTCTCGTCAGGAATCCTGTTATGCAGCAACACCGCGCCAGTTGAACCAAGAGTGAAACGTAAAGTTTCCATAGGACTAGAACAACGTGCACTTTTGCGAATGAGTGCTAAAAATTCTACTCAGTTTTCAGAGTTGCATAGACTTTCGTTAATTCACTTCGCTGCTCTATGCAAAAGACAATTATTTCCCCGCAACGGCAAGCTTGTACATTTTACCGGAGAGGTGCTCCGAGCGATCAGAAGTGTGAAAGAATGCAACTGTACATTTCGCTAGATCACAGTGTTTAACAGGGTCATCATGAAATTTAAACATGGAAAATCTTGGACAAGCAACAAAGAACCCCCCTCTCTCTCTTTCTCTTTTTGTATGCATGTACGTATATATATATATATATATATATATATATATATATATATATATATATATATATATATATATATATATATATAGGTCGCAGGTTCTGCCGGTGGCATGTTATCTTTTCGTCCACTTCTCTTTCTTCACATTTACATTAAATTACTTCTAATAACGTCCCCTATACTTTCCTTGGCATCATTGTCTGTTAGTTCTCATTAATAATGTGTTTAACAAACCAAACGAGCCCTTAAGTTCACACTCCTTTCCTTAGTTCATAACGAGGGTCTCGTTCTGGCAGACTTGTTGCCTTCAGGTGGTATGCGAGGGATTATTAGTCAGCTGCCAGCTCGTAATAAGATCACGTGCTACGTGACGCCTACTGGCAAAAAGAGTTTCACACTCGCCGTAATGGCAACAGGCGGCGCTGACTGACGCTCCCACGTTTAATGAACATACATACCCTATAAAGTGGACGGGGGGATGACAGCCACCGTAGCTCAGTGGTAGAGCATCGGACGCGTTATTCGAAGGTCGCAGGTTCGGATCCTTCCGGTGGCATGTTATCTTTTCGTCCACTTCTCTTTCTTCACATTTACATTGCAATTACTTCTAATAACGTCCCCTATACTTTCCTTGGCATCATTGTCTGTTAGTTCTCATTATAATGTGTTTAAGAAAGCAAACGAGCCCTTAAGTTCACACTCCTTTCCTTAGTTCATAACGAGGGTCTCGTTCTGGCAGACTTGTTGCCTTCAGGTGGTATGCGAGGGATTATTAGTCAGCTGCCAGC
The DNA here is from genome assembly GCA_030522465.1 of Rhipicephalus appendiculatus. Classification (NCBI taxonomy): domain Eukaryota; kingdom Metazoa; phylum Arthropoda; class Arachnida; order Ixodida; family Ixodidae; genus Rhipicephalus; species Rhipicephalus appendiculatus. The sequence continues at coordinate 238,595 of JALIZH010030599.1, read as the reverse complement.
TCGTAATAAGATCACGTGCTACGTGACGCCTACTGGCAAAAAGAGTTTCACACTCGCCGTAATGGAAACAGGCGACGCTGACTGACGCTCCCACGTTTAATGAACATACATACCCTATAAAGTGGACGGGGGGATGACAGCCACCGTAGCTCAGTGGTAGAGTATCGGACGCGTTATTCGAAGGTCGCAGGTTCGGATCCTGCCGGTGGCATGTTATCTTTTCGTCCACTTCTCTTTCTTCACATTTACATTACAATTACTTCTAATAACGTCCCCTATACTTTCCTTGCCATCATTGTCTGTTAGTTCTCATTACTACACATATATATATATATATATATATATATATATTTTTTTTATTGTGAGCGCGACAAGTGAATGGCTCTTCATTCTCTTTACATCTTCGTCATCTGTACATATCATCATCGGTGTGATCTAGCTCGAGCCCGGCTGAATAAAGCGGTTCCTCATATCGGGTCCTGATATGAATAAAGCGGGATCGATACCCAGCACCTCCACCACTTATGAGGAACCGCTTTATTCAGCCGGGCTCGAGCTAGATCACACCGATGATGATATGTACAGATGACGAAGATGTACAAGTGATGATGATATGTAAAGAGAATGAAGAGCCATTCACTTGTCGCGCACACAATATATATACATATATACAGGGTGTCCCAGCTATCTTTAGCCAAGGGTTAAAAAATACAATATTTGAGGCAGGCGAGTGAAATCAGTTGAATACTGCTCACAGCTATCTTGCGCACTACAGGCAATTTTTTCTCTTGTGATTAACGAATTTGTTAATTAGGATTTATTTACTAAGTTTATAAATATCGACTTTACGGAAGAAATGAGAGTTGCAAAGTTCGAGGGCGTCTTCAGAAACCCCCATTGCATCATTTGCGATGAAGAAAGTTTTACGCGTACCATTTTTTCCGTGCTGCAAAGAAAGCCCGCGAAATCCAAAATATACCACGTGACTAGCGCATTCGCGCGTCGCGACCGTGCTGCTCTCAGCCGTGGTTTGAGTGAACAAAATCAGCTGCGACCACGACCCGCCTGCTGCGTTGCAACGGTAGGCCGATAAGTTGGCAGTGGTTTCTTGGCCCGTTCCCAGCCAGTTGACGTGCGTGACTGTGCAAGTTGTAGCGAGCGCGGGCGAAGAAATCACCGTAAACTTATCGGCCTACCGCTGCAACGCAGACGGTGGGTCTTGGTCGCAGCAGATTTTGTTCGCTCAAACCACGGCTGAGAGCAGCACGGTCGCGACGCGCGAATGCGCTAGTCACGTGGTATTTTTTTGGATTTCGCGGGCTTTCTTTGCAGCACGGAAAAAACATGTATTTATTTATTTCACAATACCCCTAAAGGCCCCAAAAAAGGGGTATTACATAGGGGAAGAGACACATGAATCAAACGATGTATGTTTACGGTCCGAGAAATGAAATATACAAAATAACGAGAGCAAGCTATATAATAAAAATGGTACGCGTAAAACATTCTTCATCGCAAATGATGCAATGGGGGGTTTCTAAAGACGTCTTCGAACTTTGCAACTGTCATTTCTTCTGTAAAGTCAATATTTATACACCTAATAAATTAATCCTAATTAACAAATTCGTTAATTACAAGAGAAAAAAAAATTGTCTGTAGTGCGCAAGATAGCTGTAAGCAATATTCAACTGATTCACTCGCCTGCCTCAAATATTGTATTTTTTAACCCTTGGCTAAAGATAGCTGGCACACCCGGTATATATATATATATATATATATATATATATATATATATATAATCAAGAAATGAAGGAGCACACTTACGAAAATTCAATATTTTTTACTGCTTAACGTTTCGGCCGTGGCACGGCCTTCGTGGCACGGACCCCGTGCCACGGCCGAAACGTTAACCAGTAAAAAAATATTCAATTTTTGTAAGTGTGCTCCTCCATTTCTTGACTATATGTGCACCGGACCCACAGAACTTTCTTTTGAATCATATATATATATATATATATATACTTCGAAGTAGAGGACGTGCAAAACGAAAACTTCGTTTATTTTTCCAACGTTTCAGCCGGGGCCCGGCCTTCATCAGGTTTTTTTCCCTGATGAAGGCCGGGCCCCGGCTGAAACGTTGGAAAAATAAACGAAGTTTTCGTTTAGCACGTCCTCTACTTCGAAGTATTGCATTTGCTGGATCCAAGGACACCTTCTTCTTCATATATATATATATATATATATATATATATATATATATATATATATATATATATATATATATATATATATATATATATATATATATATATATATATATATATATATATATTGCCGCAGAGATTGCTTTCAATAAGCTTTCTACCAAGGTAACCAGCTATAGACGCGGTGCATGCTCCTCGTGCACGGGCTCGAGACGGTGGGCTGACCTGCGAGGCGACAGTGAAGTGTGTTCGGGAAGAGACACTTGTGTGGAACGCTTTTAGCCGACTCTTTCATTTATTTCAGCTACTTGCTGGGCACAAGCTCGCCCATAATAAATCTACAGGTTTTCCCGCTCAGTTTAATCCAAGTGCCAATGATAATAATCCAGGTGCCAGCCAATTTAATCTGAACGCCGACACTTTTAATCCGAGCGCCAAATATTTAATCCAGGCGCCACCACATTTAATCCCAGCGCCATCGGAATTAATCCACGTGCCATTTGATTTAATATTTGCGCCAGCCATTTTAATCCAAATGCCAATCGTTTCAATCCCTGTGCCAGTCAGTGTACTATCATGCACTATCACTCATTCAATTGACGAGATCACAAGTGACTCACGTGACGTCATCACGTCTATCAGTCACTCACGCACATTCCTAACCCCCCGACATGCATATCAAACGAAACGTCTTTGGAAGGGCTGTTAACTGGTACCTGTCACTCATTCAAGTGGCTTGATCACTAGTGACTCACGTGACGTCATCACGTCTATTAGCCACTCACGCATTTTCATAACCCCTCCACATGCATATCAAACGAAACGTGTTTGAAAGGGTTGTAAACTGGTACCTATCACTCAGCCTAGAGACATGATCACTAGTGACTCGCGTGACGTCATCACGTCTATCAGCCACTCACGCATATTCCTAACCCCCCGACATGCATGTCAAACGAAACGTCTTTGAAAAGGTTGTAACCTGATACCTATCACTCAGACAATTCATGTGATCACTAGTGACTCACGTGACATCATCACGCCTATAACCCGCGTACGCACTTTCCTAACCTGCCTACATGCATGTCAAAGCAAACGTCTTTTAAAGGGTAGTATCCTGATACCTATACATCAGCCTAGTGACTAGATCACTAGTGACTCGCGTGCCCTCATCGCCACTCTCACCCATGCGTGGGCTTTCTTTAGCGGTCGACATGCATGTGAAACGAAATGACGTCCAGCGCGTAATATTCTGATCACTGATGACTGAAGTAAGGTCGCCACTCTTCATATACTCTCTAACACTGACGTTATCCATTATAAATTAAGGGATTTTGGTAAGGGCAACGTTCGCTCATTTAGGCCCACGTTTTTCATTGAAATGAAATGAAGCGCCGTTAGCGGCTGTCGACCTGCATATCACCGTATCAGTGGAGTGTTCATCGCCACAGCTTAATCAAACTGTAGTGGGAAAAGGGAGACTTGTTTAATCACGCATGAAATGGTGCTCTTTTCTTGCATAGCTGAGGCATCGACTACCGGAAGGTCGCCTGAAAATTAGCATCGTGACGTGTTTCATCAGAAGCGTTCCTCGACTCTGTGAACGCACAAAAATACGGCGATGTCTCATAAAGGAAAAAATGTACTTTATTTGATGCAGTATTTTATTGCACAGGAGACCAGGGTACTTTCTGGATGGGTTGGTACCACAGAGAATGTCTACATGTTCTCCTCTCTGAGGGCCGCCTGAACAAAAGAGAAGTTGTGCCTGTCGAATGCCGCACAATCCACGCGCTGAACAAGTGGCATTGCAGCCGGAAACAGAGGCAGTCTTCATTTTCGACAACGCTCCTGCTCATAGCCGCGCAGACCAGGCGAATCTATCCAGCTCGAAACATTCAATCAAGCGCCTGCCGCCATACAGCCCTTTCTTTAATCCGATTGAGGAAGTGTTTGCAAAGTTTAAGGGTATTGTGAAGGAGTACCTAAGCGAGCGGCGTGACGCAGTGCTGGTGACTCCACAAGGGGTCACGCAAAAAGAGCACAGGCGCTCATTTCTTGTAAATGCGGCGCATCATGCAATGCCACTTGTTCAGCGCGTGGATTGTGCGGCACTAGGCTGATGTATAGGTATCAGGATACTACCCTTTAAAAGACGTTTGCTTTGACATGCATGTAGGCAGGTTAGGAAAGTGCGTACGCGGGTTATAGGCGTGATGATGTCACGTGAGTCACTAGTGATCACATGAATTGTCTGAGTAATAGGTATCAGGTTACAACCTTTTCAAAGACGTTTCGTCTGACATGAATGTCGGGGGGGTTAGGAAAGTGCGTGAGTGGCTATAGACGTGATGACGTCACGTGAGTCACTAGTAGATCGTGTCACTAGGCTGAGTCATAGGTACCAGTTTACAAAGCTTTCAAAGGCGTTTCGTTTGATATGCATGTCGGGGGGGGTTAAGAATGTGTGTAAGTGGCTGATAGACGTGATCACGTCACGTGAGTCACTAGTGATCGTGTCACTAGGCTCAGTCATAGGTACCAGTTTACAAACCTTTCAAAGACGTTTCGTTCGATATGCATGTCGGGGGGTTAAGAATGTGTGTGAGTGGCTGATAGACGTGATGACGTCACGTGAGTCACTAGTGATAAATCACTAGGCTGAGTGATAGGTATCAGGTTACAACCCTTTCAAAGACGTTTTGTTTGATATGCATGTGGGGGGGGGGGGTTAGGAAAGTGCGTGAGTGGCTGATTGACGTGATGACGTCACGTGAATCACTAGTGATCGCGTCACTTGACAGAGTGATAGGTATCAGGTTACAACCCTTTGAAAGACGTTTCGTTTGATATGCATTTCGGGGGGTTAGGAATATGCGTGAGTGGCTGATAAACGTGATGAAGTCACGTGAGTCACTAGTGATAAAGTCACTAGGCTGAGTGATAGGTACCAGTTTACAACCCTTTCAAAGACGTTTCGTTTGATATGCATGTCGGGGGGGTTAGGAAGGTGCGTGAGTGGCTGATAGACGTGATGACGTCACGCGAGTCACTACTGATCATGTCACTAGGCTGAGTGATAGGTACCAGTTTACAACCCTTTCAGAGACGTTTCGTTTGATATGCATGTCGGGGGGGGTTAGGAAAGTGTGTGAGTGGCTAATAGACGTGATGACGTCACGTGAACCACTAGTGATCACGTGACTTGACAGAGTGATAGGGACCAGGTTACAATCCTTTCAGAGACGTTTCGTTTGATTTGTATGTCAGGGGGGGGGGTTAGGAAAGTGCGTGAGTGGCTGATAGACGTGATGACGTCACGTGAGTCACTAGTGATCAAGCCACTTGACCGAGTGATAGGTATCAGTTTACAACCCTTTCAAAGACGTTTTGTTTGATGTGCATGTCGGGGGGTTAGGAAGGTGCGTGAATGGCTGATAGACGTGATGACGTCACGCGAGTCACTAGTGATCATATCACTAGGCTGAGTGATAGGTACCAGTTTACAACCCTTTCAGAGACGTTTCGTTTGATATGCATGTCGGGGGGTTAGGAAAGTGCGTGAATGGCTGATTAGACGTGATGACGTCACGTGAGTCACTAGTGATCAAGCCACTTGAATGAGTGATAGGTACCAGTTTACAACCCTTTCAAAGACGTTTCGTTTGATATGCATGTCGGGGGGTTAGGAATGTGCGTGAGTGGCTGATAGACGTGATGACGTCACGTGAGTCGCTAGTGATCTCGTCAATTGAATGAGTGATAGTGCATGTCAATTAGTGATTGTGCAAGTCAATTTTAGTACGAGTACACTGACTGGCACAGGGATTAAAACGATTGACATTTGGATTAAAATGGCTGGTGCACGGATTAAATCAATTGGCACGCGGATTAATTCCGATGGCGCTGGGATTAAATGTGGTGGCGCCTGGATTAAATAATTGGCGCTCGGATTAAAAGTGTTGGCGTTCAGAATAAATTGGCTGGCACCTGGATTATTATCATTGGCACTTGGATAAACTGAGCGGGAAAACCTGTAGTGTTTGTGTGACCCCTCTTGCAATACGTCACAATATATATAAATATATCTATATATAAATAAATAATATATATATCCCTCTATTGCATGCATTATGAGAAAATCAATTGAAAAATTATTTGATCACTTTTTATCATTAACTACATGAATAAGAACATGTACAAGAATTTTCAGATTTATTGCGACTGTATTAATGAAGCTAAAGGTTTGTGCCAAATATGGCACACTATGCAAGTGGGCGAGCAAAATTGCTGCCATCGTTGAAAAACTAAATCGCACTTGTTGCAGTCTTTTTAGCGCGATTTCTGGAATAAAGCAAAGCAATTGCTTCCTGTGTTCAGGCATAATTGAACATTTTGTTTAGTGCATCTGACTGGTGACATCTACGTACAAGATGGCCGCTTACACGTTTGCCTGTTCGCATGGTGCCGCATTGCTATACTTTCCTCCCGAATTACCAACCACTGACTTGTGGTTGTGAGCGTCAGTTGCCGACAAATCGTAAAAGCTAAATATCGCCGTGCACTGGTAAGACCTCACATAATCTTTTCATGCGCACACGCCAATAATGTAACAAAAAATTGCCAAGTACTGTTGCTGGCACTCGATACTTTCGAGAAGCATCTCAAAACCTACCACCACAACTGAAATCTGGCATAAGAGAGCTGTGCTGCATGATCTCAGAGGATTTCTTTTTGTTTGTATTTGCATTGTGCAACAAAACATAGATGGCATCATATTGCACATTTCATCACTCACGTGCATACTGTGCCAAATATGGCACATACCGATTTCCAACTTTATACCGTAGTGGAAAACGGAATTGAGAAGAATCATAACGAGGATGAATTTTCAAAGCCACGAGATATGCCAAAATAATTTTTTCTTGCTTCTGTAACGACAAAAAGGTTGCAAGAAAAATATAGCAGTCACTGTCGTTCGTGATTAGAGCTTGCACGTGCACTGTGAAATCTATTTCATGTCTACATTTCATACTGCTCTTGGGATGGCAGTGCTTTTTTATATTGAGTGCGCGTAAATATACGGATTACTCTGTGTCACATTCTCCGCTGGTCCTCTTGCACCCGCCATAAAAAATGTTAATCGGTATGTGCCAAATATGGGACGCCATGCAATAGAGGGATATATATATATATATATATATATATATATATGAAAGAAAGTCACAGTGAAAAACATAACAACATTTATTCTGAGCTTTCGGCCGGGGACCGGCCTTTATCATAGATGCCAATGGTACATGGAGTTCGGGTTTAAATACAGATTCCCGCGTTACATACACAGATACACATGCCGTCGCGATTCGTTGGCACGGGACAAGGGGAGGGACCAGAAGAACAACAGCAAGAAAGGTCAGGGGGGAGAGGGTCAGACATGCGTACAAGGCCGCAATTTGTTGGAACTTAACAAGAGGCGGGGCCAGAACACGCAAACAAACAATCAATAAATAACTAATAAAAGGGCTAAAGAAACGAGACTACGTGTGCGATCCAAGGGGAAAAAAAAAGCAACAATGGTAAGGGCGCGATTACCCGGCTAAAAGGGGATATCCATTCGCTTCGGGACGAAAGGGAAAAATGTTCACTGACGCCGGATGTCAACGCACAGTGCGTGTTTCTTTGTTCAACATATTATCTTCTAAAAGTGCGTCAAAAGTCGTTAAGTACGTGCCCACCCGTGCGCCTCAGGGGATGGGGTTCGGTGTGGCTATTGAAGTCGACCGCTCTCCTCGGAGGCTTTGCAGGCGCTGGCGGCAATCATCACAGACCGCCCGCAAAGTCAAGGAAGCGACTCGCCGGTGTACAATATCGTGAACAGATGCGTGGCATGCGTGAGTAAACGTGACATTTTTTTCAGCAAATTAAACTTTCCATGCATATATACATATTAAAATAAGGCGTTTCGGCGTAGAACTTCTTTAATAACGTCAAGGCAGGTCGGGGAGGAACAGCCGAGCAGGCGCAAGTGTCGCGATGCACCAACACCGAACGTCGTCGTCTTTCTGCCCGAGAGAGGTACCCTCTACTTTTCATTACATTTATGTCCCCTCCGGAAAAAGAGCCATCCTGGCGACTTAGGGGCAGGAGACAACAGTAGGGTCGTAGTAAGGCTTGAGCCGGTCTAGATGCACCGTCTCGCGTCCACGGCGTCGTTGATCAGCAGACGGCGCAAGTGGCTCAATGATATAATTTACGGGTGATGATTGCTGGACGACGCGGTAAGGGCCGTGGTACTTCGAGAGAAGTTTTGATGACTGACCAGGGCTGGTGGAAGGGACCCAGAGCCACACAAGCGAACCAGGGAGATAAGTCGCTGGAGCCTTCGAGCCGTCGCGATGGTGTTTCTGGCGTTGCTGATCGGAAGTGGTGAGTAATCGGGCGAGCTGGCGACACTCCTCCGCGTATTTAGCTGCTTGGGAAATTGTTGTCGACTCAGTTGCGTCGGGACTGTACGGAAGAATGGTGTCTAACATGCAGGAGGGCTCGCGTCCGTAAAGTAGAAAGTATGGGGAGAATCCCGTGGTGGTCTGAGTCGCAGTATTGTGCGCGTACGTCACGAATGTGAGAACGCGGTCCCAGTTTGAGTGAGCAGAATCGACGTACATTGACAGCATATCACCCAATGTTCGGTTAAATCGTTCTGTCAGGCCGTTGGTCTGAGGATGGTATGCTGTGGTGGTTCGGTGAATGATGCGGCATTCCTTTAGAAGTGATTCGACGGCTTCGGACAGAAATACGCGCCCTCGGTCACTGAGGAGCTCACGTGGTGCGCCATGACGTAGAACGAGGTGGTGTAAAATAAAAGAAGCGACGTCACTGGCCGATGCAGATGGCAGTGGTGAAGTTTCTGCGTAGCGCGTCAGATGATCGATTGCAACGATTATATAGCGGTTCCCAGCAGCAGTGATGGGTAACGGTCCATAAATATCAATGCAGACACGTTCAAAGGGTCTGGCAGGACAAGGTAGAGGCTGTAGAGGAGCAGGAGAACGGGGAGGGGGTATTCTTGCGCCGTTGACAAGCGAGACAGGAGCGGATGTAGCGGCGAACAAAGCGGTACATTCCACGCCAATAGTAGCGGTGGCGCAGGCGTGTGTAAGTTTTCAGTACTCCCGCATGTGCACAATGTGGGTCGGCGTGAAACGAGGCGCATATATCCGATCGAAGATGTCGGGGAATAACTAAGAGCCATTTGCGCCCTTCAGAAAGGTAATTTCGCCGATATAGCAAGCCATCTCGAATACAAAAGTGATGTATGTGCCGCCGTAGTTCTCTAGGGAGGGGGTGCGATGGAGGCCTACATAACAAATCCATAAGAGAAGCGACCCAGGGGTCTTTCTTTTGCTCCAGAGGCATGTCACTGACAGAGAGCGAGGACGCGTCGTAAAAGGACGCAGGCGGGGACGAATCATCAGATGGAAGACATGAACGGGACAGAGCGTCCGCATCAGAATGTTTACGTCCAGATCGGTAAACGACGCGAATGTCGTACTCCTGGAGACGTAGGGCCAAACGGGCAAGTCGGCCGGATGGATCTTTTAAGGAGGAAAGCCAGCATAATGCGTGGTGATCTGTGACCACGCTAAATGGGCGTCCGTAAAGATAGGGTCGAAACTTGCCTATGGCCCATATGATGGCGAGGCATTCCTTTTCGGTCACGGAGTAGTTGGTTTCGGCTTTGGTGAGTGCACGGCTGGCGTAAGAGACGACGTACTCGTGAAACCCAGGTTTACGCTGTGCAAGCACAGCGCCGAGACCGACACCGCTAGCGTCCGTGTGCAGTTCAGTCGGGGCGAGTGGGTGCAAATGTCGCAGTATTGGGGGTGTGGTTAGGAGGCGGCGAAGTGTGGTGAAAGCATCGTCGCATGCTGATGACCATCCCGTGAGGTCGCGGCTGCCGCGAAGGAGTTCAGTCAAAGGTGCTATGATGGATGCGAAGTTGCGGATGAAGCGGCGAAAATACGAACAAAGGCCGAGAAAACTCCGAACTTCTTTCAATGTACTCGGTTTAGGGAACTCGGCAACCGTACGAAGTTTTGTCGGATCAGGAAGAACACCCTCCCGGGACACGACGTGGCCCAAAATAAGGAGCTTTCGAGCGCCAAAGCAACACTTCTTCAAATTCAGCTGTAGACCCGCAGATTTGAGGCAAGTGAGCACTGCTTCCAAGCGTTGAAGATGCGTTGGAAAGTCACGTGAAAATATTACAATGTCATCCAGGTAGCACAGACATGCCTGCCATTTCAGGCCGCGGAGGATGTTGTCCATCATGCGTTCGAACGTGGAAGGCGCATTGCATAGCCCGAATGGCATGACATTAAATTCATACAAGCCATCGGGAGTAACAAAAGCTGTTTTGGGGCGGTCAGCCTCAGCCATTGGCACCTGCCAGTAACCGGAGCGCAGATCTAATGAAGAGAAGAACTCGGCTCCTTGTAGGCAGTCGAGGGCGTCGTCTATGCGAGGTAACGGGTATACATCTTTGCGTGTGATGTTGTTCAGCCGTCGATAGTCAACGCAAAACCGTATCGAGCCGTCTTTCTTCTTGACCAGAACTACCGGCGATGCCCACGGGCTGTTAGAGGGCTCAATAACACCACGCTTAAGCATGTCGTCAACTTGTTCGGCGATGATGTGACGCTCAGTTGCCGACACACGATATGGGCGCTGACGCAAAGGGGCATGGATGCCAGTGTCGATGTGATGAGTTACAGTTGAAGTACGCCCCAAGGATGGTTGTTGGTAATCGAAGCTGGCACGAAAGCGTTCAAGCAATGCGGTGATGTCAGAGCGCTGCTGGGACGTCAGGTGGCTGTCGAGGCATCTAGAGAGTGCATCGGTGAATGATGGTAGCGAAGATGTAGCAGGACAGTCGACGGCGCTAATCTGGAGAGAAGTCGGCTGATCGGCGACGACACTTGCGGAAAAGGAATCGAGGTCATCAACGCTGCCAAGGCACTCTCCCTTCAGTACGACAGAAGGGCAGGGAAACGGATTGGAAACGTAAATTGCACTAGAAGTGTCTTGAATCTTGAGGACGGCGAAGGGTATCAAGCAGCACTTGCGGCGGAGGGCATTTTGAGCTGGTGTAAAAAGAACAGGTGAGTCAATAGAGGCGTCGCAGGAAAGCGGGAATAAAGCAGAGGAGAAAGGGGGGTATCGTGGTGTCAGCAGCGACGAACACTTTCGCAGGTAGGGACGGCGAGTCGACTAAAGCAGAGTCACACAGCGGCGAGAACTCGACTTCGGAGCGAGCACAGTCAATGACAGCACGGTGAGTGCATAGGAAATCCCATCCTAGTATGATATCGTGGGAACATTGCGGAAGCACGACAAATTCGACTGTGTAAAGGACATCCTCAATAACAACCCGTGCTGTACACGCAGCGAAAGGCCGAATTTGTTCTGCATTGGCAGTGCTTAAGACGAAGTTGCGAAGAGGCGTCGTTACTTTTCGGAGTTTTCGGCAAAGCTTCTCAGACATGACAGAAACTGCGGCTCCTGTGTCGACTAGTGCTGAAACGGATACACCCTCAACGGCAACAGCGATAACATTACACGGCGAAAAACAAGGCCTTGAAAAGTTCGAAAGCTGCGCAGTTCTTGCCTCCGGAACTGCGGCTCCTAGTTTTCCTCTGGGTCAGGCCGGGGACGTCGCATCATGGGAGAAGGGGAACGGGGTCGCGGTGACGGCGACCGGCGTCCGTTAAAGTTCCGTCGAGTCGAAGAAGATTCAGTAGCGACGTATGGTCCAGATGAAGCAGGCTGAGGTCGTGGCGCGAAGTCATAAGCATACGGCCTCATGTCATCATGCTGCATCAACTCACGTCGCCGGCAAAACCGTGCTACGTGGCCCGGGAAACCGCACGCGTAGCATATGGGCCGGTTGTCTGGAGTGCGCCATGGGTTCTGAAAATGTGGTGCCGGTCGGGAGTGCGGACGCGTAGCTGGGTGTACAGGTTGGGGCGACGAGACAAAAGGGCGCGCGGGGACGTAGGAGTTGGCAGCGGGCAGTCGTCGAGGTGTGACCAGTGCTTCAGCATACGTGAGCGGAGCAGTCACAGGTGGCGCAATGGCTGCGGGGAGCACCTCGGCGACTTGCTCCTGAACAACACGTTGTATTGACGTTGGCAGCGATGATGGGGCCGGATCAGAGACACAAGGCAAAATGGAGAGCTGACGGGCGACCTCTTCACGCACAAACTGCTTAATCTCTCGTAGCAAAGCAGCATGGTCCTGCGCAAGGCCAGGAGGCGTTAATGCGGCAATGGTTGCACCTGACGCGCTGGCACGACGAGTAGCGTCCCGTTGCTTCCAGAGTTCGTCATAGCTTTGACACAGCTGTATGACGTCCGCTACCGTTTGCGGGTTCTTAGCGATGAGCCTCTGAAAGGCATCGTCAGAGACACCTTTCAAGATATGCTTGATCGTCTCCGCCTCCGTCATTGATGGGTTGATGCGCCTGCAAAGGGCAACCACATCCTCGATACAGCTGGTGTAGCTTTCACCGGCTTGCTGAGCTCGACCTCGCAGGCGCTGTTCGGCACGCAACTTCCGAAGTTCCGGACGGCCGAAAAGTTGAATGAAAGCTGCTTTGAAGGCCGACCAGGTGGGAAGGTCAGTACTGTGGTTACGGAACCACAGTTTGGCGACGCCAGTTAAGTAAAATATGACGTTGGTGAGCTTGTGCGCATCGTCCCATTTGTTGGGCTTGCTCACCAGATCGTACTCGTCAAGCCAGTCTTCCGCGTCCTTGTCGTCAGTACCACTGAAGAGAGGAGGGTCACGCTGCCGAAGGGGGGCCGGAGCAAACAACAGTTGGAGGGGTTGTTGCTGCCTGGGGGGTCTGGCTGCTCGCCGTCGACAGCGGCCATGAGATCAACTGGAGGCAGGGTTCGGTTACGAAGTTCCAGGGCGGTAGAGTACCCAGCACCTCCACCAGTTAAAATAAGGCGTTTCGGCGTAGAACTTCTTTAATAACGTCAAGGCAGGTCGGGGAGGAACAGCCGAGCAGGCGCAAGTGTCGCGGCGATGCACCAACACCGAACGTCGTCGTCTTTCTGCCCGAGAGAGGTACCCTCTACCTTTCAGAACGGCGCTGATCTTCTCCATTACAATATATATATATATATATATATATATATATATATATATATATATATATATATATATATATATATATATATATATATATATATATATATATATATATATATATATATATATATATATATACATACATACATACATACATATGCACACATACAAAGCAGCAAAACAACAGCCCATGTCAATGCGAACGCCCACGGCCTACACGGTTACATCATCTGATAGGAATCTGTACACGGAGGAAGGAGTACGCACGTTCTTTCACACAGGAATGACAATAAAATGAAGAAAATGAAGAAAATAATGCTAATGAAGGAACTTTCGAGGCCTCGACCACCTAGCTGCCTGCGGAATTCGATTTTTCAGGTTCGTTGTAGGCTAAGCACGATAGTCGGCCTAAGCTTTCATTTATGCCACCAGAGACACTGTTGAACTTGTGGATGAGGTACGATTCACGAGCCTCCCGGTCATAATGTGTTTTGAAATGGGATTGAAGCACCACCGCAGAAAAGGTGTGAAAGGGGTGGCCCAGATTATTAACATGTTTGGAGAGAGGAAGATGCGGTAGGGCCTTTACGTGTGCTCTGTGGTTGTTGATTCTCATCCTGAACGCAGTCTCAGTTTGACCTACGTACTGGGCATGGCATAAGGTGCATTCGAGAAGGTAGATGACGTTTGCGCTGTCGCAGTTGAAGTTGCCCCTTATCTGATAAGAAAATGATGAAGCGGTACTTGTGAGGGTGGACACTTTGTTCATCATTGGACAGAGTTTGCACCTAGGTTTGTTGCAGGGGCCGCTGCCTGTGAATTCAGGAGCGTTGATTTTAGAGGACGTTACAATATCTCTAATGTTCCTCGCCCGTCTGTAGACAACGCGTGGAGGTTCCGGGAAAACACATCGTAACTTGTCGCTTTCAACCAGAATGTTGTGGTGCCTTGTGAGGATGCAGTTTATGTTAGGGGGAGAGGCTGAATATGTTAGAATAAGATTGTGAGTAGTGTTTTCGCGGTCCGACTTTGTGTTTTTTGTCAAATGGCGGCGGTCCTGCTTTTCAGATTTCTTAATGGCGTCGTTGATGACAGACTGCGGGCATTGTTGTCGTGTGAGGTCGTTGCTTAGTTGTTGACAGTTGGAGGCGAAGTCGGCCTGATCAGAACATATACGCCTAAACCGAAGAGACTGGCTGTATGGTATGCCGAGTTTACAGTGCTTGACATGGTTGCTTCCAAAGTGGAGGTATTGGTGTCGGTCAGTTGGTTTCCTGTAAACTGAGGTCACGAGCTTATGGTTTGATATTTTCACTGAAACGTCAAGGAAGTTAATGGTAGAGGCCGAGTATGAATGAGAAAATGAAATATTCTCGTGAGCGTTGTTGAAAGCACTTATGAAATCTATGAGCTTCTCTTCTCCGTGGCACCAAATGAGAAAGATGTCATCAATGAACCTTCAATAAAAAAGGGGGCGGAATGGGGTGCTGCTTAAAAATTCTCATTCTAATGTGCCCACAAAGATATTGGCATAGTTGGGGCCTATCTTTGTTCCCATTGAGGTTCCATTAACCTGGACATAATGCGTGTTATTGAACTCGTAGTTATTCATTTCCAGAACGAGCTTCAGCAGTGTACCGAAAGTTTTGCCATCAATTGAACTGCTCTGGGGAGAATTTTCGTACGCCTGAATAACAGATTTAATGCCGTCCGAATGAGGAATATTTGTATAGAGAGAGGCGACGTCAAGGGTAACCAGCAGACTATCCTGAGGTATGACCAGATCCATAATATCAGCTAGAAAGTGGTTGGTATCTTTGACATAGGAAGGCAGAGTTGGGGGAATGTCTTTAATTAGGCTATCAATAAAACTAGATATTGGTTCAGTCACCGTTCCTATGCCGGAGATGATGGGTCTCCCTGGATTGCCTGCTTTGTGAATTTTGGGTAAGATGTAAAATCTTCCAGGAACTGGACTTAAAGCTTGAAGGGACGCTGCCGTTTTTTCGGGGATCTTTTTGTTTTTCACAAGTGTCGCCAATGTCTGGCGCACTTCATTTTTGAAATTAGTTGTCTGATCGGCATCAGTTAACCTATAGAAGGAAATGTCGCTTAGCTGTTTCTCGGCCTCACCCATGTAGTCCTGTTTGTTCATTACAACAATGACACCACCTTTGTCGGCGGGCTTGATTATTATGTCTGGACGTCTGCTTAGACCCTTTAGGGCCTTATCCTCGTTCTGAGAAAGATTTTTTTGGTATGGTGATCGGTTTCTGTATTGAGAGAGAATGTGACGTCGCACTGCTTTTATGTAGATGTCCAAATATTTATCCCGTTGCGAAGGAGGAGTCCAATGACGTACTGATGGTAGCCTAATGTCAATGTTTGTCTTGTGCTCTGCCATAATAATATTCATTTAATCTCAGCGTGCGCGCGAAGTTTTCTAGATCCTTGTTGAGTTGAAACTGGTCTAATCTGCCGGTTGCTGGACAAAAACTCAAACCTTTCGACAAAACACTTCGTTCATCAACTGTGAGTGGAATATCGGAAAGATTTACTATGTTGTACTCTTTGTGTTGTGAGATATTTTGATCCGGAACCGTTCCTTGGACCGGAAGATGTCGAAATTCAAAAGTGTTCACAGGTTCAGTGGGCAGAGTCACTCCATCCCGGAGCAGCATTTTTTCGCTTCGTTGTTGCTATTTGGCTCTCTGTTTCTTTTGCGAACTTTTCTAAAAGACTCATTTCAGAGGGCGTCAAGTATTTTTCCTCCGTGAATTTCTTTTCCTCGATAAGTATGTATTGTAGCTGGGAACTATTATGCTCAATAACTATGTCTAAAAGCTGTCTAGATGCCCCGTGGAGGCACTCTGCCCAACCTAGCTTTAAGGTCTAACGACATGTCTGAGGTGGCTGGTTCAATGTTAATGCGGAGCCCTTTCGGAATGACATCCTGTGTGCGATATGAGTTTAGAGTTTTCACGTGACACTGATATCTAATTCGCTTTTTAACTATCTTTCTCGCCTTCAAAAAATCGCGCGACACTGCAGGAACATGAGCACAAGGGAGCACCCCTTTCACACCTTTTGTGCGGTGGTGCTTCAATCCCATTTCAAAACACATTATGACCGGGAGGCTCGTGAATCGTACCTCATCCACAAGTTTAACAGTGTCTCTGGTGGCATAAATGAAAGCTTAGGCCGACTATCGTGCTTAGCCAACAACGAACCTGAAAAATCGAATTCCGCAGGCAGCTAGGTGATCGAGGCCTCGAAAGTTCCTTCATTAGCATTATTTTCTTCATTTTCTTCATTTTATTGTCATTCCTGTGTGAAAGAACGTGCGTACTCCTTCCTCCGTGTACAGATTCCTATCAGATGATGTAACCGTGTAGGCCGTGGGCGTTCGCTTTGACATAGGCTGTTGTTTTGTTGCTTTGTATGTGTGCATATGTAAGTATGTATGTATATATATCTATATATATATATATATATATATATATATATATATATATATATATATATATATATATATATATATATATATATATATATATATATATATATATATATATATATATATGCATGGAAAGTTTAATTTGCTGAAAAAAATGTCTCGTTTACTCACGCATGCCACCTATCCTACATCTGTTCACGATATTGTACACCGGCGAGTCGCTTCCTTGACTTTGCGGGCGGTCTGTGATGATTGCCGCCAGCGCCTGCAAAGCCTCCGAGGAGAGCGGTCGACTTCAATAGCCACACCGAACCCCATCCCCTGAGGCGCACGGGTGGGCACGTACTTAACGACTTTTGACGCACTTTTAGAAGATAACATGCTGAACAAAGAAACACGCACTGTGCGTTGACATCCGGCGTCAGTGACCATTTTTCCCTTTCGTCCCGAAGCGAATGGATATCCCCTTTTAGCCGGATAATCGCGCTCTTACCATTGTTGCTTTTTTTTCCCTTGGATCACACACGTAGCATCGTTTCTTAAGCCCTTTTATTTGTTATTTATTGATTGTTTGTTTGCGTGTTCTGGCCCCGCCTCTTGTTAAGTTCCAACAAATTGCGGCCTTGTACGCATGTCTGACCCTCTCCCCCCTGACCTTTCTTGCTGTTGTTCTTCTGGTCCCTCCCCTTGTCCCGTGCCAACGAATCGCGACGGCATGTGTATCTGTGTATGTAACGCGGGAATCTGTATTTAAACCCGAACTCCATGCACCATTGGCATCTTTGATAAAGGCCGGTCCCCGGCCGAAAGCTCAGAATAAATGTTGTTATGTTTTTCACTGTGACTTTCTTTCATATATATTTTAACCAGTTAGCCAGGAATATTCTCTTGAAACCTATATATAGTACACACGGAAATGTATTGGGGAGCGCCTTCTCTTGCACGGCGTGTTTCGAAAATATGTCAGCCGCATGCTTCCTACACCCTTTGAGGGATTGTACGTTAATTATAGCGATTACTTCTTGGTTATTTCTGTTATACCTTTTTCGTTTATTTTAGCGTAATTTTGAGTATTGCCGGACTTGTTTTAGGCCTCTATTAACCACTTGGTTTTGAGCTTGATCACGCCCCATGAGATCTACAGATGGACAAGAAGACGGTCTCGTGAAGTGCTTCGCGCTTAAAGAAATACCGTGCCGACTGTGACGGTACGGTATTACCGTATTCACCGCACTGCAAATCGTTCACAGCTACACGATATTTATACAACCCAACGTACATTTAATCTGACTGCTCGCTAAAGTTCTTCGTGATTGGTTCGCTCGGCCACGTAGCATATCCTTTCGCCGTGTCATCCTAGTGTTGTTCAAGGGTAGTTTTAGATGCGAAGCGTCTTATGCTCGGGGCTGTGTCTGTGCCTCCCGCGTCCCGCGTCCGGTCACTTTCATGAAGTAGGGAAGAACCCACTATGCGAACCAGAACACTGTAGTACAATAAGGCCGTCAACCACCACCACAGTCACCATAGTCATGGCCGAGAGCAGAGTGGCCTCTTAGCAATGGCTAGGCAGGTGGTGGGTGCAAGAAAATAATAACACGCACTACGGGTGGTTGTCTGTCGCCCACGTTGACTCCATTCTTTGATCATTGGTTGCATGTGCTTGCGGAGGGTTTGTCCGTCCCTCCTTCCTGCATCCCGCGTCCCACACCCCCTCCCTCTCCTCTCCTCTCCTACGGTCCCCCCCTTTCTCTCTAGTAATCCTCTACTCTACAGAGCGGCGCCCGCGTCCTGTTGACTCCATTCCTTGATCGTGCTTGCATGTGCTTGCGGGGGGCTTTGTCCATCCCTCCTTCGCACGTCCCCACACCCCTACAGCACATGCGCGTACCGTCCCCTCTCTCCTCTCCTACGCTCCCCCCCTTTCTCTCCTCTAGAAATCCTCTACTCTAGGGAGCGGCACCCGCGTCCCACACCCCCCAGAGCATGCGCGTCCCCTCCCCCCTCTCTCTCCTCTCCTACGGTCACCCCCGTTCTCCCCTCTAGGAATCCTCTACTCTATGGAGCGGCGCGCACGACAGGTGCTCTCCCTCCTACGCTCCCCCCCCCTTTCTCTCCTCTAGAAATCATCTACTCTACGGAGCGGCACCCGCGTCCCGCACCAGCACAGCGCATACGCGTCCCCTCCCCCCACTCTCTCCTCTCCTACGCCTTCCCCCCCGTTCTCTCCTCTACGAATTGTAGCACTCTGAAGCACGGTTTAAACCACTCTGCGCAAAAACGCAGAGTGGTTTATTCGTACGTGCACGCCATTCTGAGAACTACCTCTTCCTCCTCCTTAAGCAGAACCCCACTACCAGTTCACGCCCCACGTTGTGCGCCAGAAGAAGAAGAAAAGTGCGCCACAGGTGGGCCCCCCCTGCGGACAAGTGGTCATTGGCACTTGAAGAGGTTGTCAAACGGAGCTGTTGATAGTGGGTGCCGGCTTGATCCTTTCGATTGTGACTGTGTCTTCGCGCCCATTACGCAGAATCGTAAAATGATGTTCGGAACGTTTTATGACTGGGAAAGGACCATCATGGCGACGCTGAAGAGCACGACGAGGCGTGTCAACACGGACGAAAACGTGTGAGGATGTCTGTAGGTTTGACGGCAGAAAAACATCGTGCTTATTCGTGTGAGCCGAAGTTGGTGATGGGCAAAAGTTTTGCATGTAGATGCACAGACGTTCGACAAAAGAAGACGGATCCGAAACACACTGTGTAGTTACGGGGTTGACGAGCTCCCTGGCAAACGGAGTGTAAAGCCATAAATCATCTTAGCTACAGAGCAGGAAAGTTCTGGTCGGAGGGTTGACCGAAGGCCCGAGCAGCACAATGGGGAGGTGTGGTACCCAATCTTCGGCATGAGGCTGAGAGGCGAGTGCTGCTTTCAGATGACGATAAAGTCTCTCTACGATGCCATTCGATGCAGGATGATACGCAGTGGTGCGAATGCGCGCACAACCCAGAAGAGATGTCACAGAGGTGAAAAGTGCGGACTCAAACTGTCTGCCTCTATCAGTAGTCACCGTTGATGGCAAGCCGAAACGGCTAATACAGGTAGACAGAAAAGTACGAGCAACTGTCTCCGCCGTGATGTCAGGCATTGAAGCTGCTTCAGGCCACCTTGTGTACCTGTCAATACACGTAAGCAAATACGTATATCCACGGCATGGTGGCATAGGTCCGACGATGTCCAGATGGATGGTGTCGAACCGTGCATCAGGGAGCGGGAATTTTCCCCATGGAGGCTTGGTGTGACGTTGCACTTTGATACGCTGACACTGTGCAAGTGCGAACCCAGTCACGAATGTCCGCGCGTATGCGCGGCCAGACATAGCGTTCTGTGACCAGGTGTTGCGTAGCTCGTACGCCTGGATGGCAGATTGAGTGCAGGGTATCAAAAACAGCACGACGCAGATCTGAAGGAACATAGATGCGAGTACAGTTGTGTCAAACATCGCACGAGAGTGTGACGTCCTGGTCGGGAAAGTTAACTTGCTCTAGTCGGAGGGATGTAGATGATTGGACTCGTGGAAGCTCATCATCCAATGCTCGTGCCTCGGCGAGTGAAGACAAGGAAAGGTCGATGGGGCTTGTGGCGTTGATGGTGATGCGACTAAGAGCGTCCGCTGCACTGTTAAGGCTGCCTTTGACGTTACGTATGTCTGTGGTGAACTCGGCAATGAAAGCGAGGTGCCGAAGCTCTCTAGGAGTATGGGAGGCACTGCAGGAGCGTAAAGCCGAAACAAGTGGCTTGTGGTCGGTGAGAATGGCAAATTCTCGCCCTTCGAGAAAGTACCTGAAGTGCTTCACCGCAACGTAGGCCGCGAGGAGCTCCCGTCCGAAAGTACTGTATCGGCGCTCAGTGTCGCGTAACTTTCGGTAAAAGAAGGAGATAGGAGCCCATGCACCATTGATCCATTGATGAAGAGCGGCTCCAACTGCTTCTGAGGAAGCGTCCACCATGAGGCTAGTGGGAGCAGTAGGTGAAGGGTGGTGTAGGAGAGACTTTGGCGAGCTTGGTCTTAACGGCGGCGAAGGCTTCATCAGCTACCGTGTCCCAGGAAAGAGCGGCCGACTCAGCTTTCGAAGTAGACAGTAGTGCTTCAAGAGGCTTCAGCAGTGTAGAGCATGTCGGGATGAAACGGCGATAAAAATTTACGAGTCCGAGAAAACGTCGCAGACTGCGTGCGGACTTTGGTGGGGGGTAGTCGATGCTCGCCTCAACTTTGTCAGGTAGAGGACTGATGCCATCTTTTGTGATGCGATGTCCGAGGAATGCGACCTCGGAGAGGCCAAACTGGCATTTTTCAACATTTATGACCAGATCGTAGTCCCAAAGTCGATTGAAATGTTGGCGCAGATGTGCCTTGTGTGCTTCGGCGTCCTTGCTGGCGACGAGATCATCTATATAGGCGAAACAAAACGGCAAACCTCTGGTGACTTCGTCTATAAAGCGCTGAAATGTCTGAGCTGCGTTGCGCAAGTCCAAAGGCATTCTTAAATATTCAAAAAGGCCAAATGGGGTAGTTATAGCAGTTTTGGGGATGTCGGAAGGCTCAACGGGGATCTGGTCTTAAGCTTTCACGAGATCAATCTTCCAATATACTGTTGTGCCGGTTAAAAAGGCAGTGTAGTCCTTCATATTTGGTAACGGGTGTCGGTCTGGGAACGGTGACCGCATTGAGTGCACGATAATCACCACAGGGCCGCCAGTCGTTGTTCTTCTTGGGAACCATGTGCAGCGCCGACGACCACGAGCTTGATGACGGGCGAATAATCTTCAATTGCAACATGTGCTCGAACTCATTGCGAGCAACTCGAACTTTATCAGGGACCGAGTCGGCGAGGGCGGCAGTGAACAGGTGGTCCTGTGGTAACGATGCAATGGGTCACAGAGTGCTTAGGGGGCTTATCCATCGGATACTGTGTAGTAATCTCCGGAAACTCGTCGAGTAGAGCTGTATACGGCGAGGTAGGTAGCTTCACGAAAGTGGGGTTTAGGACCGTGGCTTGTGATAGAAAACCGTTCACCGACAAACCGGTAATGCCATCCACCAGGCGACAGCGGCTCATATCCACGAGCAGGTGAAAATGTCTCAATAAATCGGCTCCTAAGATGGCATAGCGGACCGTCTGCTATCCAAAATAGCCATTGTAACCTTCTCTTGAGGCCGAGATCGAAGGATCAGAGACTTCTGTCCGTAAGTAGCGATGACAGCAAAGTTGATCGCTTGTAGAGGAGTTGACTTTTCGCGGAGACGCCGGTCAGCCTTGGAAGCAGGAATTATGCTCACCTCTGCCCCAGTGTCCACCAGCAAGCGTAGTCCTGTGGTTCGGTCGGTTATGTAGAAGAGGCGGCTTGATGATTGGCCGTGATCGCCCGCCGCTGTTATTGACGATCGGCCTGAGCGTTTCCCATGCGTCCACGAACAGGGTTGACAGGCACCCACGAGCCGCGGCACGAAAACGTCGGTGATAGTAGCATGGCTTCTGTGTTGGGAAAACTGCACTCAGGCTGGTGGAGTGGTCGTGGCGGAGAAGGCGACGTGAGAGGCTGTCGATGTGGACAAGGCTGGCCATTGAAGTTGCGAGTGTTTTGCAGTTCCAGACGCAAGTCGGCTAGTTGAGCTGCGAGATCTTTTACTGCTTCTCGAAGGTAATCTACTTCAGAAACCGGAGCAGGACGGGAAGCGTTGATGACTGCCGGAGCGAAGTCCATCATGTCGTCAGCCAGTTCTGCTAGCTCCGGCAGGGACTTATGTTCAGCTGGGACAAGAGCCATTCGCACGTTAGGTGGGAGACGCTGCAGAAACAGCTCACGTAGTATAGCTGTGTCCAAGAAGCCCGGCTGGTCCCCAACCAGGTGCTGCAGGTGACGTAGGAATTGGGTGGGACGTCTGTCCCCAAGCTCTTCGTTGTTCAAGAGTTGTGGAATGCGCCGATGCGCAGGCTGAACGAGGCGGCGAAGAAGAGTCTGTTTGACTGTCGTATATGGAGTTTCACCAAGCGGTAGCGCGAGGATGTCGCGTATCTCGACCATTGCCTGAGGCGGCAACGCTTCGAGGAGTAGCTCGTACGTGCGAACTTCTGACGTGACGCGATGAATGCGGAACTTGTTCTCGGCTTGTACGAACCATAACGAGAGATCGGCAAGCCACAGCTGCGGTAGCGTTATGGTGGTAGTAGCTCCTTCGACACTCAAAGTGGGTACCTGGCCGGTTGCCGTGGTAGGAGTACCAGGGTTGAGGTCGTCTGGATTCTCGCGCTGCTCCATGGAAGGTCGTGCTCGTAGTTCGGGTCACCAGTAACTGTAGCACCCTGAAGCACGGTTTAGGAAAATGGCAGAGTGGTTTATTCGTACGTGCACGCCATTCTGAGAACTACCTCTTCCTCCTCCTTAAGCAGAACCCCACTACCAGTTCACGTTCCCAAGTCGTGCGCCAGAAGAAGAAGAAAAGTCCGCCACAGAATCCTCTACTCTACGGAGCGGCGCGCTCGACAGGTGGTGCGACAGCTGCATACTCCGCTGGGGGGCGCCATGGTAGTTCCGCGGTATGGAAATGACGGAGCGCGTGCGCCTCATTATCTCTCCTGTGCAGCGCCGCGATGAGCGCCTGGGCCGCTGCCTTGAAATGGGAGCGGCGACGTTTCTCCCGCTCAAGCCAAGCCATCCCCGCTGCTTCGCATCCACACGTGGTTCCCTTTAGCGGGAGATGGGGAAATTTTTAATTTTCAGCGCATTCATACAGTGAAATTGCCGCTCATATTATAAAAAAACTATTGCGACATCGAAAAATGTTTACAGTATACACAACATTCACGTTGCTCCGAAACACACTGAAGTGGAGTCAGTACGCCACTATTCGGATATAAACATGGGTTATTGAAAGTCATCGGTGGCCTCTAACGAAACTATCGTTTTAAATACTATCTTTTGTAAAACAGTAATGCGGTTCTGTACTATTTAGGGAGGATGAGCAGAACGACACACGAGAGGATGACTTGCTTCTCTCGCTGCAATTCTTGGTGCTTGCAAACATCGATTATGTAGGTGAAGCTGGGCGAACGCTAAAACTTTGTGGGTACTCACGGGCTCGTCTCTACCCAAAAGAAAGGCTTGTGTATTACTCCTTCTGGGTAGCACTGGAACGATACAAAACCAACATCAAGTGATATCCTTAAAATTACATTTCGCCTAAAGTTACATTTCACCTAAACACAACGAAACGTAAGGAACGTACTAAGCTCGCTTCAGAACGGAAAACATATCCAATTTATCAATCTCAATGGACGCTAAGTAGTGGAGATACACAAACATATCTGTTGTACCGTTCCCTTAAAAGTGGCTTAGCGAGACTGAGCTCAGATTTGAGCTCAGAGAACGAGAGTGCGAAACATTGTCCCAAATGCGAGACCCCATCGGGTGTGTTCGCAGTACTCAGACAAGTCATCACTAATCCCACTGGTTCACAATGTACGCTTATTCGGTTTTTTGACAACCGCATAGAGGCATTGAGGTCACATTTAATGTTTTCATGTCCGTCGATGATAATCCGTGCACGTCTTCGCCAGACAAAATATAGTTAATGAATCATCTGCGAGTAAAACGGTGGTCTGCCGAACGGTTAGGTTGGGCTCTACTGTGAAATGACCATATTTTGATATGTAAACATCGTCAAGACGTGGTCCATTGTATACGAGCCAGATATCTAGAGCAAGTTCAAGACAAGGTATGTGCTTTACTCCATGTCGCCCTCCCTCATGTCGAAAGGAGTACATTTATTTTATTAGAGCGCGAAGTCCTATGTTAACATTAAGGAGAAAGCTTTATATGTCTCATGAGAAGAGGACGGATTTTTAGGCATTAAAATAGCGCGTTTAAGGCGCCAAAATAGGGAGGCGTTTTAGGCCTCCGACGTCTTAAATGTACGCAAAATAAGATTTAACATAAAAATGCAAAATTATTTCAAAACAAAAACGTGCGCGACCTGCATCTGCGAGAGGAAGGCAAAAAAAAAAAAGAAAATAATGTCATTCTTCATGATGGCAGACCGGCGTAAACAGCTAAATATAGCCGTGCAATTTGCCCTTTTCACCGCACGGTTCTCAGAATACGGCCTCTCCTTTTCTTGTCTAGCATGGTGAGTGAATGTTCACTGTCGAATCAACACACTCCTAGGTGTATTTCTTTTCGGCATGGCTGAGAAGGGCAGAGGAGGAGCTGCAGACCGCTATAAGAGCAGAAGGAAGGGAAATCCTAGTGTTGGCCGGGTGTAATCGTGTAGGGTCAACTTCTCTCCTGTCGGCGAACACCTTAAGAAGTAAATTACAGAAAAAAAAAACAGAAGCCGCGTGTGCATCACATTTTTCTTTATTTTAATCTTCATTCTCCTTTCCCCTGACGGCTCTCCACGGTTTCGCATCCGCCAACCACTCGCGCCATGTCAGCGCAGCGGCGTATGGTGGCCGGCGCGTCCCACTTCATTGCTATAGTGCTAGCGGTTGTTTTCCGAAAGTTGGCTGAACTGGAAGTCTAGCTTGAACCCCACAGAGTTTAGAACAATCAATGTTGCCAGGTA
The DNA here is from genome assembly GCA_030522465.1 of Rhipicephalus appendiculatus. Classification (NCBI taxonomy): domain Eukaryota; kingdom Metazoa; phylum Arthropoda; class Arachnida; order Ixodida; family Ixodidae; genus Rhipicephalus; species Rhipicephalus appendiculatus. The sequence continues at coordinate 213,157 of JALIZH010030599.1, read as the reverse complement.
ACGTGAATAACAGCCTCAAGCTGCACTCGAAAGTGAAATTAAATGTTAAATAGTGTTCATATATAACCGCCGATTTTGAAAATATGTATCTATAGGCTTGTCGCGTGCTTGTGCGCCGACGCAGCGACGACAACGAAGTCGACGTAGTCGCGAGGAGGCGAGCGCGTGGGCCATCGAATAAATCGGTTGGTTTTTGTAACTCAATGTAGCAGTATCATTCTTCTTTTACCTCTCCGCTACAGTGGTGACACTGGACCAGGACATCATCATCATCATCACCATGGAACAAGATTCCAGAAGTTTCCACCGGACACTCGCACCGACTCAACGAACCTCTCACCCGCCTATTACCATGGCGCGACTAGCCAGATCAAACCACGGCGCACTGCATCCTGTTACCGCCGCCATTTCCCGAATTCTGGCCACGAAGTCCAGCCATCTGGCTCATCAAGATGGAGGCTGGTTTTTACCTGCGTAACACCGTCGCGCAGCAGGACAGGTACGCCATCACGGTAGCCATGCTTCCTCCTGCTCTGCGATGCGTTGTGCCTCCTCCTGGGCCACAGGCATATGACCGGCTTCGTGGTTTCGTGCTAGCCCTACCGCATCCGGCAGTGCCACGTCACTTACTCCCTGCCGCGCTAAACATTAGCTTTGAACCTCGGGTCGTCACTGCCACGCCACCGGCATCAATCAATTCACAAGTAGGCCCACGATCATCGCAAGACATCGCTTTCGACGTGGCACCCAAGACGACGCTCTGCACGTCACGTGAAATGAACGCGTGTCGCCTCACGCCAGACGTTTTGTCTACTACACCTGCCATCACTGACGCTAGCGTTTTTCGACAAATGCACACTTCGAGTCAAGTAGCACCGACATCATCATGCGACGTGCCAACGCCAGCGGCCGTTCAAGAACTCACCGAAGGTCCTAATCACTCTCCATCAAGTGAACAAACAGCTTTGTCTTCAGACGCCGCCGCGCCACTTGAGCATTCTCGACGCTCACAGCGGGAACACGACTGCAGCAACGCATCTTTTGCGCTCCCACTCTATTTCCCCGACCCAGCGCCGATGCTGCAGAGCTTCAACGTTCATGTTCGTCAGTGGAAGACGCCAGCTGAGACACTTGCGCCGCCTCTCTGTCCCAGCGGTTCGCCCGCGCGGATGGCAAGTGGCGTGCGACTTAAACGAAAACGTGAACACCATGTCGCTTTCGTCCAGACAGCAAACTTGGGATCGCAGCGACGCCTTTTGCCTGCAAGCACAAATGCACGATCTCATACCGGCCATCTCCACCTGCACAAGGAGGTGCATTCGACAGAACAGGCGACAGCAACTTCCCTACTTCTTGAACGCAGCAGCTCGCACAATTCACAAAGGATGTCTACCCGTCCTCTTCGGCACTCTCAGCCCCGACCCCTGGAAGAAAGTTGAGCACCCTTTCGCCACTCCGCCTTCTCGACCAGGACTATCACATGGATATATTTTGACCGCGACTTCGTCTATACAGAGGGGGGGCCCTGTCGCATGCTTGTGTGTCGACGCAGCGACGAAGTCGACGTAGTCGCGAGGAGGCGAGCGCGTGGACCATCGAATAAAGCAGTTGTAACTCAATGTACCAGTATCATTCTTCTTTTACCTCTCCGCTACAGGCTCGTATAGGCACTTAGGCGAAAACGCCAAAAATAGGCATTTATAGGCACTATAAAACACTATAAACGCCTTTGTTAACCATATCAACGTGGGGTGATAAGAACGGAAGGAACAAAACAGGCATGCCAGAAACTCGGTCTCTACTGAGGAGAAAGGTCACGTGGCGAAAAGCCGGCGGTCACATTTCAATGCAGGCGAAATTAAAATTCAATGGAGGTGACAGACAAAGAACCCCGGCTGGTCTAATTTATGCAGAGCCCCACTGCTGAGTCTCTCCCAGCCTGAGTCGCTTCGCGACGTTGAAGCCCCTAAAGCAACCAGCGAACCAAAACCCGCGTGTAGTACAAGAAAATGCGCAAATCGCAAATAAGGAGGATTGTGCGAATATTCGAACATAAATCGAATATTTTCCTTCAGCGAAGTATCTTTCCTTGATATGCATATTCAGATTTTCCCGAATATTGGGCCACGGCCGGACGTATGGCTAACGCGGCGAATGTTGTGACAAAGTGGAACATTTGAGCTAGCAATGACTTATGAATGCTACGAGATATTATTTTTGTTGGAAGAACGCCGCTAATGCCTACACGTTCCGTTACGAGCAGGGTACTGCATACTATCGTCCAGTGCTTAGATCTGCAGCGCCCCAGGCAGTTTGCGATGTTTCTCTGTCATCACAGAGAAATATGCTTGACGCGAGCATTACTTTCGTGTGCCTTAGCTCCCACGCTCCCGTGCGACAGGAGCAGTTCCTTTTTCCACAAGCTTTACTTTGCAGATCTGTTATAGCGTATATGAAACTGTCAAGAATGTTACCTCAGCAATATTGCAATGCTCCGAAAAGGCAGACGCTAGTGTTTGCGAGCATCGCATTGTATCAAGCCGCATCAATTCAGAGGAACTGGGTCTTTTTCGATTTCTTATGTGTTATTAGAGCAGATACAGAGTGCTCATGCTGCCAACACGTCAAACAGTTAATCTTTCTGCATGATGAATTGTAGTACAAAAGAACATTCAATGTGCTGCAACTTAATGGCGTGTCGTTTAATTAATTTTCTTTAAAACAATAATGAAGCCTATTGTTTCGTAGGAATAACAGCGCTAAAAACGGACGAGGACAAGTGAAGACACGACACAGGCGCTGACTCAGGAACTAAAAATTTATTGGAAAGCACAAGCACACATATATAAAGCAGCCGACATAACACGTGACACACCATAGCGTCCGCGCAGCAGAGCAAACAAGATCTACAGAAATACCTATTCATGGCGAAGGAAAACGTGTAAGCACACCCGACAAAAAGAACAAACCATCTACAGTAAAAAAACATGCGTAACTGTCCCACTAAAAAAAAAATCGCTTTAAGGCGGTAGCGTTGAATCTATGTCACGGATAGGAGGTGACAACGAATATAACGCAAAAGAAGAGGAAGACGACGAGCATGAGATGGCGTAGAAGCGCGACACCTGAAGAAGAGGAAGACGAAGTGGTAGTTATAAAAACGAAGGTGACGTGGACAGAGGGGCCCTGGGTGTTCCATCGTGAGCGCGGGAGCTAGGCACGAGCGTCGCCGGCTTGTGTTCCGGGCGCTCCAGCTCTCGTTCTGCGGCATCGCACCGTAGACTCCGGCTGGCTAAAGGACCGGAAGGCAGGCACGAGAACCCGCAGCGGCCCGGGAGCGCCATCGGCTTGTGCACCGAGCGTCCCATCCTACGGCACCGCACCGTAGGCCTCGCCTGAGCCTGTTCCTCTGCCAGGGAGACGCTGGCCAGCGCAAGCACCTGCGACGCGCAGGTCACTGAACTCCTGAGCCTTCCCGCCTCAACAACTACGCCAGTCCGCATTCCTCACGGGTGAAGGACGTCGTCGCCGACCCGGACGCCGACGTTAACGACAAAGCCCGCCGCAACGCCTCGCCTCATCATGTATTGGCAAAGGACGCCGTGAGTTGTGCGACAAACGCTTTGTACTTTCTAGCAGCTCATTTCCATTTGTGTTAGTTGTGTGATAACTTTGTTCAGCGATTGTTTTATTTCGCATGTTCCGGTTTCGCGTTTGGATTTGTTTTAGGTATAATGCGTGGCTTTCCTTTAGTGTGTAATTAAACATGTGTGTGTTTACCGCTCCCGCCTCGTCCATTCTTTCTCGTCGACCGGTGTCCGGAGATCCGTGACAATCTATATAGCGAACTTCCGTTAAACCAAGGGCTAGCGACCGTTTGCTCACGCACCCTTTCCCCTCTCTTTCAATGTAATAAGCTTCCATCACCTCCCTAGTGCATTTGTCCCGATGGCCAAACAAACGAGTGTTTTTCTCTGCCGTCGGCTGGCAGCCACACTCCCTACAATGAGCTGGCAAGTGCAAACCGCCAGAGGCCGTTAATGAGGATAGGTGTTCCTTTAGTCTAACGTTTACGCACCACCCGGTTTCTCCTATATACCTCCCCACCCCCCACCCTTACAATGAGCTGGCGCTTGCCAGCACATTGGAGGAAGTGTGGCTGCCAGCCGATGGCAGAGAAAACCACTTGTTTGTTTGGCCATTGGGACAAATGCACTAGGGAGGTGATGGAAGTTGTTTACATTGAAAGAGAGGGGAAAATGTGCGTGATTAAACCGTCGATAGCCCTTGGTGGGAAGGAGGTTCGCTATTTGGATTCAAGGTGGCCGCGTTAAAGCGATTATTTTGTGGACAGTTACACATGTTTTTTGACAATAGATGGTTTGTTCTTTTCGTCGGGTGTGCTTACACATGTTTTCCTTCTCTATGAATCGGTATTTCTGTAGATCTTGTTTGCTCTGCTGCGCGGACGCTATGGTGTGTCACGTGTTATGTCGGCTGCTTTATATATGTGTGCTTGTGCTTTCCAATAAATTTTTAGTTCCGAGTCAGCGCCTGTGTCGTGTCTTCACTTGTCCTCGTCCGTTTTTAGCGCTGTTATTTCTACATAACTATGAACCACCAACTAGCCCAAGTTCCTCTTTTAGTGAAGCCTACTGTTACTTCGCATTTGGTAACCTTTTAACGATGCACACGTATTCCATACGCGATTCGATATTCAAAGGCAGTCTTTTTTTGCCTAATTCGTATTATCTTATCAAAATAATTCCAATATTTGCACTTAGATATTCCAAAAAGGACTTCTTTTTGGGCGAGTTGGTGCTTAACTTGCTTAGGTACAGATGACTGAGGCGCAGTTGGTAGTCGGCGCTGCTCTTTCTTCTCTTCTGCTCCTCCCTTTTTCACGAGATGGTTTTTTGCGCCTCAGTCATCTGTACCTAAGCAAATTTGCACTAAGGTTGAGCGTTGAGCAAGTTGCTGCAGCATAATTTCAATGTTTCACAGCGCATGGAACGAGGACAAACAAAGAGGAGAAACACACAGCGCTGAAGTTACAACTTGGCTTTTATTTTCCTGCCACAGCAATATATATGCGCTTTCCGCAGGAAAAAAGAACAAAAAAAAACAAACGAAAAAAAAAACAGAGCAGACGAGCTATAAAAAAATGCAGTCGAGGGAACAGCAACCCATCCTCGATATCACATGTTCTTCAACAAAAAGTTCGCTTTCCTTGCTCGAAAGAGCAAACGAAGCTACACTGCTGCACTTTTTATCACGTTTCTAGATTTCCTGGGCTTCTATTATTTGGCGCGCTGTCCCACTTTTGTTTCTTGCGAGCACCCGTGCGTGGATTGAATTCATTGTCGGGGTTGTGGGTGCCGGCTTCTTTTTCATGTTAATTTTCTTTGCGGGTATCGCATGTCCAACAAAATTTAAAAACAACGTTGTAGGTGTCCTAAGCTGCTCTTTTGTGGAACATAACGGAGTTAGCTGGGTTGACTTCCTACGATGGTAACTCTGTGTGGAATGTACAGTTCGCCCGAATATTTAACTATCGTGCGCGAACGGCAGTCTTTTGTGCGTATCTTCGGCTTATGACTGAATTAAGTTCCAGAAAGGGTGCGCAGAAGTGCATGCCCACGAAACACATGCTCATCGTTCTATCATATGGCACTGACAGACAAAAAAGGGGCCGCTGCGCACGATAATTAAAGACTTGGCCGGATGCACAGTTTAGTATACTTTGAATGCCATTTTTGTAATCTTGGGAAGTGTGTGAATGCACACAGTCTGCGTGAAAGCACATGGTTGTTAACAGCCTGTCAACCTCCAGTGTACGCGAACAGAGCAACAGCGTGCCAGTAGAAGCGCACTCAAGTCCTGCTGAATAGAGCACTGCACGGGCCGGGATTTTCGGCCCGGACCCGGCCCGGGCCCGGAAGTTGTTTAAACTTACCGGCCCGAGCCCGGCCCGGCGATTCAAAGCGATACCCGGGCCCGGCCCATACCCGAGGAAAAAATTCGCCTACCCGGCTCGGCCCGGCCCGACCGCAGATCGGGCCCGACAGAGGCCCGAGCCAATAATCTAGGTGGTGTCGCCCGAAAACGAAATCGACAAGGTGTTTTAAGTGGCATATATCTACGTTTTGGTGGCGCATGCTTCGCTAACAATTATACTTTAACCTACGGTAATTTCTTGTAAAAAGGGGCTCTCGGTGGAATCAGCTGAGCTGATATACTGGATGCAATAAATGTTTTCTTGGCAGTGGTACACTGTACCTACTTTTTCTGCAAATACTATGGGGATGCAATCAAGGCTTGGACGGACACCCGTCTGGTCGGGAAGAATCATTGAATAAAAAGACTAGGACACCGACCACTAGAGAATTAAAATGCGTTGACGTTGCCGGACCCACAAATGGGAGCCTTGTTCACAATCGTTGTGAACAAGGCTCCCGTACTGGGTGCCGAAACGTCAACCATGGGGATCATCAAGAGCGTTTCGCAGGAGATATTGTACCAAGGAAAGTGATTTGCAGCGTGAGTTCAGTTTCAATACAGAGCGCAATAAAAACAGAGGACACAAGGAACAGAACGCTCTCTTCCCTTTGTTTACATTGCGGTGTATTAAAATTTAACGCATGCTCTAACGCCAAAGCCACTCGTGCACCCGTCATGATATGTAGCGCCTGTCTTCAGCAGGTCTTGTAACTACACTAACCTACACAAAAATTATAATGAGCCGCGCGCACCACGTGTACTTTTAGAAATACGTATAAGCAGCCGAAAGGAAGCAAACAATATTTGTCATAGCATTCTTTTCATCTATCCCTCCACTGCTAGTATATACAATCTAGCAGTTGTTTGTGGCATATTTACAGCTTGTTTCTTCACATGTCATTGTGCGAAAAATCAAATGATGCGCTCTTGCATCACATATCCTGCCTCGCCAAAGTTTCTCGCACTGCTTACGCTAGCAGGGGAGTACATCTGCCTTGCGAATTGTGAAGGCGTCGCCCACTGGGGCAAATTTAGGATGTCTCTGCGGACTTCCGCACAATGAACATATATAGCTGTCCAGCTCATCCCTTCATTTCTCTCACTCCCGAACGTCGTGCCGGTCTTCAATGTCATTTCATCATCAGCCTGTCTACGCCCACTGCAGGGCAAAGGCCTCTCCCATGTTTCGCCAATCAACCCGGTCCTGTGCTTTCTGCTGCCACGTTATACCTGCAAACTTCTTAATCTCATCTACCCACCTAATTTTCTGTCTCCCCCCTCACGCGTTTGCCATCTCTTGGAATCCAGTCAGTTACCCTTAATGACCAGCGGTTATCCTGTCGACGTGCTACGTGCCCGGCCCATATCCATTTCTTCTTCTTGATTTCAACTATGATATCCTTAACCCCCGTTTGTTCCCTGACCCACTCTGCTCTCTTCCTGTCTCTTAAGGTTACACCTATCATTTTCCTTTCCATCGCTCACTGCGTCGTCCTCAGTTTAAGTTGAACCCTCTTTGTAAGTCTCCAGGTTTCTGCAATGTCATTTATAATACTCCTATTTGAGGGTTTCTCAATAATAATAATATCTGGGGTTTAACGTCCCAAAACCACCATATGATTATGAGAGACGCCGTAGTGGAGGGCTCCGGAAATTTCGACCATCTAGTGTTCTTTAACGTGCACTGACATCGCACAGTACACGGGCCTCTACCATTTCGCCTCCATCGAAATGCGACCGCCGCGGCCGGGATCGAACCCGCGACCTTCGGGTCAGCAGCCGAGTACCCTAACCGCTATACCACCGCGGCGGACTATTTGAGGGTTTCTCCTTGCAGTTTTCAGCAGTGTATGTTACGCATGTTTTCCACCACGCTCTCTTTTTTTTTCTTTTCATATTATAATGGTATACGCCTTCCTAACGATGTTGTACTGGTATAGAAAGTGGTCGCTCGACTATACGACTGACAGGAGGAGGACGAAGAAATCTCGATCTATTTTCAGGGTTTGTTCCAGTTTGGTAATAAAGGCGCGAATAAGCTTTCCGACGCTTACTCGTATGGTTCGAGGTAAAGGGATATCAATCACATGGCACGGAATTCGTAATTGTCTTTTTTCAATCCCGGCATTTCGTAAGCAAACATACTTTGCCCGAGGCCTTGTTTATTGGACCTATGCTATTCCTGCACATTCCAACGCTGTCCCGGCAGTATCATGCATCTCTGGCACTATATAGCGCAGGGGTCTCAGACACGCGCCCCGTGGCCCGCACACGACTGCCTTCGTCCCATTTTTTTAATTTCTTGATAAGTACGTCCTTAAGCTACATAAGCATGATAGGTCTAAAGCATTTTCTTGTGAGGCACCCCGTGCGTCCACCATGCGTTGATGTATAACCGTGAGAGAAAAAGTCTATATTTAAGAATCGGCGTCCAGATTTTAGTCATTTTGGAGATGGGTATAGATATGTTGTTGGAATCTCGCCACCAAATACCCTTCCGAAATGACCACGATATATGATATATGGGAAAGGTCTTTCAAATGCCAAAATTAGGTGACACTTGGTACAACCTATTCCCCACACCCACCCCTCCTACCCACTGTCCTGGCCCTTGCGGGAGTACATTTTCGTGAATGCGGACCGTTACCTGATGCGAGTTTGAGACCCCTGATAGCAGAACAAGACGAAAACTCAAACGCTAACAAAGTGGGCGCACAAAGCAGGCAGTGCATGTCCATCTCGCGTGCCATGACCACTGGGAGCCGTGACAGAGCCACGGAAAACAAATGTCTTTATAGGGATTCTATGTAACGAGACCCCGTGCAGTCCTTTCATTTTAGTGGAGGGCTGGAATATTCAAGATCGTTTCCCAGCTTTAGAGCTCTTGCGATTGATAAGTTATAAATTTATTATATTACTTTAATTGCTGTGATCACAGAATAACATTTGATATATAAAATAATAATGCGAATAAAGCCCAGAATAGCCAGCTGTTAACTATGTAAGCGTTTGGCCTATTTACTTTTAGCTCGCCCGTTTCAGATAAATCCAGTAGCCCCACATGCAAGAATCAAAAGAAGTTCAGTACTAGTCCATCATAGAACTCTAAATAGCTTTCCCCACATCAAAGAAACATTTTTTTTCGAGATATAATGTGAAACATATATGTATGGGCAATTTCTCTGGAATAAACTTAAAGGGACACTAAAGAGAAGAATAATTTTTGTATTATCAGTAAATTACTTTTTTCCAATTCCAAAATAACTACGCTCGCCTTTACAAGACCTGGTACGCGCGAAAATGCGGGTGGCGACACCACGTTGAAATTCGCGCAGCAGAAGTCGTCACGTCGTCTGACGGCGTCTACTGGGGCCCACGTAGATCCTAATCGGTAAAAATTAAGTAAATTGACCTCTGAGTAGCCCATAGACTTAACATACCAAGTTTCTGGAAATTTTGAAGATCCAGTGCCTCCAAAATACGACGAATAGTTTGAAATCCGTGACACTACGCGCGGAGATTTCATCGGGAAAATCTAAAATGGAACTTTGGCCTTGATTTTTTCCTGTGAGAATAAACTTACGGTGGTGAAAGGAATGATATTCAAATTCTCAGAGTACACATTATTAGTCTAAACCACTTCAGTGTTTCACTTTCGTGTAGAGCTGTGCACGGGCCTAATTTTCAAGCCCGAGCCCGGCCCGGGCCCATTGACTGCGTCGCAGGCCCGCCCGAGCCCGACCCCAAAGGGCTTCGAGCCCGTCCGGCCCGGCCCGATGTACAAAAACACAAACCCGGGCCCGGTCCGGCCCGACACTATATATGAAAGTTTGCTGCGGAGACAAGATATCACTTTTTGATCATGTTGCATTTTATTCAACATATCAAAGTTAAACATATGCAAACGACATATGTTAATGTGCATACACAGATTACAAGTTCTGTAAAAATAACAAGCTGTGCAGTGATTCGGACTTCAGTGAAGTGCGGTGCATCACATATCCTGTCGAACTGAAGTTTCGTTCGATGCTCGCACTGGTAGCCGGAATCGCAAATATCTTTTTCGCAAGCATAACAAGCTTAGAATAATTAGACTCCTTGTTCTTCCAGCAGTTTATTATCTATGATGCAGGACAGGAGGATTATTGTATGGATAAATAATCACAAAGGTGATCTGTGTGCTCATCGCTAAGTGCTAGAAAACAATTCCGGCACAACGTCTATATTTTTTTTTGGTTTGATACGGGCTTTGCACCTGGCCCGGCCCACCCGATGCCCGAGATGAGTAGCCCGAGCCCGGCCCGGGCCCGAGTTGGGGAGACGTCCGCATACCCGAGCCCGGCCCGCGGGCTGGGCCGGGCTCGGGCTTTCGGGCTACCCGGAGCCCGTGCACAGCTCTACTTTCGTGTCCCTTTAAGAATTGAGAATTGTCCAGGCCCGGCCCGACCCGATCCCGCCACCTCAAACCCGGGCCCGGCCCTAAGCCCGGAGCTTCAGGCCCGAGCCCGGCCCGGGTCCACCTTAAAACCTACTTTACCCGGCCCGGCCCGGCCCACGGGCCGGGCCGGGCCCGGGTTTTCGGGTAGGCCCGAGCCCGTGCAGTGCTCTACTGCTGAATCAGGCCGGGCGACTGGGGACGTGTCCGAACGCGTCGGCGCAAGCGAGCGTCGAACGAAAGCACAATGAGAAGCGCAGGCTGAGCACGTGACGTGCGCGTGACGTAAGCGCAGTACTCGGGTGCAGCCTGCGCCAGCGGGCCCGCCACGACATTGGAGAAGCAGTGACGCTCCCTTTCCCTCACCGTCTAATGAGGCGAAGTGTACCACACATCACCGTCGTCTGCTGTTGCACATGCACCTACACTCAATAACCTGTCTTCCTAGCTCTATTTGCAGCGAAGCTACAGGCATTCAGTGGTCTCATGAGACACAAAATTAATCCTAATTAATTCAACCCCGACACTTGGTTACTATTTATCCACCAAATGTCACTTTCCTATAGACGTCAGACTCTGCCAGGCGGCGCTGCGAAAAACGCCGCCACCAGAGCTCTCGTCGCCGCCCTGGCCATAACTGGGTAGTGCATAGAGAGCCGTCCGCAAGCGAATGTGCAGAGGCCGCTATAGAACCCCCCCCTCTTTTGTTGGTGTTGAGGCGGGGTTTCCTGAAAATCAAGGAGCTGGAAAGCTTCTTCCGTCAATCCACCCTCGCTTCAGAAAAGTAGGAAACTGATCAAAGTCAACTGCGGGTACAATGCAAAAGATGTTTCAGTTATTTCGGCGTGCTGCAACTCCCTAGTGCAAGCGAGCATCGCATATGACATCGAGTTCGAGGCACTCCGACGTGCGTCCCGTAACGCCTAAATGTGTTAAATTTGGGCATATACGGGGTGATGAAGTACATACACGAGCAATATCTTACGATCAGTGGTACGAAGCTCGCTTTATCAGGCACGAATGGCCCCGGCGATTTTCGCCTTTGCGGTTGCATGCTCCATCCATCTCTCGCTTCCTGTGCGTTGAACTATTTTATTACACATCTTCGAATGTTCTGTTGACGGTTGTCTTACGTTTGTATAAACTGCAAATGGGGATACGTGCGTGTCCACTTTCCTGGTGTACAACGAAAGGCAAAACCGTGGCCTCTGAGATAGCTCCGGCACTCGCGGAGATTACGGGCAAGAAAAACCTGACGGTGGTCACGACCAACATTTTGCGATTTACTTGTATGACGCACGTGTTAGCATTTGCTAGTTAAATACGGAATTTAGAGCCTTCAGTGCGTACATGCGCGATGCTGTGTGGTGACGACCAGTTCAGATTATGGGTGGTGGCAGACTGCGCGATGTTTATCGCGCGCTTCACCAATCTGCATTTAACTGCTGCACGGCGCGCACCGCGGTCTGAGGCTCTTCTGAGCTTCACAGTCAAGGTTACCAAGTTGTACATCAAGGCTACTCAAAACACTAACATGAGACCCACATTACCACACTTTCTCATGCGACCGGCTGTGGAAAACGCGAGTAATTCGCTTACCCAATACGTTGGCAATGACCCGTATCCAGAGCTCTCGCCGTTCTCTTCTTGCAACAGCTACGGAAATCGGTAAAACTGAAGTCCTTTACGTCCGTGGCAATTCACAACGCAACAGTAGCGTCGACTGAGGCCTTCCCTCGTAGCGCGCGGAGATGTTGCGTCTGCTCTTGTTTTCGCCGTCGTTCTGGCACGCACTTCATGGCGGTTCGGTTGCGCGTCCGACTAGCGGAGAGAAATTCGTAGCTCTTTTTCTGAGTGTTCAATGCACCAACACACCTAATATTTAGCTCAGTCGTTGTTTTGCACTCGCTAGCAGCACCTGGTTGCACAGCAAACTGAGCAAGGGAGTCGGACTTTGCACTGCCCAGAACTGCTCCGACAGGTGGCGCTACGTGTCTGCAAAACTCCAGAGTCTGACGTCTATGTTCGCTTACGTCTGATGTAGAAGCACTTTTGTGTGCTTGCCAGGTGTAAACGGCTTATTTAACTAGGTCTTAATTGACTATCCACTGGCGTGACTGAGCTCTTTCTCCGCTGAACATAATCCTCATTAATAATAATAATAATAATAATAATAATAATAATAATAATAATAATAATAACCACAACTTTTGAAGTTTACGTGCGAAAACCGCGATATGGGTATGAGGCACGTCGTAACGCAAAGCTCCGGAAAATGAGTAAATCTGTTGTTTTTTAACATGCACTGACATCGCTCAGTACACGGGGCTCTAGCATTTCACCTCCATTGAGATGCGACCGCTGTCGCAGGGATCGAACCCGCAACTTTCATGCCAGAAGCCAAGCCCAGTTATCATAATCCACAACCGCGGACAATCCTTATTATACCATGCAATCTGTGCAATCATTAACTAGAAGTCGAACCTTCACATATCTAACTTGCTAAAAAAACGGGCATTTTTCGATTTGAAACTATCAAAGAATTTAGCGTATTTTCGATGAAAATTTCGTGCGGAATTTACCTACACGGCACTCTTTGACGTTAATGCTAAGAAGGCGCTTTGCAGAAATACGCGGTAAGATTTTTTTTTTTTAGTTTTCATTTTCCCACAGTGTGTAGTTCCAGATGCGAGTCACACGCAAGCGCGGCTTGTATGCAAGAAGATACAGTATCGATGTAAACAGCAGTGCGTGCTCGTCGGCCGCCGGAAGCCTATACTCCGCCTTGCTCCTAATCTTGGTATTTTCAAGCGAAGATTACATTGTCTGAGCTTTGGAGCTGGTGCTCCAAAACAAACATTCCTCACCCGCAGCGCTAAAGGAGTAATAAATAAAAATAAATAAATATTCTTTCTGGGACTACGCTTTGAACCTTGGTTCCCGAAGCACGAAAGCGAGTGCCTTAATCGCTTGACCACGCGCCCATGCTTGCCCAATGTGAGCGGGACGGAAGCATACGAATGCGTTCCACCGACAATGCAAACGACAATTAAGAAGCAGTACACTTGCTTTGGGAGCTTAATTAAGGACTAAAAACGATCTACTGGACTAAGCCTCAGGTCAATATCAGGCACCGCACATTTCAGGATGGTTCGGACTTCAACTTGATTGAATTCCTAAGCAGCGTTTCCACGATCGCATGACGGTCGTTTCGTTGTGGCGTTCTTGAAGCTGAATAACGCTGAAAAGAACATGAAAGACTCGATACCGATTGAGCGCGAAAACAGCATTCCGGGATGGCCAGTACCTAAAATAAAACTGAACGCTAACGTTATGAGGGAGCATTGTGAAATGCGAAAGAAAGAAAGAAAAGCAGCAGATCAGGCACGCCCACTCCAAGCTTGCCCCCATTTCTCGGGTAGGGGAATAGATCCCAGAATTTTCAGTATCATACTCAGCGTACTTTTGGGGCTCCTGTACGCAGCGGTGACGTCAGAAATCCGCGTTCGACTGTGCTGATTATCGCAAGCTTTGCGGAGAACAGCCAGGTTCTTCCGTTTTACGGCAGCCATCGCGTTAAAAAAGGATCTAAGAACCGAACGGCGATCCCCCACGACTGCCGCGACAAGGAATCATGGGAGAAAGCACGCGATCACAAGCGATAGGTTCTGCTAATCGCTCCTAATCACACCGTTCGCTCTACCAAATGCATGAGGAAAAGTTTCCCTCTGTGAGGAAAAGCCAACTTCTTGATAGGGAAAGCGAGCATCTTGCGGCCTATCGTACTGTCCGATGTTCCATATATGAAATGTCCTCGAACGTTTTTTTCGATATAGCCACAAATTTTCCTCTACATAGATGTTAAGGCATTGTCGTGTCCGAAAAGAGTTCGATTAAAGAATAAATCGGTTTACGTGAACACGATATCATCGAATTTGATTTACCTTCTTTATAAAGGCTGTTTTTATTTATCGCACTTTAATTAAACTTTTTATGGCGCTATATTAAGGTCATGAGAGGTTTCCCCCGTAGCGCTACAGTGAAACCTCGGTGATACGATCATGACTCGTACGAATTTTGGGGTGATACGAACTTTAGATGCGAAGCATCTTATGATCGGGGCTGTGTCCGTCCTTCCCGCGTCCGGCGTCCCGCGTCCGGTCACTTTAATCAAGTAGGGAAGCAGCCACTATACGAACCAGAACACTGTAGTACATACAATAAGGCCGTCAACCACCATTACGATCACAAGAGTGATGGCCGAAAGCACAGAGTGGCTGCTTAGGAATGGCTAGGCAGGTGTTGGGTGCAAGCGAAGAATAACGCGCACCACCGGTGGTGTCTGTCGCCCATCATTCCTTGATCTTGCTTGCATGTGCTTGTGGGGACTTTGTCCGTCTCTCCTTTCCGCGTCCCGCATCCCAAAGCCTTTCTCGTACGCTCCCGCCCTTTCTCTTCCTCTAGGAATCCTCTACTCTTCGGAGCGTCGCCCGCGTCCCGTTGACTCCATTCCTTGATCTTCCTTGCATGTGCTTGCGGGGACTTTGTCCCTCCTTCCCGCGTCCCACACCGCCTCTCTTACGCTCCCCACCTTTCTCTCCTCTAGGAATCCTCTACTCTACGGAGCGGCGCCCGCATCCCGTTGACTTCATTCCTTGATCTTGCTTGCATGTGCTTGCGGGGACTTTGTTCGTCCCCTCTCTCTCCTCTCCTACAGTACCCCCGTCCTTTCCTCTAGGAGTCATCTACGCTACGGAGCGGCGCGCACGATAGGTGGTGCGACAGCTGTTTACTGCGCTGGGGGGCGTCACGGTAGTTCCGCGGTATGAAAATGACGCTTAACCATCGTGCCTCCTTCCCGCGTCCCGCGTCCCACACCACCACAGCGCATGCGCGTCCCCTCCCCCCTCTCTCTCATACGCTCACCCCCCTTTCTCTCCTCTAGGAATCCTCTATTCTACGGAGCGGCCCCCCGCCTCCCACACCCCCCACAGCGCATGCGCGTCCCCTCCCCTATCCTGTCCTACGCTCACCCCCTTTCTCCACTCTAGAATCATCTACTCTACGGAGCGGCGCCCGCGTCCCACATCCCCACAGCGCATGCGCGTCCTCTCCCCCCTCTCTCCTCTAGGAATCCTCTACTCTACGGAGCTGCTCCCGCGTCCCACACCCCCCACAGCGCGTGCACGTCCCCTCTCTCCTCTCCTACGGTCCCCCCCCGTCCTCTCCTCTAGGAATCCTCTATGGAGCAGCGCGCACAACAGTTGGTGTGACAGCTGCATACTCCGCTGGGGGGCGCCACGGTAGTTCCGCGGTAAGAAAATGAAGGAGCGCGCGCGCCTCATTCTCTCTCCTCTGCAGCGCCGCGATGAGCGCCCGGACCGCTGCCCTGAAATGAGAGCGGCGACGTTCGTCCCGCTCAAGCTAATTATTTCCCCGCTGCTTCGCATCCACACATGGTTCCCTTTAGCGGGAGATGGGGAATTTTTTTTAGATGCGAAGCATCTTATGCTCGGCGCTATGTCCGTCCCGCGTCCCCCGTCCCGCGTCCGGCCAGTTTCATGAAGTAGGAAAGCACCTATTATGCGAACCAGAACACTGTAGTAATATGAAGTCCGTCAACCCTACGACAGTCATCAGAGTCATGGCCGAGAGCACAGAGAGGCTGCTTAGCAATGGCTAGGCAGGTGGTGTCTGTCGCCCAGGTTGACCCCATTCCTTGAGTCATGGCCGAGAGCACAGAGAGGCTGCTTAGCAATGGCTAGGCAGGAGGTGTCTCTCGCCCAGGTTGACCCCATTCCTTAATCTTGCTTGCATGTGTTTGGAGGGGGCTTAGTCCGTCCCTCCTTCCCGCGTCCCACACCACCACAGCGCATGCGCGTCCCCTCCCCCCTCTCTCTCCTACGCTCACCCCCTTTCTCTCCTCTAGGAATCTTCTACTCTACGGAGCGGCCTCCGCGTCCCACAGCGCCTCCCCTCCCCTATGCTCTCCTACGCTCACCCCCCTTCCTCTACTCTAGGAATCATCTACTCTACGGAGCGGCGTCCCACATCCCCACAGCGCATGCGCGTCCTCTCCCCCCTCTCTCCTCTAGGAATCTTCTACTCTACGGAGCTGCTCCCGCGTCCCACACCCCCCACAGCGTATGCACGTCCCCTCTCCCTCTCCTACGATCCACCCGTCCTTTCCTCTAGGAATCCTCTACGCAGCGGCGGGCACGACAGGTGGTGTAACAGCTGCATACTCCGCTGGGGGCGCCACGGTAGGTCCGTGGTATGAAAATCACGGAGCGCGCGCGCCTCATTCTCTCTCCTGTGCAGCGCCGCGATGAGCGCCCGGACCACTGCCGTGAAATGAGAGCGGCGACGTTCCTCCCGCTCAAGCTAATTATCTCCCCCACTGCTTCGCATCCACACATGGTTCCCTTTAGCGGGAGATGGGGAAGTTTTTTTAAACACGGTGACGTGTGCTCTTTATGTTGTGCTGTGTTTACACTTTGATGCAAGCCATGTCCCCTCGCTTCAAACATCCTATGAAAGGCGGACGAGGTCCGAACGAGGAAGCTGACGGTCTTGGCGAAGGAGCTATGCCTCACAACGTCAACATGCACGACTGTTGGGGACGCGCAGATCTGCCAACTCCTCGATTGTGCGGGCATGGCCGAAGCACATCCGGAACACCACGGCAATAAGGAAATGACAACAAAGGACAGCGGTTCTAGAATTTTCATGCCTTTATCTATCGTGTGCAAAGCGCTCTTCATCATCATCATCAGCCTGTCTACGCCCACTGCAGGGCAAAGGCCTCTCCCATGTTTCGCCAATCAACCCGGTCCTGTGCTTTCTGCTGCCACGTTATACCTGCAAACTTCTTAATCTCATCTACCCACCTAATTTTCTGTCCCCCCCCCTCACGCGTTTGCCATCTCTTGGAATCCAGTCAGTTACCCTTAATGACCAGCGGTTATCCTGCCGACGTGCTACGTGCCCGGCCCATATCCATTTCTTCTTCTTGATTTCAACTATGATATCCTTAACCCCCCCTTTGTTCCCTGACCCACTCTGCTCTCTTCCTGTTTCTTATGGCTACACCTATCATTTTCCTTTCCATCGCCCGCTGCGTCGTCCTCAGTTTAAGTTGAACCCTCTTTGTAAGTCTCCAGGTTTCTGCTCCGTAGGTAAGTACCGGTAAGATGCAGCTATTATATACCTTCCTCTTGAGGGATAGTGGTAGACTACCATTCATGATATGATAATGCTTGCCGAATGAGCCCCAACCCATCCTTATTCTTCTAGTTATTTCACTCTCATGGTTCGGCTCCGCGGTTACTACCTGTCCTAAGTAGACGTACTCCTTTACAACTTCCAGTGTCTCGCCACCTATCGCAAAGCGCTCTTCTCTGCCAAGATTGTTCCACATTACTTTAGTTTTATGCATATTAATTTTCAGACCTACTCTTCTACTTTCCGTATCCAGTTCAGTAATCATAAGCTGTAATTCGTCTCCCGCGTTACTCATCAATACAATGTCATCAGCGAATCGCAGGTCACTGAGATACTCTCCATTAACTCTTATCCCTAACTCTTCCCAATCTAGGGCGCTGAAAACCTCCTGTAAACACGCGGTGAATAGCATTGGAGAGATCGTGTCTCCCTGCCGTACGCCCTTTATTGGTATTCTGTCGCTTTCTTTATGGAGGACTATAGTGGCTGTGGATCCGCTGTAGATTTCTTCCATTATGTTTATATGGGCTTCGTCGACGCCCTGATTCTGCAGTGCCTGCATGACTGCTGATGTCTCCACCGAATCAAATGCCTTCTCGTAATCTATAAAGGCTATGTATAGAGGTTGGTTGTATTCCGCGCATTTCTCTATCACCTGATTGATAGTATGAATATGGTCTGTTGTTGAGAAGCCTGTACGAAATCCTGCCTGGTCCTTTGGTTGACTGAACTCTAATGTCGTATTAATTCTGTTAGCAATTACTTTTGTAAATAGCTTGTAGACAACGGACAGTAAGCTGATGGGCCTGTAATCTTTCAGGTCCTTGACGTCCCCTTTCTTGTGGATGAAGATGATGTTGGCATTCTTCCAAGAATCTGGTATCCTCCTGGTTGAGAGGCAAAAAGCGCTCCCTTAGAGTCACTTTTACCGCAGTAGTCTGGTGTCATGCGAAAAAGCGTACAAAGATTAGCAAGGGGCTACTAGCTGCCACGGTTCACATCTCTGGTGCATTAATTACACACGCGCCAACGGGCCGTATATATACGAGTGCAAGTATGATCATTGATCTCTAAAAACTTCACTAGCAATCATTCAGAGCTGTTCGTGACGTTGCTGCTGCCCTGAGAAACAAGGAATGAAAACGGTCGCCAGCTTTCTTTTGCCGCATGCTAATTTTTTACATTTCCTGGTCATACGAAATTCGGATGATACGAATATTTTCGGGGACTCCACGAGATTCGTATCACCGAAGTTTCACTGTATATCGCTAGGGGCTACCGCCACGAAACACCGGCGTTCGCGGGACACTCAATGCACCTTTGCCAAAGCGTGAAAACGAGGTACAAAATAATTACATGAAGAAGAGGATTCCCTGGTGCGGAAGGCGTTACTGAAAGCTTCGATGGAGCACTGGCCGCATAGACAGTATAACTAAAGTGGCATTCGTGTGAGGAGGCCTTCGGTAGACCGGCGGAGTACAGCGATTGGACGACCTTTACCGCCGTCGTTGTCGACCTTAGTGGTATGATTTCTAGCAGCTCTTGGATCCGCACTTCCGACCTCGAAATCACCGAGAAGGCCGCCATCGCCCTTGTCATGACAGGTGATCGTGGGTTCGAGAACTACAGCGACTCCAAAACTGCACTGACGGCTTTTAAGAAGGATCGCATCGCCGAGCAAGCTACTCGTCGTCTTAGCGTCGCGAGTCCGGATTCTCTCGTCCATCATTCCTTTCACTACTTTCCTGCTCACGCAACGTTGGTTGAGGGTGCCAAAGTTAAAAGATACCCCAAACGAAACAAGGAGGAATGGGGAATCGCTTCTACAGCCCGCCTTTAGGCAAGCAAATCCTGGCTTTCCGACACGCCCGCGACTGGGCCGGTGGGCTAGACCATAGAGTATCCTAAAATTAACTAGAGGGGACTCTGGCGCTGCGATCGTTAGGCCACCGTGGGAATGATGGGTAGTACACAAATTTGCCTAGTGTTCGTGCTTGCTGCTTCGAACGCACTTGTGGCTTTGTTTATTGCTGTGTTTTGGTTTTGTTTCGAATAAAAGAACGGACCATTGTGAACTTTGTGACCCGATTTGAATCGGTGAGCCTAATTAGGCCAAGGTGGTGAAGCGTAACTGCTAAACCTTTGCTGAACTTCTTATTGCGGCAAAGCGGATTCAGGCCACACGGAGCCAAACGGAGCCAAAAGAACGAAGACTAGGCAAGACTAGGCAAATTTGTATTCTACCCATAATTTCCATGCTGGCTGAAGCGCCGTGCGTTGCAGCTCCCATAGACACTAGCGCCAGAGTTCCCTCTAGTGTAATTATAGGAAACTCTGTGGGCTAGACCTATCGGACCCGACGCGGAACTCCCCGGGTGCGCGACAAATTCGCATCCCACCAGGATCTCAAATATAGTTATTTCACTCACTCACTCACTCACTCACTCACTCACTCACTCACTCACTCACCACTCACTCACTCACTCACTCACTCACTCACTCAAATGTCTCCGTTTAATGTCGTCTAGGGAAGCGAAAGACGTCCAAAAGCGAGGCAAATTATGAGAGTGTATATTGCAACGCGCACTAACTCCTTTATTAGGTGACCGGGCTTGACTCACACGAATTGTACCCGCCGCACGGCGCAGGTCACGTCGCAACGTTTGGGAATATTTCGGGATAGCTTTAAGCTGCTTCGTGGTTATGGTGCCAGACTGCTCTCGCAAAGGTCGCGGGATCATATCGCGCCCACGGTGCCCGCATCTCGATGGAGGTGATTTTCTATAGGCCTGAGTACATTTAGGTGCACAGCGAGAAACTCCACGTGGTCGAGATTTCCGGAGCCCTTCGCTATGACATACCCTATAGTCACATCATGGTTTTGGGACGTAAAGTCCAAAGCAATTGTTATTCTTAGACTGTATCTACAAGATTACGTGCATGACGCGAGTAGTCCAGTTTGTGCCAGAGCTAATGCGAGCACCAGCGATAACGCTTGGACAACTCACGTACAAAAAAAGATGACGTGTTCCACCGGCCATAAGATTGTCAGACGACCGACGAGAGTGCTCCACGACGCTGTTATCTTGGAAAACGTAAAACTACGCCTATATACAGGACACAGGAAGAAAGAAGTGGACGGGACCAGCGCAGACTCACAACTGATTTATTTGGATGACGCCTCTTTCCCACAACAGCAAAGCGCATGCGCTCCATCAGCCATAACCGTACATCGTTTATGACAACTTAGCAAACAAAAAAAATCAACTTCTGTCTTGTATACGTGTATAGAAACTACACTGACACACTTATCAGGCCCGTATCGGATAATATGCAAAGCTTCGATCATTTCCCGTGCCTTTCTGTTTTTCGCACGGCCGATGATCTTGGTCTGCCTGAAAAGTGGCATGCATTTTCCTTTTCCTGTCGTTTTACACAACTGGCAATGTATAGGTAGGCGCATCCCACTGGGTTGAGTGAGGGAATAGCTTTGCTCCTGCAGACGCTTATTAATGCAGCGTCCCGTCTGCCAGACATATCCACTTCAGGCGCAGTGTCCACATATGTGGACGCGACTTGTTTTTGCCAGTTCCTCAGACTAGTGGGAAAGAAAGGGTAAGATACATTGCGCATAGGGATAATTGAACCTTATGCATAATCAATGCGTCTTGACTTGAACCCTTTGTGCTGCATACGACTGCAGCCGATCACTTTTATGAAGGCACTCCGATGTTTGACGCGTCACTGGACGTGCCGCGTTCCAGAACCAACTTCTTAAGTATTATTTTTCTTTGCTCTAAATGAACGGAGCCAAAAACGAACTGCCTGTGCATTTTGAGCGTACGATTACCTTCTTTTCGTGTAAACGTCGTACCTGAGAGGCTGCAGAGTAATTAAATATGTAATTATATGCTAATTAAGATTAATTAGCAATGCTCGCAAAAAACAACCAATTTCTTCATTTTCTTTCTTGGAATGTAATGACGAGTGCCTTAGAATTATGTTGTGCGAAATTTAGACATTTCCGGACAGGGCACCATAATGTGCGCCTGAAGGGGATATACTGAACCACAGCTAAGTGGGACCTCGTAGACAACTTCCGTTTTGCAGGGCACATTCATATTTCTGCAAGCGATTTCTGTGAGCATATTTCTAAATATTTCTCTGAGCATGTTGCTGTTATCTTGCGAGTGTTACTCGCTTGTACAGTATTAAAGGAGAGTCGATGTCAATAGCTCGATGACGCTGAGGTTTCTTATTGTTACAAGTTTATTTTACGTATGTGCAGCTCGATTATGGGTGTAAAAGGGGTCCTTCTTATTACGTTGTTCGAACGTCGCCGCTGGATTGCGGGGTATGAAGAGCCCACCACTCTCTCCCACTCTCCTTCTTGTTAGCGTGGGCGTCCAGTACGAGCGCGGTCATACATAATCACATTACACAGGTGTCCCAAACACACCGCCTCCCCCCATCAGTAAAGTGGGCGTCGGCCACGGACAGGGCGACGAGCCGAGCAGCGAAAGGGATTACCTTTAACCTACAGCGAGTGTTGCATGATGTTCTGGGCACCAGTGAGCCCAACAAAGAGTTTTACCTTTAAAAGTCTGACTGCAGCCACCTATATTACTGTCACAACAAAATATATATGCATATCTTGATAATGAAAGAAAATTTTGTCATTAGTGGCTTAGAGAGAGAGAAGTGAGTGAAAAGTAATTTTATTTTATGATAGTAATCGAAGCGCATTATATTAGAAGTGAGTTGAATAAACCTAGTTGATCCGAGAAAGTGGCACAAGTGACGCCTAAATGGCAGTAGCTAATTAGTGAATGTTGTACGTCGATATAAACTGGATAGTAAGATAGCCACAGCATAGGTACGCCAAAATTTTAGAGCTCAGTGACACTCCCTCATGAACTATATCTCGCCCTTAGAGCTCACTCGGACTCACACTCACCAATGTTTTCCTCAAGCGGACTCACTCGGACTCACACTCACTAAAATTTTCCTCAATCGCAATCACTCGAATTCAAACTCCCCAAAATATTGCTAACCTCACTTGGACTCACTCAGACTCACTCACAGCTCTATCCGAGTCTGAGTGAGTCGACTCATGAGTCTGTTAGAGTACCATTAGCTGTTTTGTCCAAGTGACGTCAATGCTTTGTAACACCAATATCTCGCATAATCAGTGCTCTACTTGGCGCTTTTGATCTCGTATCTTTAAATACGAGTTATTAGTGGTTGCAGCCCACGAAGGACATTTTTATGGAAAGTGACGACCAAACGAGATGTTTTTAACAAGACCTTCCTTTGAAAGTGAATGGGGAGAAGGTCAAGCCACCTCACCTCCTCCGTAAGTCACGCATCTGTTCAATTAATATTGAGCTGGTGTATCAACGCCACTGCCTTCATGTGTGAGTAGACGTATTGTGAGCGCTGACTATTTCATCGTCTTCATCTGTATATACAAAGCCACTGTGATCACCATCATCGTCTGTCCCCGCGGGCTGCTCCGCTTTTGTCTCGCGCGTCTGGATTAAAATATATCCTTGCTGGACGTCGTCTCATAATATTTAGTATATACCTCAGCCGACATAAGGCTGAGAGCAATGCTGAAGCTCAGTAGATAGGACGGGAGGTCGGCCAAAAGAATGTGGAGCATACTCAGACTCACTCAAAAGATATACCACGCCCTTATGGCTGACTCGGACTCACACTGATCAGAGTGTTCCTCAACCGGACTTACTCGAACTCAGACTCAATAAAATTTTTCTCCGCCGGACTCACTCAGACTTAAACGCACAAAAATTTTACTCACCTGGATTCACTCAAACTCAGACTCACAGCTCGATCTGAGTCTGAGTGAGTCGACTCATCAGTGAGTTTGCCGACCTATGGCCCACACCGGGTGGCTTTCGTATTCGAGTCGTTTTACAGCGAAAGCTGTTATGAGATCACAGAAGGGTCGTTTTTGCGCCGTAGTTGTCCGCCGCCGCCGCCGCTGCCGCCGCCGGTGTCCGTAACCAATATCGCACGAAATAAGAAAAAAACTAAATGAATAAAAAATCACCTATGATAGATTGGGAATCGAACCCGGGTCCTCTGCGTGGCAGCCCAGCACTCTACCACTGAGCTACGCCACTGCTTGAAACTGCGGTGCAAATGCGGTGCAAACTGATCCTATGCGGGCTTCATGTACGGTAAGAAATCGGGTTAACGTGTGTTGTAAAGCGTTTTAGAACAGTAAAGTAAAAACCAGGCGTCACACAATAAGAATTGCGTAACGAGTGGGTGGTTCAATGCTCCAACCCATTACAAAATGGCATAATTCTTCATCGTCGTCAGCCACAGAAGCAACAAAGTGCACATAATGCGTTACAAGTGTGTAGCGGGTACCGCGCTTTTCCGAAGAATGAAGAATATTGGTATAGTAGACGCTTCCCCACTACACAAACATTATGTGATTTATGGCGTAGTGGGTACCATGTAAGTGCGCTGGTAGTAGTTGCCCCAAGAGTGTTTAAAAAAGGCTCTAGAAAGGCCGCCCTTCCAGCTTTCGCTGTGACTGTGCTGCGCGTTCCGCGCAGGCCTGGCGGTTTTTTTTTTTTTTGCGGATGCATAAAGGACCGTGTGAGTTTTTTAGTTAGTGCGAATATGCAGGAACCAATAACAATACTTACGCATATAATTTCCCAGGTATTGGTACGTGGGATCAGCTTGAGGCTGCGACTCCACCCACCTGTGTACAGCAAAAAGTGGATTTTGCACATTTAAATCACATAAAACTCACGCATTACTTATTGGAAATTCAAGAAAGAATAATCATTGCCTGTGTCGATGAACTCCATAGCCTTAAAGGTTTCACTTCGCAGAGATTCGTGTGTCAGTGTCGGCATCGGCGTCTTCAATTGCGAGCGAATCATCAGCGTTCTCCATATTTCAAAAAGATGCAAATGCACAAATAATAAAAATGTTCCGTTCGAGCGGGAATCCAACTCACGACTTCTGCGCAGCAAGCAGGTGTTCTACCACAGAGTGATATCACTGCTTAGAAACCTTTTCGAAAAAAAAAAAACAAAAAAAAACGGTACGAATGTTCCTTTTCAACGCGTGGCAGAAGCGCAGAATCGCATCAGGAATGGCAAACATGTGCATTGCGCATTGAGGGGATGGTTTGAAGGCCCACCAATTACAAAGCGCACAGGCATAATAATCATCACCAACAACAACCGGATCAACAAAGTGTGCAGCTGCGTAGATACGCGTATTGCGTTATGGGTGAAAAGAATTATGCCATAGTGCGCACTTCGCAACTGTAGAATGGTCAGAAACAGCCAATGTTACGCACACAAATGCTCCTCTCCTTGCGGCTCGGTGTTCATTGAGAACTGAGGCTAGGCTAGCGATTGAGAAGGCGGCGCGAACGGGGCCTGATTACGCTGTCGTGTTCTTCCAACAAAAGCGAAGCTCAAGCGAGCTACAGTTTTTCGGTGTGACGTATATTTATTGCTTGTGCGTCAATATTAGTTTTGTTTAATGCACCCTTTGTGGATGTGCTTTCTGTTGTATTTCTGTATAAGCAATGATTATGAATAATCCTTTGTGCCTGTTACTTATGATTCCCTACTTTAAAAATTTTGCATTGATTAATCTGTGCCAGTCGGACCACTTGAATTTCACATGCATGAGGAACAGGAAGATTTTCAGCCATATATAAAAAATAACAGAATAAACAGAAATATATTCAGCTCTTTATCAAAAAATGAACCAGATGTGAATTGGCACAAGGAGTTTCAATGGACGTCCCTCTTTATAAGGCCGCTATTATATAAGTCCGCTCCTGGAACTTGAAGCAATCACATTATTATTTTAAGAGGTGTTCAAATTCCACACATTTGGCAAGTTCTTGGTTTTGACGTTCTCTTGGGTACAAACGTTACTCGAAAACAGTCAACTGCGGGATAATCGCCAGCCGGTGGAAATGGGCCACCGCCTGTTTAGTTCACATCAAACTTGTACACGTTACAGAAAATAAATTACCGACTCTTAAAGCGATAGCCTTAAAGAGCTCGTTTCGCAGAAATTCCGGCGTCGGCGGCGGCGTCGTTGGTTGTGAGCAAAAAATGATCATCTTGTCCGTAACCGAAAAATCGGGAAAGGTGGAAATAAAATAGATAATAAAAATTTCCGGGTCCGCGTGAGGATCAAACCCAGGCGGTCTGCGTAGCAAGCAGGTGTTCTACCACACAGCCACGTCATTCAAAATAACTTCCTCTGCTTGGAAATGCAGTGAAAATAACTTTCATGCTTCACAAACACACGCTTCCTGTATACAAGCGTCACAATACAACATGTAATATCGCAATAATATTGCGTGGTACAAGCGTAAATTGCCATCGGGCGTCAGAACATGTGAATATCATAATGACATCGCGGTTCAAATCCAGCCATATATTACAAAATGCCGACACGTTACTGCGCGTATTCCCTTAAGGCCACGTAGTGGGTGCATAGCAAGTTCGAAAACATTTCCCGCTCATAATTGCTCGTGGTTTAAAGCATGCTACCCATTACATAGTATGCATTAAGTGATTGAAGTACGCCCTAGGGACAGGATATCGCTATCGCGTTGAACTCTTAAAGGCGAAGCTTAAGGATCTCCCAATTTTTCATCACCAGCTGCGAAAGCATAAAAAACAGCGTACGCTCGCGTGTTCCCTTGCGAATGCGTAGTGGGCTCTTCGCTGATTCGCAGAAGGAAGAACTATGGCCTAGTGGGCACTTAACAACTGTACTTGCAATTGGCATTCTAGCATAGTTTAAATGGCGAGTGCTACGCCCACAACGGTTTGTTTCCTTACGCCGCGGTTGATGCATGCACCGAGAACCGAAGTCATCGCTAGCAGTTGAAAAGACGACGCGGACTGGGGGCCGACCCTTACAAAAATGGATATTTACCGTTTTTATTTCAATTCCTTCCTTCAAAATGTAACTGAGTGGTCATTTACAGCACCAAAAAAGTCACTGCCATCTCGTGCCATCTCGCTAGTGATAACAAGAACACGCTGAAGCCACCGAGCTCTCATTACCGCCAACGGTACATAGTGTATATTGTCACGTGGTCGTGACGTCGACGAAGGCAGAAGTCAGTAGGTCCAAAATGAAACTGTTTATTAGGCCGAACTTGTGGCCGGTAAACAGAAAGTCAGATTACAGCAATACACACTGCACTGATAGCGGCGAACAGAGCGTCGGCCGTCGATCAACTAAACATCGTTGGAACACGCCGGCTTTTATAACTCACGCGTCGAACATTCTAGCCTTATCACTAGTCGTCGCGCACGCTCTGGAATAATCTTGAGTGTTAGCGTCCTGCGTGCAATCTTAACAGAACGATCTACTACAAGCGAGAAGCTTCTGGAACAATAAGGCGCGGTCTGCGCCGAGTACTGCTGATAGTATTTGTGGGCGGAATCCGAATACAGTAAAAGAACCGCGCGTGGCAATGCCCCCCCTCTGAAAAGGCATCGTCCCGATGCTTAGAACCGAACACATGGTAAAAATACATGCAACAATAAATAACGACAATAAATCAAGAAAGTTCAATAAGCAAGAAAGTCCAATGAAGTTCTTCGTACGCGAAGCGGCACTTCTCTGGCTTGAAGTGGCAGACTTGCCTTGTGTACTTGGACGACGTCGTTGTGTTTTCCTCGAACTTCGACGAACACCTGCGACGCCTTGAAGCTGTACTTCAGGCAATCAAGACCTCCGGACTCACTCTCAAGCCAGAGAAGTGCCGCTTCGCGTACGAAGAACTTTTGTTCTTGGGCCACGTGATAAGCAAATCCGGAGTACGCCCCGACCCGCAAAAGACAACCGCCATCGCTGCTTTCCCGCCACCCACCGACAAGAAGGCCGTGCGTCGATTTCTCGGCTTGTGTGCCTATTACAGGCGGTTCGTTAAAAACTTCGCCCGCATCGCCGAGCCTCTCACTAACCTCACCAGGACCGACGTCGAGTTCAAGTGGGAAACGCCGCAGGAGGAAGCATTTCAAGAACTAAAACGACGCCTGCAAACGCCTCCGTTACTTGCGCATTTCGACGAACACGCCGAAACAGAAGTGCACACCGACGCGAGCAGCGTGGGACTCGGCGCCGTCCTTGTGCAGAGGACGGACGGACTGGAAAGGGTTATCAGTTATGCTAGCCGGTCGCTATCAAAGGCAGAGGCCAACTACTCCACAACAGAAAAGGAGTGCCTTGCCATCATCTGGGCTACATCAAAGTTTCGCCCCTACCTTTACGGCAGGCCCTTCAAAGTTGTGAGCGACCACCACGCCTTGTGTTGGCTAGCTAGCTTGAAGGACCCTTCTGGTCGCCTCGCATGGTGGAGCCTGAGACTTCAAGAATTCGACATTACCGTCGTTTACAAGTCCGGAAGAAAGCACTCTGACGCCGACTGCCTGTCTCGTGCCCCCCGTCGACCCACCGCCGCTGGACGACCAGAATGATGACGGCTTCCTGGGAACCATAAGTGCCGACGACTTCGCCGAGCGACAGCGCGCCGATCCGGAACTCAAGGGCCTTATAGAATACCTCGAGGGCAAAGCCACCGTTGCTCCAAAGGTATTCAGACGAGGACTGGAGTCGTTTTTCATGCGCAACGGCGTTCTCCTAAAGAAAAACTTCTCGCCACTTCGGGCCGACTCCCTCCTCGTAGTACCTTCGGCATTACGACTAGAAGTTCTGCATGCTTTGCATGACGACCCGACGGCTGGACACCTTGGATTTTCCCGTACGCTGGCAAGGATACAAGAAAAGTACTACTGGCCTCGCCTCACTGCCGACGTCACCCACTACGTGAGGACTTGCCGAGATTGTCAGCGACGGAAGACACCACCGACTAGGCCAGCCGGACTTCTGCAACCCATCGAGCCACCTCGCCGGCCGTTCCAGCAAATCGGCATGGACTTACTGGGGCCGTTCCCGACGTCGAATTCCGGAAACAAGTGGATTGTCGTAGCTACTGACTACCTCACCCGCTACGCCGAGACAAGGGCCCTGCCCAAGGGCAGTGCCGCCGAGGTAGCAAAGTTCTTCGTCGAGAACATCGTACTGCGTCATGGCGCCCCAGAGGTCCTCATTACCGACAGAGGTACGGCCTTTACCGCGGACCTAACTCAGGCGATCCTAAGGTACAGCCAAACAAGTCACCGCCGGACCACCGCCTACCACCCACAGACCAACGGCCTGACCGAGCGTCTAAATAAGACCATCGCCGACATGCTGGCCATGTACGTCGACGTCGAACACAAGACGTGGGACGCCATCCTTCCGTACGTGACCTTCGCATACAACACGGCCGTGCAAGAAACGACGCAGATGACGCCATACAAGTTGGTCTACGGACGGAGCCCGGCAACGACGCTCGACGCCATGTTACCGAACGTCACCGATGAGGAAAACATCGATGTGGCCGCCTACCTACAGCGCGCCGAAGAAGCACGACAGCTGGCCCGCCTGCGGATCAAGAATCAGCAGACGACTGACAGCCGCCGCTACCCCGCACCTCCACCAGATGTCACGTGGCCGTGAACGTCGACGAAGGCAGAAGTCAGTAGGTCCAAAATGAAACTGTTTATTAGGCCGAACTTGTGGCCGGTAAACAGAAAGTCAGATTACAGCAATACACACTGCACTGATAGCGGCGAACAGAGCGTCGGCCGTCGATCAACTAAACATCGTTGGAACACGCCGGCTTTTATAACTCACGCGTCGAACATTCTAGCCTTATCACTAGTCGTCGCGCACGCTCTGGAATAATCTTGAGTGTTAGCGTCCTGCGTGCAATCTTAACAGAACGATCTACTACAAGCGAGAAGCTTCTGGAACAATAAGGCGCGGTCTGCGCCGAGTACTGCTGATAGTATTTGTGGGCGGAATCCGAATACAGTAAAAGAACCGCGCGTGGCAATATAAATAGCTCGCCGTTAGCAAACTGATGAACGTACGCTTTGTGGCCGAGTCGATTCGCGCCGCGCAATGCAGAGCGAGGGGTTGTTGGTTCGAGTCCCGGCGACGGAACTATTTCTTCTGGTTTTTTTCACTGCCATCTGTTAGCGTATACTTCGCAATGTCATATCCGTGACGAAAATACGTCAGTGTAGCTGTGGCGGACTCCGGCATGAAACACTTCCGTGTTAAAAAGTGATTGACTACCGGAAATAATTACCAAGGCCGTTATAACTTCGAAAAATTAATCGATAACATTTCAAAATTACAATAAAATGTAATTCGTTACGAGTAATCGATTACTTGTGACGCGTTCCGTACAACTCTGGTTGACGTGCATGTTTAACAGTTATGCAAAACGGAGTTTCAGAGGGCATAACGTTTTTATTTCTTTTTTCATTCAAAATACCTTACAGGCCCAACAGGGCATTTCATAAGGTATTTCGTAAGATCATGTACATGACTTCATACTACTTAAATACAAACAATAAAAATAAGGAAAATTTTTCAGTGAATATACAATGTGTAATGTTACAACGATAAAAATACAATAACAGGTGTAAAGAACAGAGACGGAGACAGCACCCGTTCCTGGACCAGCTGTTCTATTGTCTACCCTCTTCTTCCTCCACCTCGGTCACCTCCCCTGCTCTCGCGCAAGCAGCCGAGCCGCATTCCCGTTCTTGCCTTTCCCACTCGGCCACGCTGCGGACCTGGCAAACAAAAAGAGACAACAGTTCAGTCCAAACGACGCACTCATTTCTTAAAGCGTGACACGTGCACTGCGAAGTTGTTCCTTTTCCGCCGGTCGAGTGCAAAGCTTGGATCTGAGGTGCTCATGCGCCAGGTATTCTGTCCTAGGCGTTCGGTGATTATGAAGGGCCCCTCGAACTTCGCGAGTAGCTTCTTGCCCGAGCAGCTGCCGCCCCTTTGCACCCAAACCTCGTCTCCAATGTTGTACTCCGGGGCAGGTCGCCGGCGGCGGTCATAATAGCGCTTCTGTTTTTGTTGTGCTTGTGTGGCTCTTTTCCTCGCCGCAGCTCTGATCTTCTGGCAGGCGTCTGTACGGCTGTCATAGCGTGTGACGCTAACAGGAGCGTCTAGGCTGAGGAGCGCTTTCAGCTGGGGCAGCTTTCCGTATACGATTTCGTAAGGTGTCACACCAGTAGACGTCTGCAGCGCCGTGTTAACTGCATAGCCAGCAGACCGAAGGTGTACGTCCCAATCAGCCTCTCCCTGCTTGTCTACTTCGGTATATGGGGCGAGTCTTGCCTGAATACTTTGATTAGTACGCTCAGTAAGGCCGTTTGACTGGGGACGGAACGCGGATGCGTAATGGTGCTCTACACCCGCCTTGGAAAGGTACGCTTGTAGTTCCCGGCTGCGAAATGTTGTCGCACGGTCGGATATCAGTTTCTTTGGCAAGCCATGCCTCCATTCAAATCTGCGCTTCAGGAAATTGACCAGATGAACCGAGGCAAGCGATGGCACGGCTGCCACTTCCACGTATTTGGACAGATAGTCCACAGCTGCAATTATATAGCTGTTTCCAGCAGTGGTGGTGGG
This sequence comes from Rhipicephalus appendiculatus, assembly GCA_030522465.1. Classification (NCBI taxonomy): domain Eukaryota; kingdom Metazoa; phylum Arthropoda; class Arachnida; order Ixodida; family Ixodidae; genus Rhipicephalus; species Rhipicephalus appendiculatus. Next base: position 181,917 of record JALIZH010030599.1, on the reverse strand, counting down.
TAGTGGCCCAATGTAGTCGATGCCCACCGTATGAAAAATCTGATCGGGTATCGGCACAAGTGTTAGCAGTCCAGGCTGACAGCCCGGCAGTCGCTTAAACTGTTGACACGTTTGGCAACTGGCGACGTAAGAGCGCACATTGCTTTGCATTTTCGGCCATCAGAAGCGTTGTTGTAGCTTTCGAAGCGTGGCTCGTTGTCCGATGTGCCCTCCTTCGGGATCATCATGAATGGCCCGTAGTATTTAGGTACGGAAACATTTCGGTACGGCCAGGAGGTAGCGTGGTTCCGACACGTCCTGGTGCCACTGACGACGACACAGTACATTATCGCGTACTGCAAACAACGGATTTGTTTCCGTACCCGTTACAGATGCAATGATTTGGCGCCAAGTCCTCGTCCTCTTCTTCGGGCTTTGCGCACGTCTACTTGGGCAAAATAGATGTGATCTTGCTTGTTTCCTTCAACGTGCATGAGTGGGTTGCGTGACAAGGCATCGGCGATGTTATTCAAGGCCCCAGCGCGATGACGCACGTCAAAGTCATATTCTTGTAGCGTGATGATCCACCGAGCAAACTTATGCTTGAGCTGTTGCTTGGAAAACATCCTTGTCAAAGCAGCATTATCCGTTACCACGGTGAAGCTGCGGCCGAACAGATAATGGCGGAATTTATCGTCCACACTCCACACAACTGCCAGACATTCCAGCTCATTGGAGTGATAGTGGCGCTCGGTATCGGAGAGTTTCCGGCTGGCATACGCGACGATATGCTCGACGCCGTCTGGATCACGCTGGACTAGCACTGCCCCTAGACCGACTTGGCTAGCGTCGGTGTGCCCTTCAGTAGTCCAGTCATCATTGAAGTGACTCAATACTGGACAGGCAGTGAGCTTTTGCTTTATCGTCCGAAAAGCATTTTCTTGTGCGGCGCCCCATTCAAATCGGACGTCCTTTTTAAGGAGATCGCTCAGGGGAGCCGCAATCGAAGCAAAGTGGGGAATAAACCTCCGCAAGTAAGATGCCATGCCCATAAACGACTGCACTTGCTTCAAGCTGGCTGGTGTGGCATATTCCGACACTGCTGCGATGCGCTCCGGGAGTGGCTGTATACCGTCGGGAGAAATATTATGTCCAAGGTACGCAATCTTCGACAGACCGAACTGGCACTTCTCTCGGTTTAAGCGGAACCCCGCCTCGTACAGCCTTTGCAGTACTTCGTTTAAATTGTGCAGGTGTTCGTACTCTGTGGTGCCAACGACGAGGATATCATCTAGGTAGACCACGCAGGCGCGGGTCTTCAGTGAGCCTAGTACGGAATTCATCGCGCGCTGAAATGTGCTAGGGGCCGTTCTGAGCCCAAACGGCATGCGATTGAATTCATATAGGCCTGACGGAGTGCGAAAGGCGGTCTTGCACTTATCCTCTTCCGCGACGCTAATCTGCCAGTACCCTGCGCGTAAGTCGAGTAACGAGAAGAACCTGCGGTGGCGAACTGTATCAATGGCGTCGTCGATGCGGGGCAATGGGTACGAGTCGGGCGTCGTACACTTGTTGAGCTGCCTGTAATCTACGCAGAACCGCATCGACCCGTTTTTCTTTCGCACGAGCACGACAGGCGCTGCCCAGGGACTTGACGACGGCCTAATTATGCCCGCGGAGAGCATCTCGCGTACTTGGTCTTCGATAACGGCGCGCTCCCTCTCAGCGTACCGTCTCAACGGTACGCATATCGGAGAATGGTCCCCCGTTGGTATTCGATGCAACAGCATCTTAGTACCCGGGAGATCTGCTGTGGTGTCGGCGAATATTGCTTTATGCCGATCCAGTATATAACTTAAGGTAAGCGGACTAGGCGGCTCACCTCTCGGCGTTGGCAGGGGCGTCGCCGTAGCCTCGGTTGACGAAGGCCGGAGCTCTATATGGCCGCGATCGATTGTGATCTGGATGTCGTCCGACAGTAGGAAGTCTGTGCCCAGAATCATGTCGGCAGGTAGGTCCTCGAAGACAGGGATTGCTGGGAGAAACTTTGTCCCTGCTGTCGTCCGGACATAGACGTCGAGCATGCCGACTGGAATCACGCTGCCTCCCAGTCCGCGGAGTGGAGGTTGCGTCCAGGGGGAAATGGAGTCGGGAGCGTGACGTCGGTGCAGTGCCGTTCGTTCAGCGCCGGTATCAACAAGCGCTGACAAGTCGCCGATCCCTTCGACATGCACTGGTAACAGTGGAGTCTGAAAGGCTTGGTAATGAATCCGAGATTGGGACGATTGGTGGAACTCCTTTGCGTTGTGCCCAATACGTCCGCACGAAAAACAAAAGTAAACACAAGTTCTAAACAGGCACAGGTTTCAGAGGTGTGGAGAGCTGGGCTTGTTGGTTGTACATGCTTAGAAAACAGCGCGAAAAAGACGCAGGACGCACAGAAAAAGAATGCACATAGCGCTGACTCTAAACAATTTTTCTAAAAAAAATGTTGAGAGTCAGCGCTGTGTGCGTTAATTTTCTGTGTGTCATGTGTCTTTTTCGCGCTTTTTTCAAGGCACAGGTTTATACAAGTCATAAAAACCCAAAGCATTGCTCAATATTACGCGTAAAATGTGAAGTGCATGTTAGTATTCAAACGCAATAGAAATAACAAAAAATTAAACATGAAAGTACTGATAGTTAATAAACACATAAATGCAAAACTAGATATGAATAAATTAAATAGTTAATTCTGGAAGTGCGTGTTGAGGTGGACTCGAAGCTTTATCTCTAACGCGTCCAGCTGCTACGTCATCTGGAAGATCGTTCCACATACGGAGAGCGCATTGGAGGGCAGATGAGTTGAAGATGTCAGATTTGCCGTAGCTTGCTATTATAAGCACTACTAACAGTTGCCTTGCTTTAAGTTGAAGGATGGAAATTTTGTTCTTTCTGCTGTGCGCAAACTTTATTTTTGCAAGGTTATTTTCGTCACGATCAATACACGATCAAACGAGCGAATAAAATTCAGGGAGGGTATCGCATCAAGCCAACGCTCTGCCGCACAGTGCCCAAATGGTGATTATAAAGGGTGATGTTGAGGGTAGCTGATACAGCATACTTGCTGCGCAAACAGTTGCCCTCACATATCTTTTTTTCCTGTTGATTGTACAATGTAGAGCCCGTAACTAGGGGGTGGGTGGGTTTGATGGGGTTCTGACCCCCCCCCCCCCCTCCTTCTCAAAAGTTGTCATGTTTTTACATTTCGGGTGATACTACATCATTTACACGACTTCACAGCGACCACTAGTTGCCAAAGTTAGCCATTCTACCTTCATCCCCACCCCCCTACATCAGAAAAAAGTTCTTAGCTATGGCCCTGGTACGTTGTCCTTTGGCAACGTGTCACTTGATTTCCTACCCGATACAGCTTCGCAACTCGAGACGTACAATCTCAATTATGATAAGAAAAAAAATAGCTGAAAGCCTTGCACCAGTAGTCACCAAAAAAAAGTTCAAAAGCCTCGGTGAGGACAAGGGGTTCTTTCATTCAGTATTCTACAAAAAGGTGGCCACCGCAGTAGTGCCAAGGTCAGCTATTACCAACGGATACATCATAACACATTCCACAGAACACTGATCTCCTGCATATCTTGAAGCGCACATATATTTCGTTCATACGCACCAATCATTAAGCCTTCTGGCCAAGTCAGTATCTGAATCAAAAAAGAGATGTTCCACTGCTTAGTTACTGCACCCTAGTACAAAATCTCCGTGCACAGAAAGGTAGCACTTATCATTCCATCCGAACCTTGACAAAGAGCAGCACTTACCCGAAGTCTGGTCCATGGCCATGCCGCCGGAGCTTAAGCAGATCGTTGAGCACACGATCTTTCATAACAACCAGCGAAGCGGCGAAAAATTCTTCTTTTTTAAGGTCTGGTATCTGGATAGAAACGATGAAATTCTTGTAAGACAGCATCATAACAAGCCAATTAGAGTTCATCCTCTTTATCACTCACAGAAACCTTTTCTAGAGCACCACAAGAGCGCTATGTCTTATTTCGATACTTACATTGCGTAGGAGATAAATATGTAGTAGAATAAACACGTGTGCTAGGTCCTGCGATATTCGTACTCATGAGTGCAAAATTCCATCCTTTCGAAGGCAGAATAGCTAAATAAAGCAAAGTATGAAACAGCGTTCCACAGATGTGTGGAGAATTACGGACGAATCGTATACTGGCTGTGCACGTATTGTGCATTTTTGAAAGAGTAAACATAGAAAAGGCATGCTTACAGCGGTAACTTATGGGGAAATACTGCAGCGCAAGAACTGATGCACGAACAAAAAAAAAAAAGCGCTGGTTAAATGCTCAGCACGAGGATCAGCGATTATTAGATACTTTTATTCGGGCGTACATAACGAGCATGGCTACGGGAGAGAAGTGTGCATGCGCAGTACGTAACGTATCTACTGCACAGATCCGTGCGTACGCCCGAAAAAAAGAAAAAAAACGGTGCACGCAATCATAATACGACGTAGCGTTAGATACAAGACACTCTCGCGAGATATCGAATGAAAGAGCAGCTAGATTGCAAGATGGCACAGAACGTAAAAACGTGGATCCAATGATTCGGCTTGACTTGGATGCCAGTGGCCGTTATCCTGGCCGCTACCGCACGATGGCGCAAACAAGCACTCAAAAGCTGTGTCAGTTCCCATATGATAGGTCTCGTTGAACGGAACGCATCCCGGTACGGTCGATACGGTAAACTAAAAGTGTTTTTTGAGCGCTTCGCTTGCAGCGTACGCAAGGTATCGTGCTGCGCATGTAGCCTTGTTGCGTACGGCCAACTAAAAGTGTCTATTATTGTCGTGTTCTCCCGTCCGTGCTCATTTCACGCCCGTCAGTGTTTTGCGCCTATGTGCCCACTCCTAGCTCGTCAATGTAACGCACGGCTTGTGGATTACGTAGGCGGCGGTCCAGGCATTCAGCAGTAATCGTTTTTCTTCTTTCACATGTAGGGTTATAGCGATGCAAATATAAATATATATATATATATATATATATATATATATATATATATATATATATATATATATATATATATATATATATATATATATATATATATATATATACTGTAAGGAAGCAAGAGCGGCGCAACGCGACGCTGAGAAATAAGAAGAGCAGAATAGAACAGCAGGCCCGCAGCGAGGGTGCTGTCTCGGTCTGATTCTCTATAATTGCGCAGTCATCGAAAACGACCCTTAAAGGGCCCCTAAAACACCCAGAGGTCGAAATTCAGTTGTGGTAGGGAAGTTGTGCGCGAGTGTACAACGAACACGGAGCCGTGAGAATTTTTAGAAACGGCGCCGTAATAGCGGAGTTATAACTTATACGCGTTTGATCATCGAAACGCGGCGATCACTCCTTTCACTCTTTCCATCGCTACCCTTCGCTGGTATCTTATCCTAAAGCCGGTTTGCCCTCTCGCCGAGCGCCCCTTCCAATCTCGCGTGGCATACGTCACCGCCGACGCGCTGCTCGAAACACCTTCCACTTCCGGTTGCCGCGACTCCGCACTCAGTCTGCCCCGTCGACTTCGCGCTTGTTGGCTAACCGCTGCTGCCGTGCCGGCCCTTGCTCATACGAATCGTGCCGGCATGGACCCTGTGTTGCGCGCACGCCTTCAAAGGATCGCCAACATGATGGATCCGTACGGCGACACGCCGTGCTAGAACCAGGCCCCGGAAACTCAGCGCTAGTTTCGGTTTCAAGGAACATGCACGTTCGTAGCGGTTGCCGGGCATCCTAAGATCTAGTTGAACGAAGTGAGGTTGATGTGGATGTTCGCATTTATTTGCTTTCGCGAGTTTTTACAAATAAACAAATTTGATTTCAGTGTCAAGAACTGTTCTTTTGTTTATTTGTCTTGTTTTGTTTCTTTTTTTTGTTAATTTTAAATCAGGCAAAGCGCGGGAAGTGGTTGACTCGAATTCGTAGCGCTTGCCTCCGCTCCTCCTTGCCACTCGCTCAGCGATATCACAAGTTCGATCGCGCTCAGTTATCTTGCTCGGTTGGCGTGTCAAGTACGGGAAAGATAAGACAGAAAGATGTGGCGTGCACAGAACGGAAGCCGCAGTGAGCTACGCCGAGCAAGTCAGCCATGCATAAGACGAAGATGGCTAAATCGGGCATCGCATGTTTTTCACGGCTCTGCGGTGTGTTAACCCGGGAATTTCCAGTTCCGCGAAAGGTTTTTCAGGTTTCCTAGTGGCAACGGGTGAGCACAAGTGTTTGGGCCCATTGTTTCAGCAGGTATTAATTTTGCATGAGTACATGAGTAAACCCAGTTCTCTGCAAGCCTGACTGTACTGACATACGCGCAGTGTCGCTAGACTAATTGGTGAAGACGACAGCTTACCTGCTGTGAGCAAAATACGTTTAATGAAAGGCTTGAATGCGTGTTGGCTCGGCTACATAGCTTTTCATCCTTTACTTTTAGCATGTAGCTCAAATGATGTGAAGCAATTTTAGGCTCCTTCCTTTTCATGAAATTCAAGTAGCCAGTTTGAAACTTTGTGGTCCTTCACTTCTAATACTGTCACTGAAATACATGTGATGGACTGAATGGTTCTGGAAATCGTTACAGGAAATGTCGCTGGAGCCAACGTTTCGACAAGTGAACTTTTCTTCATCAAGGCAACGCTGCTGCCCTGACGAAGACAAGTCAACTTGCCGAAACATTGTTTTCAGCGACGTTCTCTCTTCTAGAACATCTCATCGCTTCACCCCTCTCTGTTCCTCTGAACTTCTGTCTCGTTTATGGTCAAATTCTGTAAGAAAAAAAATTTACACCATCTCCCGCTAAAGGGAACCATGTGTAGTTGTGAAGCATCGGGCGCTAACGCTTACACTGGCGGCGGCGTTGACGCTGGCGCTCATCGCAGCGTTGCGCAGGAGAGAAAACTGGGGAGGCGCAAAGCAGGCAGTGATGGAGCAGTGTTTCCTACTGGAACATGCCAATCGCTGCTAATGGGCAATGAGAGACAAAAGACTCCGACTGGACACAGAGACCCGCACTCCGCTTTTAGTTAACGCGCACGCTGCGAATTTTTTATTCTTCAACAACGCACAGGAGAAATCTCCCACCGGCACCACCTTGGAGGTCAAGATCCATTGCCATATATACGTGGTGGCCAGTGAACGGTTGTGCAGCGCGAGCAGTCGGTTTTTTCAACCAAGAAACTTGCAGACGCTGCCTGCGTCGGCGTCGCGAGGCGAGAGAGGGGGGGAGCGTAGGAGAGAGAGAGAGGGGGGGGACGCGCATGCGCAGTGGGAGTGTGGACGCCGTGGGCAGGGACGCGTAGAGGAGAGAGGGGGGGAGCGTAGGAGAGGAGAGAGGGGGGGACGCGCATGCGCAGTGGGAGTGTGGACGCCGCGGGCAGGGATGCCTAGAGGAGAGAGGGGGGGAGTGTAAGAGGGGAGAGATGAGGGGAGGCGCATCCGCAGTGAGGGTGTGGTTGCCGCGGGGAGGGATGCCTAGAGGAGAGAGAGGGGGAGAGGAGGTTTTTATTTTTTAAAGGGTTTGCGCATGCGCAGTAAGGGTGGTCACGCCGCACACCACCGGATTAAGCTTCGCCATCAGATGCTTCACATCTAAAATATGTGCGCCGTCATAACAAACGCGATGGAGTCAAATACGACGTGTCCTGCTCGTGATTGCTGATAATTTTCGCATTGGTTCGGATATTCTGGGTCCACTGTTTGCTCATTATGTCCATATTTCAGTTGTGAATTAAAGCTGCTTTTATAGATTGACACTTTCACACTACTCGTATGTCTCTGTTTTTTTTTTTTAGTACGGAACGTGCAATAAAAAAAATAATTTATTTGTGTCGATCGAGTTTTGTCTTACTGAGAAATCGATCCGCTTATGTTTCGCCGCTTCAGAAGACACGAACAAAATTTTAAAAAAATTGTCAACGAAATTTTACGAATGGCCGCGTCGCCTAAGCGGACCTGAAAGAGGGCACGAACACATTCCGCTTGCATGCGAAGTGGGAAAGGAGAGCTTCCGCGCCAACCCTCCTCCTCTCGGTTGTGCGCCCTTTCCCTCTATTTGGTGACCTCACCAGTGACGTCATGAAATAAATGTTCTGTTTGTGATTTATTTCTAGTTGGATGCCCGGCAGCCGCCAGTAGTAAAAGCGGCGCTGCCGCTGCGTATCAGCATGCGAGAGCGCGTCCCATGGGAGGTATAGGGAGCTTCCCCCCCCTGCTAGAACACCTCCGTATGGGCAACACGACTAAAAACAAGGAGCGCGGCCAGCTGATTGCTGACTTACCGGAAGTCGTAGGTTCTTGTTCGACCAATCGCAGCATGACTTGCGCTCTACGTCACCTATTCAACTTCCTGACGTCACGCGGAGGCGGGAAGGGCTCGGAAAGGAGGAGGGATTGTTTTTTGGAATTTGTGGCGCACCCGCGGCTTGTAGTGCTGCCGCGTGTGGCATCGTTGATCGTGACGGCATTCTGCACACGATGCGCGTGTTTACTTGAAATGTTTGAAAAAATATCGGAGGTTGTTTAGTGGCCCATTAAGGCAGACACTGTCTTTGCTCGTGCTTCTATGGCATTCCGGTCCCGCCATCCAAAGAAAGCCGTCCACGCTTCCTCGGCCGTGGAACCCGCCTACCTGCCGCCGCACCAAGCACAGTTCGGGGGCGGCGTCTATGCCTCCTCGTCGTCTCACCACCTCCCGGCGCGGCGACCACTGTCTGGGGGTGGCGTCCGGGCCTCCTCGGCGGCTCGACTTTCCGTTCACCAGCGCCGCGATACCAGTTCACGGCACGGCAACACACGGGCTTCTCTTGTGTGGGAACACGATCAACTTTCCCATTGGCGTGGATCCCATGAACCGGACTCCATCGTCTCATCAGCCTCAAAAGGACGTCGTGAGTATCAGAGCCACTGATGACGGCAATGGCTCTCCATGCTTCTCACCAGAGAGCGCCGTGGAGCCTTCGCGTGCCCTTACGCAACTTTTGCAAGAGGTCCAACACTTTACCTCGTTGCGCTGCGGGTTCTGGCCGGCCGCCTTAACATATCTGACACATTCGGAAGTGCCGGTGTTCCGTGGCTTCGAGGATGACGCCGACGTATGGGTAGCTAGCATAAATGCGCTCGGCTTGCGCCATACCTTGACCGAAAAAAAATGGCTGGTAGCCATCGACCTGCTTCGTGGTGCTGCCGAGGCATGACAGCAGTACAAAGGTGTCAAGCAACGTTCCTGGATGGAATGGAGTGCCCGGCTCATTGCTGCTGGCCGGATTGGGCATGACACCTGAGTGTTCAACCCGACAAATGCCGAGGACGGATCTCAGGGGAACATCCTCGAGGCTGCATCTGTACGCTGCAGCTCATCGACCGGCAGCTTGGCAGCTCACCCTCGCCCTCACACCGGACCCGGCTTTTCATCGTCGACATTATATAGGGATGACCTCCCACCGAGTTTTGGTGGCCAGATCAACGTTAAACTACCACAATTACGACATCGAGATGCACAACACCAAACGCGGTCGCTTCTGATGGTGCAGGTCCGCGAGGCCGGAATAGGTGAGCTTACGGCTCTTGTGTACACGGGAGCTCCAAGCACGGCGCTGCATCGACGCCATGTGCCAGCCAACCTCCAACCATGCCTGAGGCACCCCTGCGTGGCCTCGGTGGTTGCGCGATGCCTGTTGGTGTGATTGACCTGCATCTCCAAACTGAAGCCGGGGACAAGTCCCAGGCCGGCGTTCCCGTTTTCAAGGACCTGCCCGCGGATATGATCCTAGAGGCTGATTACCTCCTCTCTGGTGAAGTTCGCCTCACCGTAAATTCCGTTGGAGTTAACCTCAGCCACCTGACTCCTAGTACGACATCGGCCCAAAGGTCCCAAGTCGCCAGACCGCAACCGGAAGTGTCTACTGATACCGAAAGTTCCTTCTGTGGACCAGTCAGAATCACATCGGCTGGCTTCACGGCAGTAACTGGCCGAGGGTGCGAACGTTTCGTTCAAAAACGCCAACACGGAGGCCATCGCTGCGCCCCGTGCAGACGCAGCCGGCATCGGCCATTCCAGAAGCCACGCGTGCAAGTCTGCTGACGACAGCCCGTGCTCTGTTCTGACACTCGGTACAACACCTGAGTGCCGCGCCGATCAACATGAAGTGGCTCTTGCTGTCGCGGGATCCGCCACTGACCGCTCGGACAGCGACCTCGGCCAAATCAGCGAGATGCCTTTGGAAGACTTCAGTTATTTCGATTTGGGGCGCAGCTATGGTGGCGTTCACATGTGTGGACGCGATTGGGAGCCACCAGGGGTACCTTTTGCAGCTGATTCAAATCAAGTCACTGCGTGGCCGAGACCATCCAGCTCGCAACAGCCAAGTCTGACCGCGAGAGGAATCACTGCACCTCGTCAAACAAAGTCACTGCGTGGCCGAGACCGACCGACACGCAACAGTCAATGGCGGCCTCCATAGGCGATTTCCCGAATCCTCTTGAAATGTCGCAGCGTGACCGCGTTAAGAAAGGAGCGGCGCTCTGGCACTGGCGCGAGCTCGGCTAGCGTGAAGCAGAGAAAGAGCAGAACAGCCGGCCGGCCGCAAGGGTGCTGTCTCCGTCTGATTCTCTAAAACACACACACACACACACACACACACACACACACACACACACATATATATATATATATATATATATATATATATATATATATATATATATATGATCATGAGTGCGCTGTGGTGACCAGGTTGTGGTGTTTGTCAGCATGGTGTGCAAGACGCATGTCCACCGGTACCTGGTTGGTATAAAGAGGGGGAGTGCCGCAAGAAATCATGTCAGTTGAGAGTAGCGCTGTGTCCTGTCTTTTTTCATGTGGTGTCGTTTTACGCTAAAAAAAAGCACTATGGATTCGCACCAGTGGTGTAGCCAGAAATTTTGTTCGAACGGGGCTGACATGTCAGCTTCTATATATATATATATATATATATATATATATATATATATATATATATATATATATATATATATATATATATATATATATATATGATGACACTGTTAAACACGAAGTTAGTTAAGTACTATGATCATTAGCACAGTTATTTTTAGATGTGAAGCATCTTATGGCGGAGCTTAATCCGGTGTGCGGCGTGACATCCCTTACTGCGCATGCGCAAACCCTTTCAAGAAAAATAAATAAAAAACCTCCTTTCCCCCCTCTCTCTCTCCTCTAGGCATCCCTGCCCGCGGCGTCCACACTCCCACTGCGCATGCGCGTCCCCCCTTTCTCTCCTCTCCTATGCTTCCCCCCTCTCTCCTCTAGGCATCCCTGCCCGCGGCGTCCACACTCCCACTGCGCATGCGCGTCCCCTCCTCTCTCTCCTCTCCTACGCTCCCCCCCCTCTCTCGCCTCGCGACGCCGACGCAGGCAGCGTCTGCTAGCGAGTTTCTTGGTTGAAAAAACCGACTGCTCGCGCTGCACAACCGTTCACTGGCCACTCCGTATATATGGCAATGGATTTCGACCTGCAAGGTGGTGCCGGTGGGAGATTTCTCCTGTGCGTTGTTGAACAATAAAAATTCGCAGCGTGCGCGTTAACTAAAAGCGGACTGCGGGTCTCTGTGTCCAGTCGGAGTCTTCTGTCTCTCATCGCCCATTAGCAGCGATTGACATCTTCCAGTAGGAAACACCGCTGCATCACTGCGTGCTTTGTGCCTCCCCATTTTCTCTCCTGCGCAACGCTGCGATGAGCGCCAGCGTCAACGCCGCCGCCAGTGTAAGCGTTAGCGCCCGCTGCTTCACATCTACACATGGTTCCCTTTAGCGGGAGATGGTGTAATTTTTTTTCTGTTATACTTTACATCGCTCGCGGCGCCTCTCCTGTGAAATGTGCCCGCTTACCATTGCGAGGCAAATAATTAAGAGTCTACATTAAAGTGCTGATTTGGGCCGGTTGGTACATGATCTACGAAGCGAAAAAACAGCGCGAAACACGGGACAGTGAAAGAGACGGACCAAGCGCTGAGCTTCTTCTCTGTGGATGTAAAGGACTTATATTATTCCTTGCCGTTGGACCAGGTCTGCGCAGAGGTGAGCGAATGCATTGACCGCTATGGGAGCGTCAGGTTTCAGAACTCGTGTGGAATCAGCGTCAGAAGCTTTTTAGAAATGCTGAGCTTTTATTTACGATCTACATTTATAAAGCATGATGACAAACTTTTTATTCAAAAAGAAGGAGTCTGCATAGGTTCATGTCTCGCCCTGATCCTAAGTGATATTATTTTAGCCAAATATGACAGATCCCTCATGGAATGCCTGCATTGAACGAGAGCTGTTAAAGTGTTTAGGTTCGTGGACGATTTTTTGATATTTTACAGGTCTAACCATTCTGACTCTGAGCGATGTGCTGATCAAATTGTTGACGTGTTTTGCTCTTGCATGAGCAAACTGCAACTGCTAACAGACTTCGGTTTCTTGACCTTGAATTGTTTTTATCCGACCACGTGTGCTGGCAGTATGCCCCCCGCTCCAAAAAAAAATTTGCTACCTTACTGTTCTGCGCATTCCAAACTTGTCAAGCGAGCGATTGCTAAATCTTCGGAGGGAACACAGCGCAAAAGAAGACGGGGACAAGGAAGAACGACGCACACACAGCGCTGTGTGTGCGTCGTTCTTCCTTGTCCCCGTCTTCTTTTGCGCTGTGTTCCCTCCGATGTATAACCAACACGCCCAAGCTTCCATACTAAGTGCTAAATCTTGTCTAGGAGCAGCGTTGACGCGATCATGCCATCACACAATGTGCACTAGCTTTGACTCGCAGGTGCGCAGACTGCGCATGGCAGGCTGCCCGGACAACTTACTGTGTTCCATAGCCGAAGGTCTTCTAGAAGACTTAAAACAGCCAACGAAACCGACTAGGTTTCATAAAAAGAACCCACTTTCAAAAACAGCGGTCATTTCGTATTTCCATAGGGTATCGCATTGTTTAAAAAAGGTAGCACAAAAAGCAGGCATCAGAGTTGTCTTTTCAGCAAGAAACAAGTTCTCTAGTATGTGCCATAACGTGAACAGAGAAGACAAAGGGCCTCGCGTGTGTGATAAGAAACACGCAAATAAGTTTGTTGAATGCTGTCTTAACGCGGTATACGAAAATCCCGGGGACCTCTCATGCGGTCGCTGTTACATCGGGCAAACAGGCCGCTGTGTAAGTGACCGTCTCAGGGAACAACGCAATCTTATGCGGGGTTTTGTTGGCAGCCACTTAGCTGCGCATAGCTCCATTTGCGGCTTTCAAGCAATGTTTGATCAATGCAAGATACTTCGACGATACAGTAATCAACGAGCACGTGAGATTTATGAGGCGTTTTGCATTTACAAGAAAGGTGACATGTGCGTGAGTGTCCCTTCGTTAGCGCTCCTCACCAGGAAAATTGCGTATTTGTCAAGTGTATGATGACTTCTTCGCCGCTTTTTCTAGATGCGTACAAATATTTCATGAACAAAAGTTCCATGTCACTGTTCTCCTCTCCCTCCTTTCATGTAGCGTGTGCTATATATACCCGCATGTGTGGAGTAAAACCTTGGTTGTTAGAAAAATCGAACGCTTGGTCCGTCTCTTTCACTGTACCGTGTTTCGCGCTGTTTTTTTTCGCTTCGTAAATTAAGAGTCCTTTACGTAGAGCAGCCCTATCGAAAGCACGAAAATTTATGCAATTCTGAAAACGAAGTACGATCTCTGGTATGCACTCGGGTAATCACACTGGTTTAGGGAGCATTCTAGTGCTACGGAAACATTACGTTTCACTCTTAATTCCATTGACACGGCGTTGTTGCATAACAGGTTTCCTGACATGAAAGCTCTCATAATTTTTCTCTCCAGCAGTTCACCTCAAAGATAGTTCCACCAGGATCTATTAGGCGCCGCAATCTTCAAGACTTCGTATACGAAAGCTTGTGTATATTTACGTTAGCATCACTAGATCATTCTAGTTCCCGTCAAGTCAGGAAGCCATTTATAAAAAAAACATAAGTTTATAAAACATTTATAAAACATTTATAACACTTATAAAAAACATAACCTGTAGATATGAAATATAAAAGAAAGTAACGCAAGCAAGAAATTTAAACCTATGTTTTGCTGCGCAGTTGCATGTTCCTATTTTTCCTCACGCATTCGGAGCTCCATCTGCATAATCGGTCAAGTAGAATCCACTCCAAACGTTATGTTTTTCCCTAGTCCCATGACACGCAAATTGATCAACGCCTGTTGAAAACGGTTATAATTAAAAGTACATCGCGTACGCGTATTTTTCTTCCGTGCTTTGATTCTCATTGTTGGAACAACTTCGCTCGCGAAATGTGCCCGCTTACTATTGCAGACACAAATTAAGAAGAGTAGCGTTATGTCCTGCAGACTTGTATCGAACTTTACCATAGAAAAAGTGATGAAGTTAATCTTGTGGTAGTGCGCACTGCAGTGCAAGACTACGTACTTCTTTCTACCCTCCGGATAGTTTTAGCCGCCTTTCCACCAGACATTCCACTAAAATATACTGTTAGGCTTTCGTATAAGATGATGCTACTGATAATATCTATTTGCAAGAAAACTAAGCGAGCATGCACGCGGACTGCGGAGCTTAATGCGTGGTGCAAGTAATATGATGTAATATGATGTGATGTGTATATGTGGTGTAGTATGTGATGTAATATGTGATGTAATATGTGGTGTACTAGGATGTAATGCGATGTAATATGATGAACTGCCGGCGTGGGAAATTGTGACGTGTTTTCTCTACCGCAAAACAGTGACTGCAGAACAAGGTGCGAACTTGAACAACATGAAGTTTTGCGAATGAGCCTTTGATATTCATTCGTTTCCAGAGTTTTACAGACATTCATTCAGACGCATGATGTAAGATCCACTTTTTACGCAAGTTGTTTCCACACTTCCTATTCCAAAGAATTACGCTACTGAGTCACGCGACCATGTACCAGACAGATACGACTGTGGCTACATGGAATACCGATTAAATATAGACCTTTGTTGATCACCATATGCTTGCATTTATAAAAGACTACAAAGAATAGCAAAATTTGCAAAACGCCAGCCGAAGTGGTGGTACAGTAGTTACGGTGCTCGACTGCTGACGCGAACGACGTGGGTTCGCTCCCGACCGCAGCGGTCGCATTTTGATGGAGGCGAAACGCTAGAGGCCAGTATAAGTACACGAGCATCTTTGATTTAAGTGCTCGTTAAGGAACCCCAGGCGATTGAAATTTCCGGAGCCCCCCCATTACGGAGTGCTTCATTATCATACTCACGGTGGTTCTGGGCACGTAAAACTCGAAAAATCGTTATTAGTTGTAGTGCAAAGTGCCGAGCTAAGTGGGCTTAAAATATCAGCGTGATAGAAATGAAACTATTCTAGCCAGTTCATACACATAGCAAAAGACAGTTGTCACGCTTTCGCCACCCGACCACTGTTAGAGGCACAATCATCGTTAGACGGAAGAAATTTCGGCAAAGCCGTATGTACAGGGCTGCTCAGAAGTTCCCAGGCCACTATCCCATGTATTTCTATGGCGGCGTGGCCTGGAATCTTTTGACCCCCCTGTACATTATAGTCTCCTTAGCAGTCTCGTCGGCGTGGATTCGCCTGTGAGACATGAAAAAAAATTGCAGCATGTTCTAATGGAGTATTTCTGAAATGACAGCACACCGGCGACACTAAAATACATTATAGCAACTCTGAGGGCAGAGTGGTTAAGAAGTGGATCAATGGTGTGCGCCCCCCCTCCCACTCTTCCTTATTCGTAGAGGGATGCATCCCCCGCTAGTCGGCACTTAGCAGTCCAAATGACTAGCTACATTTTGTTCTACAAAATATAGCGCACTGTTTGGACAGACCATGCGTAGACATGCTTCCAAATTACGACTACAAAAACAACGAAATAATTTTCTCCGCCTCCTTTAATAAGCAGTTACTTCGACATCTGCCTGTAGCCCTCCCTCCTCGCCCCACTCCTCATCCTGGCAAACGGGAAACCTGAGTATCAGCAGTGGTCACCAGACGTCGCCAGGGCTAAGTCGTCGATGGGTAATGACAAAATTGTAGGTTGTTGGACGTTCAGTACGCAAGCAGGCACAGTAAATGGGCCAGAGTAGGGTAAGAAACGACAAGTTCAGATACTTCACAGCAATGCACAGAATAATGTCAACAATGACAAAGGAAAAGAAAACACGCCATGCCTGCACAGAACACGCAGCCAAGTCACAGAGAAAGCTGGAGGAACGGTTTTTCAAGAGCCCGTTGTAAACTCTCTTAGGGCGACTATTACAACTAGATTTGCAAGGCACCCACTGTGCCATAAATTGTCATAATTTTGCGAAAGTAGAGGAGTTGTCACTATGCCATTATTCATCATTCTGTGAAGAAGCGAGGTGCCCACTACTCGTCTGTAAAGCATATATACACTTTCCGTAATGTTGTGGCCGATGACATCGAAAAATTCTGCCTGAGTCCTTTGTAATACGTGGTAAGCTTGAAACCAGACTCGTTACGCAATTCGCATTGCGTGACGCCTAGTTGTTATTGTACTTATCTATCACGCGGTATTTCATTCGTTAACATTATTCCTCGCCCGATATGACGCTTGTATTGGGTCTTATTGCGAAGGAATTTCAAGCACCGACACGGCTGTGTGGAAAAAAAAATTGGGGGGACCCTTAAGCTTCGCCTTTAAGAGTTGAACGCGATAGCGAAATCCCGTCCCTACTGCGTACTTCAATCACTTAGTGCATACTATGTAATGGGTAGTATGGTTTAAACCAGGAGAAATTATGCGCGGCAAATGTGGGAAATGTTTTCGAACTTGCTATACACCCACTACTTGGTGTTAAGGGAATACGCGCATTATGGTGCGTGCCGCTTTGTAATGGGTGGCTGGCTTTAAACTATGGAATCGTTATGATAGTCACATGTTCTGACGCCCGATGGCAATTTACGCTTGTACCACGCAATATTCCTGGGATATTACATGTTATATTGCGACGCCTATATAAAGGACGCTTGCGTTTGCGAAGCATGGAAGTTATTTTCACTGCATTTCCAAGCAGATGAAGTTATTTTCACAGGTATATCCAAGCAGAGGCATGGCTGTGTGGTAGAACACCTGCTTGCCACGCAGACGACCCGGGTTCGATCCTCACTCGGACCCGAAAATTTTTATTGTTTATTTTATTTGCATCTTTCTCGATTTTTCGGTCCACGGACAAGATGATGATTTTTCGGTCACGGACAAGATGATGATTTTTCGGTCACGGACAAGATGATGATTTTTCGCTCACAACCAACGACGCCGAAGCCGACGCCGGAATTTCTGCGAAACGAGCTCTTTAACGCTATCGCGTTAATACTCGACTACTACGCAGTGGGCCGAGGTTCAAATGCCGCTGGACCCTGCATATCTTTTTTTAAATGCGAATGCATTTCTTAGTCGGGCTATGTGAGGCGTCCGGCGTTGTCCGCGGCGGCGTCCGCACGCCGGCAGGTGTTATCTCTCCGCTCTCCCTCCCTCTCCCATAGCAACAGCTGCGGGCGCGCGCGCTTATCCTCGCCCCTAGCAACTGGTGCATGTGGTGCGAGAGAGTGTAGGAGAAGGTAGGTGCAGTGCTTCGCCGCTCCTTCTCTCGCCGTTCGCTCTCTCTCCTCCCTCCGCCCCACTCTCCCGTCCGCTCGCGCCTCACTCTCGACCGTTCGCTGGCTGGGCGCCTCTCAAGGCGATGGCAGAAGTCGGTGAAGGCGAAATCTCTCGGCGCAAGAAATGCATTCGCATTTCCTCACGATTCCCTTCGGGGAGGTGGGGGGCATTTTTTTTCTCATTGTTTGCGCGAAATCGGCTGTTGTGATTTCATAACAGCCTTGGTTGTAAAAATCAACTAGCACACAAATGCGTAAGATCTATCAGTGGTTACGCCACAACGCAAGCAGCGACAAATTAGCAATTGATACAACAATTATGACAGCGCGCGAAGGGCGAATCTCTAACATTTCAGAAGCATAGGCTAATAGTGGTTGTCTATAATATCAATTCGACAGTAAACATGTAGCTATCATGTGGATGACCATGCAAGGTTGATAATTCCAAGAAGTCGAGAGAAGTCCGCAGAGTGTTGGCGAGCCTTCTTCCATCGCACAGCGCTGTTTGGCCCGGGTGTCAACTTCTCCGGGCGACTCTCATGCCGTCACAGACCAAATGGCACGACGGAGCTCATATTTGCCACCTCAGTGTAGCCGGCATCGGCTGCTAGGGATACTTACAAAATGATACGCTCGCAGAACACATTGACGTGCTCAATTTTCTGCCTTTTTCGCATTTTTTTCCACGAAGGCTCCCTAGGTGCGGCCATAATCCCTTTTGCGGTGTGGTAAATATGCGTCCCACCTCAAAAAGTATACGCTGCCGGGACCGATCTTGCTGTTTCTAATAGGCTGTGTGCTGTGTGTTACGGTTCTACTGGGTGACGCTAAGTTCTACGTGCTGCTTCTAGCCATGCTGGACAAGACTAAACCACTTAGCAGAACGATGGCCAGCGCTTAACTTTTCCTCTCCCCAGATTCTCTACCGTGCAAAGTAGGGCCCTGGAATATGTTTCCAATCATGCACACTTCGTATTCTCCAAACACCACCCTAAACTATATTTGCCGTGCCCCTTTTAATCAGAGGCGAGAGTGAAGGCTGAATTACTCACGTCTGTCTGAAGAGATGTATAGGCATCCTTCAGCGGCAATTTCCTCATGGGAATTGAGTGATGTCTTGGTTCCCAGCAAACACGGCACAAGGAATTTCATTGTTTTAGTTAACAAGACGGTCGTATATCTGTCCAAAACTACTCTTCTTATCCCGTACAGGGGCAAGTGATAAAAAAAGTCGGCGGTAAGCAGTAAAAGAAATACATATTCCTTTCGTGTTCAAGACATCCTCGCCGCAAGTGTATTGACATTACCGTTTCTACAGCTGAAATCTCGCAGAAAAAGCAAAAATGTTCCAAAATCCAGGTGATTGTAAAGTGTTTACTCCCACTTGAGAAGTATCAGCAAAATCCTGAGCTCCCGGCTAGTCAACAATAGTTGCTCCTCGCGGCACGGCTGAGCGTGAGAGAGCGGAGCCCGTAAATCAGCGTCTTGCTGCATCGCAAAATTGCAATCCGTGGCAGCGCGCCTCTGTTCGCAGGGTATTTCTGGCGGTATGATGCATTACGTAGTCAGATAAAGGGGTCGAAAACGTTCGCACCGGTATGTTTTCAACTGAGAAAATGAAATCTAGAAAAAATCCAGACAGTTTCCGGCGCAGGTAGCTGTTTTGGTCGGTGATACATGACAATACGAAAAAATTTCGGGGGGGGGGGGGGGGGGACTAAAGCCCCATAAGCCCCCCCCCCCCCCTGGCTACGGCCCTGATTCGCACCAACTAGCCCGCCAACGCTTTCGATTGAACTATATTCGGGAAATACACAAGTAGACGGCTTCATGTTTTCGTGCGATGGATGGTGCTTATCTGTTTCTTTCTTCAACTAGAAAAAGGCCTGAAAAACTATTTCGCCTGTCTGCAAGAAGTGCCACAGTGGCCGCCTCAGAGTTTCCCAGACAAAGAAAAGGTTGATATTGCGGTTTTCTTGTGCACAGTTTAAAAGACACACATAAACACCAAACACTCCACTCAAAAGTAAGGCGATGCGAGGGCACGAATGAGACGACTTGCAGCTGTTCACATAAACTTACGGCCACGGCACGCCGTCATTCAAATTTCGTCACTGACTTGTTTCGGTCTGATGTAGTAGAACGGCCGCGCTTCGTGCTCACCGGGTGCGATCAGTTTCGATTTCGCCCTCGAAATGCGATAATGAATTTCTCGAACCACGTATAACTTTCTTGATTTCTAAAAAAATAGGTATGCCATAAATTGGCACGCACTACAACTTTGTAATATGAACACCTGTCCTCTAGCCAATAATTGAAATATTAGCTAATGAGCTTTTGTTAATTATTCACAGCAGTGCCATTTTAACAGGAGCAAAGTATTTCCGCCTCGACGTGGAGTTCGTGTGCGAGAAGGACAGGAGCCTCGCCGTCATAGCCTTTTCATAAGTAATCTGTATTGCCTAAAAAAAAGCCCTGTATATATACTATATGGAGCGCGACGCCTGCAAGTGGCAGCACACCGTGAAAAAAAACGCATTTGATCCAAACGCCGCTCTTGATGTATGCGGCTATTGGCCAATGGCATGCTATCTGTTATCCGACGTCAAGCAGCAGGCGCCGGAAGCTCCGAAGAGAGTGAGAGCATAGGCCTCAATAAGAAAAGAGGGCGCCTGAGAAAATGCCGACTTCGCGCTCAGCATCTGGACACTCCTTGGCGTGCACAACTGGATGGTTTCACTGAGCTGTTCACAGAACTGTCTAATTTCCGCAAGATGTGTTTTCTCATCAAGCTAAGAGGGTGGTTCATGACCCCGTTAGCTGAGAGAATGAACACATAACCAGGATATGGGATGGATGGATGGATGCTATTGCCACACGTGCTATTTTTATGTGCTCTGTTTAAACCGACAAAGACTGTGAGCAATGCTCGGCGCAGATCGCGCCTCAGTGTTCGAGAAGCTTCACGTTCGTAGTAGATCATTTTGTTAACATTTTTGCACAGCACGCGAACACTCAAGATTATTCCAGAGCTTGCGCGATGGCCAGTGATAAGGCTGGAATGTTCGGCGCGTGATGTATAAAAGCCGGCGCGTTGCAAGGATGATCAGTTGATCGATGACCGACGCTCTGTTCGCCGCTTTTAGTGCCAGTGAGTGTTACTGTAATCTGACTTTCCGTCTGGCGGCCACAAATTCGGCCAAATGAAGTGTTTCGCCTTGAAGACGTCGACTGCTCCCTTCGTCAGCGTCACGACCACGTGACATCTGATGGAGGTGCTGTTTCGTCCGTGCTCCGGACGCCCCCGCGAGGCGCTGACCCTAGCCCAAGCAGCGAAGAAGACGACGCAAAGGACAACCCTGATCGTCGAAAGAGCCGCAGGCAGAAGGGACTACAGCCAGAGCACGGGCTTCAACCGGAAACCACCAGGCAAACCAAGACTTTGACCTCAACCACACAGACGATGACAGCCCCTATGCCGCCTGCATCAATCGTGCTCCAGCAACCCAGGGAGCCACCAACTTTCCGTGGTTCATCGCGGGAAGACCCGGAAACTTGGCTTGAAATATACGACCGTGTCGCCGCCTTCAACCACTGGAATGCCGAAGACAAGCTGCGCCACGCCTACTTCTACCTGGAAGACGCGGCACGCACCTGGTTCGAGAATCGGGAATGCTCACTCCAAACCTGGGACCTCTTCCGCAGCGCGTTCCTGGACACGTTCACGAGCGTCGTCCGAAAGGAAAGGGCAGCTTCATTGATCGAGACCCGAGTGCAGCTACCCAACGAAAACGTCAACATCTTCACGGAAGAGATGACGCGACTTTTCCGCCAGGCCCACGCTGCTATGCCCGAAGACAAAAAAGTCCGTCTGCTCATGCGGGGTGTGAAACAAGAACTGTTAGCAGGACTTGTCCGCAACCCGCCCAAGACGGTCGCCGAATTCCTCACCGAGGCAACGACGATTGAAAAGGCGCTTGAAATGCGTAGCAGCCAGTATAACCTCCGCATTCCTTCGACGACCTACGGGGAGGTTCAAGCGCTGCATGCCGACGACCTGCGCGAGATCATCAGAGCGATCGTTCGGGAGGAGCTGCGCAAATTGTTGCCATCCCCCTCAGTCTCAAGTGGAGCTGATCGCCGACGTCGTGCGCCAGGGAAATCCATCAAGTTTTTGGAGCACCTGAACCAGCGCAGAGTGAGCCTCAAGCGATGAGCTACGCTGCCGCAGCGCGTCGTAACGCTCCCCCGCCGCGCCCACGTGAAGACTTCGCACCACCGCAGTTCCGCCGCCAGACACCGCCGCCACCGCCACCAACGACATACCGTCCACCCACCAGCCAGCGTTTCACTCCGTGGAAGACCGACGTTTGGCGCGCCCCTGACCACCGCCCCCTTGTGCTACTACTGCGGAGAAGCTGGCCACACCTACCGCCGTTGCCAGTACCGCCAGATGGGACTGCGTGGTTTCGCCATCGACAGCGGGGTGAACGACCACGCGACATCGCCGACTACCTCGCAGGAGCGCAGTGAACGCCCCGAGGATCTTCCCGATCGCCTTCGCCAGGGCGCTACATCTCACCGCACCGCAGGCAATACGCCACCCCTGCTCGGGGCCGCTCTCCGAGCCCTTATCCGAAAACTAAGGGCAGCAACCGATGGAGGTGCGGTTGCTGTACGTCCAACTAACGAATATCCTCCCCCGACGACGCCGCCGCGACGAAACCTGCTGAGCAAGACGCCAAGCAGACAGAGCCCTGTTGACGAACCTTGTGGATCGAGGAAGACCTCACGAAGCAGCATGAAAGAAGCGCCACAAATCGACGCAGCCGTGATCCGACGTCACGACCTAACCGGAAAGCAAGGCGACGAACTGGCGACCTCGACGTTCTCATCGACGGCCACAACGTCACCACTCTCGTCGACACAGGGGCCGACTACTCCGTCGTCAGTGGGTAATTCGCCGCCAAGCTGAAGAAAGTAAAGACCGCGTAGAGTGGACCCGAAATCCGGACAGCTGGAGGCCACCTGATAACGCCAATTGGAGTCTGCACGGCGAGAGTCACCTTCAATAACCGGACTTATCCTGCGAGCTTTATAATCCTACAACACTGCTCCATGGATGTGATACTTGGACTGGATTTCCTAAATGACCACGGCGCCGTCATCGACCTGAGGTCTGAGTCGATAACACTAACCTCAGAAAAAGCGCTCCCACCCCACGCGACGCCAGGGAACCATGCGCTGAATGGGTGATAGAAGAGCAGGTGACCGTCCCTCCGCTCTCCAGCGTCATTATTTTCGTCGGCACTGAAAAACCCGCGAACCTTGAAGGCGTCTTCGAGGGCGATCAGCACCTACTCTTGAACCGTCAAATTTGCGTCGCAAGAAGTATAGCTGAGCTGCGTGACGGTAAAGCAAAGGTAGTGCTGACAAACTTCAGCCACGAATATAGGCACCTCAACATTGGTACGACGGTCGCCTACATCGACGAATGCGTGGCCGCCAGCAATGCTTTCGCCCTCTTCGATGCTGCCGAATCTGCTTCGACGAATCGTGGTCCCGAACCAGATTTCGACGTCAACTCGAGCCTTCCGAAGGCCAAACAAGAGGAGCTCAAAGCACTGCTCCTGCAATTCAAGGACTGCTTCTCGGCGTCGTCAAGAATTCGACAGACCCCGGTCGCGAAACAGCGCATAATAACAGAAGAAAGTGCCCAACCTAGTTCGACACAGCCCGTACCGAGTTTCGACGCGCGAACGCGGGGCCGTGAAGAAACAAATCGACGAAATGCTATCCGACGACATCATTCAGCCGTCCCAGAGTCCGTGGGCGTCCCCGTGGTTTTAGTGAAGAAGAAGGACGGAACCCTACGCTTCTGCGTCGATTATCGCCGCCTGAACAAAATCACGAAGAAGGACGTGTATCCTCTCCCACGGATAGACGACGCCCTGGGACCGACTCCACAACGCGAAGTATTTTTCGTCAATGTACCTAAAGACCGGCTATTGGCAAATCGAAGTCGACGAGAGAGACCGAGAGAAGACTGCCTTTATAACACCGGACGGCCTCTTCGAGTTCAAGGTCATGCCGTTTGGTCTTTGCTCGGCACCTTCGACGTTCCAACGTGTTATGGACACTGTACTGGCTGGCTTGAAGTGGCAGACTTGCCTTCTGTACTTTGACGACGTCGTTGTGTTTTCTTCAAACTTCGACGAACATCTCCGGCGCCTTGAAGCTGTACTACAAACAATCAAGGCCTCCGGACTCACCCTGAAGCCAGAAAAGTGCCGCTTCGCATACGAGGAATTTCTGTGTTTGGGTCACGTCCGTCCCAACCCACGGAAAACAGCGGCTATCGCTTCCTTCCCGCCACCCACTGACAAGAAAGCCGTACGCCGATTTCTCGGCTTGTGCGCCTACTAATGACGCTTCGTCAAGGAATTTCTCGAATCGCCGAGCCGATAACCCCTCTCACGAAAAGTGACGTGCACTTTAAGTGGGAAACGGCACAAGTAGAAGCATTTCAAGAACTCAAACGACGCCTGCTGACGCCGGCGATACTTGCGCACTTCGACGAATACGCCGACACGGACAAGAGCGTGGGGCTCAGAACCGTCCTAGTGCAGAAGACTGACGGACTTGAAAGGGTTATCAGTTATGCCAGCCGGTCGCTATCCAAGGCGGAAGCCAACTACTCTACAACAGAATAGGAGTGCCTTGCCATCATCTGGGCAACATCCAAGTTTCGCCCCTACCTCTACGGCAGGCCTTTCAAAGGGTTGAGCGCTGCAGCTGGCCGCTCCGCTCACCAGCTGTAGCCGCATTGTCCCGCGCCCCAACGGCTGGTAGTTGTGCCTTACCTGCATAAGGTGAGCCACAATTTGAAAAAGTCGCTCACAGGTACGATGTACCTGTGGTTTTTTCGCACCCAACAAGCTAGCCCAACTGTGCTCCCGCATTATGGGCGCCTCAAAGACGGGCTGCCAGGTTAAGCATGCCACCCCATACACTCGGTGTGCTACGGGGGTGGTGTATGAACTACCACTAACTTGTGGGAAGTCCTATGTGGGACAAACGGGCAGATGTCCTATGTGGGAAGTCCTATGGAAGTCCTATGTGGGAAGTCCTATGTGGGACAAACGGGCAGATGTGTTAATGACCGTATGAGAGAACATGCAAACAATCTAAAGAAGGATATTACAGCGCACTTTTCGGCGCATTGTAAGACCTGCTCTTGTGTGCCGAGATTTAGTGATGTGAGGATTCTGGGCAGAAGCCATGATAAAACGGCGCGTGAACTTCTTGAGGCTTTCTATATAAAAGAGAAGAATGATGATTGCGTCAGTCAGACGTCGGTCTTTCTGTACAATGCGGAACATATTTTTTTTCAAATCTTTGATATGATACGCCCCCCTATGGTGTGTGATGTTGCGTTTGCGCATTGAGATGCTTATATATGTGCCACATTCTTGTAGTCTTCATTAAAGTTTTGAGTAGCGCCTGTCCCGTCAGTTTGTGTTTCTTACTTGGTGGTGTGTGTTTTTTAGCGCTGCATTATGTCACTCAGCAAGCACCGACTCGCCCAACAACACGTCCTTCTACTGTGAGCAATGCTCGGCGCAGATCGCGCCTCAGTGTTCGAGAAGCTTCACGTTCGTAGTAGATCATTTTGTTAACATTTCGCACAGCACGCGGACACTCAAGATTATTCCAGATCTTGCGTGATGGCCAGTGATAAGGCGGTAATGTTCGACGCGTGATGTATAAAAGCCGGCGCGTTGCAACGACTATCAGTTGATCGACGGCCGACGGTCTGTTCGCCGCTATCAGTGCCAGTGTGTATTACTGTAATCTGAATTTCCGTTTGCCGGCCACAAGTTCGGCCAAATAGTGTTTCGCCTTGAAGACGTCGACTGCTCCCTTCGTCAGCGTCACGACCACGTGACACTATGAACGTCCCCTTTATAATGGGGCGTTGACAAGTGTGCTACCAGGCTCGTCAAATAAAGAAAAAAACTTTCATCTTTTCTTTTTTTTAAGTTGCCTTAATTGTCTATTTCGATTAAATAGATCTTATTATAAGAAAAAAAAAGGCAATTTCATAGCCCAGTTCTCTGCCCTTTGCGGTAGGGTGTCCTTATTTTTCCCACTATTTATCTTTGTCCCTTCTCTCTAGTTTTCTGCCACCAGTACTCTGTTATACTCTGGAACATATGCACGTAGTGCCATCTCTCATCGGCGACAACGGTGGCCTGCCGTAACTTAATAGGAAATGGGCGTAAAAAATCATATCTGACAAAAAAAGCCAGTTATCAAAAATGACTCCCGGTTATGTGTAGCAGCGACCCATTGGAACATTCTGGTAAAATTACAGCGTCGCACTACAAGCCACGTGGCTTCCCAGAGTGTTTCATATTTAACAATAGGTTCCAATGGGCGGTGTTCAATTGTCCTGGGAAGCCACACGCTTTGCAGTGCGATACTACAATTTTACCAGAATGCTCCAGTGGGTTTCTGCTGCATATAACCGGGAGTCGTTTTTGATAACTAGCTTTTTTCGTCTCATGAGATTTTTTCGCCAACTTCCCATTCAGTTATGGCAGGATGCTGTAGCTACCGCCGAGAGATGGCGATACGTACAGATGTCTCCAATTCCTGGGAATGTACTAGATTGCCAACGCCTCGCATCTCGTGCGGAGAGCTGCCGATGGCATGAACCATCTACGATTACGATTACACTAGTGTCGAAGGTATTTGCGTTCTTGGAGTGTTCCATTTAAAAATGGCAGCTGAGGCGCGAACGTTGTCTTGTATGTTTACTAGCCTTTTTTCGTTTACGTGTACGGTCTCATTTTTTGATCACGGTAAGTTCATAAAAAGTGCTCGTTCTGTTTCTTGTCCTGCTCTTTGTCTGGCTAAATCGCGTTGTTCCCTTTAGATTAGTTCACCAACTCGCGAGAGTTTCTTTCTTATTTCTTGGAATGCACCCGAAACAAAAACGGGCGTTCACCTATTCGTAATCTTTCATCCCAGCTGTTTAAATGTACTTTCCTTATTTTAAGGCGTTGATGTACCTCTGGCTGGAGCAGCCAGTACAACGACCACCACACACGTCGTGAACATGTCACGGTTTATCTGTTTCACTCCCGGCAAGACTTCTTTAGCTATTGTTCTTGCTTCAGTAATGCGGCTAAAACATGCCCCACAAATATAGTGCGCGTATTGTTCAATTAAATGGGTGAAAAAAAAAAGAAACTAAGAATTTCCTGGTCCTGCACCGTCAACACCTAATCATTGCTAAAAATGAATACAATTCATTCTGTTTTTCTGTGCAATACACTAAAAAGCACATATATATATATATATATATATATATATATATATATATATATATATATATATATATATATATGTATATATATATATATATATATATATATATATATATATATATATATATGTATATAGCTTCAGAGCACCTTTACAAAATATGCTGCCCAATTTGTCACCAACCGTATTGGATAGGCACGTCCTCACACTAGAACTAACCATAGACTACCAAAGACTTTGGGATCCAGCCACCATCTCAACTTAAGCTAAAATTTGCACGCATTGAAATCGTGGGCATTGCACTTACTCAACTCCGCGAATTCGTCATGAACTATACAAGCGTTTATAACACCTACATTACCCTATATACACGAGCAATAATTTTTGTCATTTTATGATAACGAATACCCTGAACCCTTAGTTGAAAAAAATATTTTTCTTTATTTTTGCCTTTCGCTACTTTTGTATCTATGCAGAACCTGCATTATCAAATATGTAACGAACTACGCATTGTGTAACGTGTAAATGTATTAGATGTGAAGCATCTTATGGCGAAGCTTAATCCGGTGGTGGTGGTGGTGGTGGTGGTGGTGTGCCGGCGTGACCACCCTTACTGCGCATGCGCAAACCACTTAAAAAATAAAAATAAATAAACCTCCTCTCCCCCCTCTCTCTCCTCTAGGCATCCCTCCCCGCGGCAACCACACCCTCACTGCGCATGCGCCTCCCCTCCTCTCTCCCCTCTTGCGCTCCCCCCCTCTCTCCTCTAGGCATCCCTGCCCGCGGCGTCCACACTCCCACTGCGCATGCGCGTCCCCCCCCTCTTTCCTCTCCTACGCACCCCCCCCTCTCTCGCCTCGCGACGCCGGCAGCGTCTGCTAGCGAGTTTCTTGGTTGCAAAAACCGACTGCTCGCGCTGCACAACC
Source organism: Rhipicephalus appendiculatus (assembly GCA_030522465.1). Classification (NCBI taxonomy): domain Eukaryota; kingdom Metazoa; phylum Arthropoda; class Arachnida; order Ixodida; family Ixodidae; genus Rhipicephalus; species Rhipicephalus appendiculatus. The sequence continues at coordinate 153,935 of JALIZH010030599.1, read as the reverse complement.
GTTCACTGGCCACCCCGTATATATGGCAATGGATCTTGACCTCCAAGGTGGTGCCGGTGGGAGATTTCTCCTGTGCGTTGTTGAACAATAAAAATTCGCAGCGTGCGCGTTAACTAAAAGCGGAGTGCGGGTCTCTGTGTCCAGTCGGAGTCTTTTGTCTCTCATTGCCCATTAGCAGCGATTGGCATGTTCCAGTAGGAAACACCGCTTCATCACTGCGTGCTTTGCGCCTCCCCAGTTTTCTCTCCTGCGCAACGCTGCGATGAGCGCCAGCGTCAACGCCGCCGCCAGTGTAAGCGTTAGCGCCCGCTGCTTCACATCTACACATGGTTCCCTTTCGCGGGAGACGGTGTAATTTTTTAAATTTTACTCTCCTATTTCACAACCTGTTCTATACCATGTGATAGCTTATTCTATAATTAATAAGAACTAACAGACAATGATGCCAAGGAAAGTATAGGGGACGTTATGAGAAGTAATTGTAATGTAAATGTGAAGAAAGAAAAGTGGACGAAAAGATAACTTACCACCGGCAGGATCCGAACCTGCGACCTTCGAATAACGCGTCCGATGCTCTACCACTGAGCTACGGTGGCGGTCATCCTTCCGTTCACTTTATAGGGTATATATGCGCATTTTAAACGTGGGAGCGTCAGTCAGCGCTGCCTGTTGCCATTACGGCGAGTGTGGAACACTCTTTTTGCCTGTAGGCGTCACGTAGCACGTGATCTTATTACGAGCTGGCAGCTGACTAATAATCCCTCGCATAGCACCTGAAGGCAACAAGTCTGCCAGAACGAGACCCTCGTTATGAACTAAGGAAAGAAGTGTTAACCTAAGGGCTCGTTTGCTTTGCTAAACACATCATTAATAAGAACTAACAGACAATGATGCCAAGGAAAGTATAGGGGACGTTATTAGAAGTAATTGTAATGTAAATGTTAAGAAAGAAAAGTGGACGAAAAGATAACTTGCCACCGGCAGGAATCCGAACCTGCGACCTTCCAATAACGCGTCCGATGACTTCTTGCCTTCAGGTGGTATGCGAGGGATTATTAGTCAGCTGCCAGCTCGTAATAAGATCACGTGCTACGTGACGCCTACAGGCGAAAAGAGTGTTCCACACTCGCCGTAATGGCAACAGGCGGCGTTGACTGACGCTCCCACGTTTAAAATGCCCATATATACCCTATTAAGTAGACGGAGGGATGACCGCCAGCGTAGCTCAGTGGTAGAGCATCGGACGCGTTATTCGAAGGTCGCAGGTTCGGATCCTGCCGGTGGCAAGTTATCTTTTCGTCCACTTTTCTTTCTTCACATTTACATTACAATTACTTCTCATAACGTCCCCTATACTTTCCTTGGCATCATTGTCTGTTAGTTGTTATTAATGATGTGTTTAGCAAAGGAAACGAGCCCTTAAGTTAACACTTCTTTCCTTATTCTATAATGTGTTTCATTCCCACCGCCGCCTATGCCTGATATCTGTATAGAGTGTGAGGACACAGTCAAGTGGACCGTCGTTTTTATTCTCACCCCCGCCACCTACGTTGTATAGACGTCAGACTCTGGCCCAGGCGGCGCTGCGAAAAACGCCACCACCAGCACTCTCATCGCCACCCTGGCCATAACTGGGTAGTGCAAAGAGAGCCATCCGCAAGTGAATGTGCTTTGGCCACTATAGAACCCCCCCTCTTTCGCTCGGATTGAGGGCTGTTTCCTGAAAATCAAGGGCCTGGAAGCTTCTTCCGTCAATCCACTCTCGCTTCAGAAAAGTAGGAAGCTCATCAAAGTGAACTGCGGCTACAATGCAAAAGATGTTTCAGCTATTTCTTCGTGCTGCAACTCGCAAGCGCAAGCGAGCATCGCATGACATCGAGTTCGAGGTACTCCGACGTGCGTTCTGCAACGCCTAAATGCGTTAAATTTGTGCATATACATAATGTCAAAGCGATGAAGTACGTAAACGAGGAATGTTTCTTACGATCAGTGGAAGCTCGCTTTATCAGGCATGAATGGTCCCGGCGATTTTCGCCTTTGCATTGGATTCTCCATCCATCTCTCGCTTCCTGTGCGTTGAACTGTGTTATTACGCATCCTAGAATGTACTGTTGACGGTTGTCTTCCGTTTGTATATACTGAAAATGGGGATACGTGTGTGTCCAATTTCTCGGTGTACAACGAAAGGAAAAACCGTGGCCTCCGAGATAGCTCCGGCAGGCAATCGCGGAGACCACAAGTAAGAAAAACCTGACGGTGTTCACAACCAAAATTTTGCGATTTACTTCTATAACGCACGTGTTAGCATTTGGTAGCCGGAATTTGAACCTTCAATGCGTACGTGCGCTATGATGTGTGATGATGACCAGTTAAGATTATGGGTGGTCGCGGCTTCACCAGTCTGCGTTTAACTGCTGCACGGCGAGAACCGCGGTCTGAGGCTCTGCTGAGCTTCATAGTCAAGGTTACCACGGTTCTACGTCAAGGCTACTCAAAACACTAACATGAGACCCACATTATCACACTTTCTCATGCGACCGACTGTGGAGAACGCGAGTAATTCGCTTACCCAGCACGTTCGCAACGGCCCGTATCTCGAGCTCTCGCCGTTCTGCTTCGCGCAACAGCTACAGAAATCGGTAAAACAAATCCTTTACGTCCGTGGCAATTCACAACGCAACAGTACCTTCGACTGAAGCCTGTCTTCGTAGCGCGCGGAGCTGTTGCGTCTGCTCTTGTTTTCGCCGTCGTTCTGGCACGCACTTCATGGCGGTTCGGTTGCGCGTCCGACTAGCGGAGATAAATTCGTAGCTCTTTTTTCTGAGTGTTCAATGTGCCAACACACCAAATATTTAGGTTAATTGTTGTTTCCAACTCGCTAGTTGTACCCGGTTGCACAGCAAACTGTGCAAGGAAGCCGGACTTTGCACTACCCAAAACTGATCCGACAGGTGGCGCTACGTGTCTGCAAAACTCCAGAGTCTGACGTCTATTGGCGGAAAGAAAATTGTCATATATGCCTTATCATTACTTTAAATAGAAGCTTCTATCGCCTATCTTTCTCTTTGTATGAGGAAGACGCTGCATATCTTTTTTCTGTATCGCTACACCTTCCCGCTGCTGTGGCGGCATCAAAGTAAATAGGGTTGTTGTCTAGCGCTCTTTTAATCAACAGCAAGCACAAATTACATCATGTGTATGAGTGGAGACATTGAACATCGGTGTCTCCGCCCATTGCTTACACCAACGATCTCGTTGCTAAAGTGAATTTTTGTTCCACACGCCGCGGTGTTCTTGGTCAGCGTCTGATTAAAATGTTATCACGACCACTCGAAGATATAAAATATATTCTAGAATATTCCCAGACTATTCTTACTTTCTGCGCATGTTGGCATTTTTAATTTATCTGCTTGCATTGCCAGCCCGCACAGCCACCTAATGATATGAGTAATTCTCGCTCACGACTTTGTAAATTCTGTTCATCCTACCTTGTCACCAAATGTCTGTTCACCTGTGAATACTGTAAATTAAATACTTTGCATTGTTTCTACTATTTTCACAGCCTCTTCTTTACAGTATCCTTCTGGTTTCTTACTAAGACTGATCAGAAGCCCATCTTATTCTATGGTTACACAATTAGGTGTATTTTCCTCCGGCGTCTCTCAGCTCGAACGATACTGCTCCTTTCATAAGGTTCTCCTTCATAATGCTACTCGTCGTGGAATTAACGTAGCGGTTCTTATACATAATACTGTTTCCGCCTTTCGTATATAACTTAGTACCTCGCAACCTTCCAAGAGGTTTCTTTTTTGTCAACAACATGTATTATAAGACTTGCTGCCTAATGAGTTCGGGCGGCTCCCAAGTACTCTACGTGCATCCCTCTCGTGACTTCTGACACGCAGCTGTCACTTTCGGCGTTAGTCTACGCTTCACTTTTTTTTGCGTGCCTACGGATACTTCATGTGTTTCCCAACAGCCTCCAGAGTATTCGTGTTCCACCAGCTACCGGCAATTTTCTTTTCTTTCTGAGCGTGTCTCTTGCTTCTGTCTTCATCATGACTGCTTGCGCAGCCCCCACACGGACAAAGAAAGGAATAGACATTACGGACTCACAACTGGCTCATTGGAAAAGACGACAAGCACATTTACTTCATTATAACATGCGAATCATGGCTGTGGACTCGAATAACTACGAAAAAGTTAATAATATAAAAAGCAGTAAAAAACATGCGCCATGCAAGCACAAACAAAGCAAAAGCCAGTATCACTCTGGAGGCAGGCGTCACACATAGTGCTCAACAAGAAAGCGAATTTTTCCCCGGACGATGTGATGCAAGCCTGTCCTGATGTTGCTATAACTGGCTTAACCGTTGCTGCAGATTTCTTTTTTCTCATTTCTGTCGCCATTAAATGCAAGAACGCGTTAGGTTTCTAATCACTGCCAGATATTTTCCTCTATTTTTTTCTCGAATCTTGTGCCGACACTTGTTATTTGTTTTTTTTGTTTTTTTTCAGCTCCGTACCTCATTAGAAGACTTTTGCGCTTGTGACCGCTTCCTTGGCTGCTAGCTTCTTCCGAGTCAATTACGATGTCGCTCAGCTTCTCGTAAGTTTATCCTGTTATAAAGCAGTAATGAAAGGCCGATCGCCCGTTTCCGGCTTATTCACAATTGCACCCGATATTTGCTATGTCAAGGCGAAGGAGATCGCGCAATGGTATAGCGTCATCATCGCGCGTCTTTCTATATATCATTCGAGGTCATGGATGGAGTCATGCATGTTCACTGACAGGATCACTTCTATGCAATTACAACTTTTCCTTATATTCATGATAATTCAAACCACTCTCCCCTGATTCTTCTCTTGGCAGTATTATTGTTCTGCATGCAGTTAATCGAAAGATTCATCTGCGTCTCCTCACCGCTTACTCCGTGGGGATTTCGGAGATCCTCTTCCTACACCGACATTAGGCCTACTCAGTGAACCAGAGTGACCACTATCAACCTGATATTTCTGATGCTTTGGTGCTCACGGAAACGTTTAGTAATCACTCAGCACTCCCAAGGCCTATCGGCAGTTGGCCTGCTTCCGTCGACTTGAAAGAACAGTACAGGATATTTCGCACTGTACCATGTGAGGAGTAATATAGCGCATGATAGTTCCTCAAAGTATCAGTGGAAAGTCCAGCAGAAACTCCCGTTCCCTTTCGAGACTTTGTGGAATATATTCTCAGTGGCATCTGATTTCTTGTGTTCTGGTAGAAGATGGCAAAGTGAGAAGCAGCACTGTGTCATGGCGTGGCGGGAAAAAAATCGACCCGACAGCAATGACCCTTGCCGGCTGGATTTCCGATAGATTTTGTCCGTGGCGGTCATACACTACGCCAATTTATGGAGGAAGGAAAGGAATTATCAAAAGGCGTACGTCACATGAAAATGTGGACGCTTCGTCACTTATACCTTATCGTAAAAATGTGCGCTAACCACATGACAGGCAAGTGGTAGATTTGGTCGTTTTACTTTGGTTGCTTCTACTGCGGGGAACTCAGCATGTAGTCACAGCGTTCATGGGCCTTGCAAAGCGGCAGGGGAGGCATCAGAGCAGTCTCGCTTGCATAATCGCTTGATGCAAACGTCTATTTTATTTCTTCTAGCATGTGATCATCCTTTTACTCCGAATATGTAAAACTTTTTGCGGAAATACGCAAGGTGGAGTGAACTTTGCGAAAAAAAAAATTATGAAGCTTGTAGATTATAGTGCGATCCGCTAGCTGTCTGGTTAACTCAAACGATACACACACACACACACACCACAAAAATACATTTCTGCCTGCTTTTATTGCCAGTCTTGGGCAAACACATCGCCAACTAAGATGAAAAGCTTTCCTGCAGTGAAATTAAAATGAATTTGTTTCGTACCTTCCTTATAGAACACACGGACCATTCGCTTTCACGCACGAAATTTACTCCACCTTGCGGGTTTGCACAGAACTAACTTGCGTTATCCCGCTGTAGCATGATAACTGCGTAATTACTGATGTTGTTACTCACCCTGTTGTAGTATTCATCAACATCGGTTTCGGACATCACCCACTTGCGGCGATCCTGGATTCACCTTGACTTCTCTTAGCTGAAAAAAAGAAACAACCACAACAAGGTCAGATTTCGCAAGTCTGTGCGAATAAATGCTTCATTTAAAAACACGTACGTATCCCTCGAAAACACTGCCAAGCCCAGTCTGCAGATACCACAGGGCAAAAAGAAGTTCCTATCTTATACAATACTTGCTACCTTCCATCAATTTTCTCGCACAGTTCTCTAAAGTTTACATGTAACTGTTAAAATCTGCCGTCCTCTGGTTATAGTTTAGGAAGAGGAAATACAGAGTACACTAACTAAAGCGAGGGAGGGGGGGGGGGGGGGATTTCCCTTCTCCTGTGGTCAGCCAATGGAACGATTAAAGGGGTAGTACTAGAATGAGAAAGTTCAGCTTCAATGAGAGATTAAGCTATTACGATCACAATCACGCGGTTATTATTGTGAACTCATTCTAAAGCGATAGGCCATATAGTGCGGTGGTAAAAAAATGTGTCGTGAAGGACGATGCGGCGTTATATTCAATTCAATAAGTCCAAGCGACAAAAACTTCGATGCGCTGTTAAAGACGTAGGAGAAAGGCTGGATTTCATGGATGTCATGCTAGCAGTGCGATTGTAGTTAGAACATTACGTTCTTCATATTTAGGTTACGTGATATATCAACATATGAATATTGATAACAAGTGACCGGTTGTAATGCAACGAGTTCCAAGAGCTAAATAGGCAGACTGTTACAGTAGCGGGTGGCGCGAATAACCTTTAACCTTGCATTTTTTTGACATTTAATTCCATAAACCATATTTTTCACTATAATCCATTTCACCACTACCGTTAAGCACTACCAAGGCTACGGGGTGTAAGAAAGCTACACGCTCGCGCAGCAAAACATAGTTCTAGATATAATTACCTCACAATTGACGGGGTCGACACGTTTGCGCTTGTTTGACACGTGTTGCGTTATATCTATGCCCTATGCGTGATAAATTTATTCTTTGTCGCATTGATATCTTATGTTTTTAATTGCGGTATCAGTAACCACCGGTAGCTGCGGTTGCAATATATGTGGCGAGGAATTGGAACTGTAATAAGAGTTTTCAAAATGCTCAACACTAAGGAGTCTACATAGACACAAACAGTCACAACAAAGCAACAAATGCAGACAGACATGGCAAGGAACAATGCATTGTCATTGCCGTGTGAAACAACTTGAAAATGGTAGCTTTTGGAACATGCCACTTGGTAACAACTTTGCAGGACAAGTTGATGCGGGCTTCTTTTAAACAACAAACAATATTTGTTCAGGCTCCTTTGTATGGGTACTACTGAACCCTTTAACTACGTCGTCTTGTCCAACGAAGGGGAGTGTAGGTCCGAATGCCTTCGTTGACAGGGCGAACGGCTCTTATGACCTTCCCCGCACGAGTGGCAAGACGGCAGACCATGGCAGCACCTTCGTATCTCTGAGTGTGACTGTCGAATGGAGTTAAGAGGCGGGAGAAGCGATCCGGAATTCAGGGAACAATAATCACATGCAGGCTAATTATTTGGATTTAAAACTACTCTTGTTGAAACGCATCGTAACTGTACACACCTATGACACGATTGTTCTGCTTTAAGGGGGGGATCGGGATTCGGGACTGAAGAGTCAACTTTTGAATTGTTCCACCAATTTTGATGAGAATTTAAGCAATGGGTTATCTTATTGTTGTTAGCACATGTTCTCAATTTCAGCACCTTATCACGAATAGATAGAAAGTTACAGCTGTTATAATGTTCAATGAGGTACAGGGCTGGTCAAAAGTTCCCAGGCCACTATCCCATGTATTGCTATGCAAACGTGGCCTGGGAACTTTTGACCCCCCTGTACGTAACCTTAGGAAAGCTATCATTTCAGAAGTAATAAGAAGATAGCAATTTTTTATAGTTAGGTGCATTCTAGATTGTTTGTAGTGCAGGATAAGGCCAGTCACGTATTTTTTATTACATTTCTTGAAAAGATGACGCCAGTCTAAATGCGAATATATATTTTTTTTCCGCTTGTCACTGTGTTTCAGACATATGAATTTTTGTGTGTGTGTGTGTGTTAAAATATACTCCGGGATCAGTAAAGTACATTGTGCTGTTCCAGGCAAAATCTCAGCCTAGAAATAAACTTGTAAGCAGATATTGGTAAAGCAATTATGAAATGACAGTTTACCTTACGGGCTCGTTTTATCCAAAAGTGCAAACTGAGAAAAATGAGTTCAAAGATTTCACATCATGCTCGTATTTCGATAGTCAAACAAAATTAATTAAAGTAACTTTCTGCATAGGTTTGGCCTTCCTCTTCAACACGACGCTGTTCTGTGACAATTGCATCCAATCGTCTTCAATATTTCGAAGCTTTCAAGATGTGAATGTTGCTCACAACAGGAGTTGGTAAAAAAAAATCAAAATAAAAAAAGAACAACCCGTTATATCGCAATGCATTTGCAGGAGAAAGAGTAGATCAGCTGAGTATTACACAAACACAGCAGGAGTAACCCAGAATTGGCGCGAAAGCAGGTGCGTTGGTGAACTTTCGATAATGCGATGGCGAACAGAGATTTCATACCACATGTCTCACGTGATTAATTCCTGCCAATTCGAGCTTCGGTTCGAACTTTCCAGCGACTCTGCATTCGCCGAGGCTGGAAATATGCGTTCATAAATTATTTGTTTGTCCTCTAGTTGATTCTCCCCAGAAGGTGTTCCGTGACTAAAAGGCGCGAAAAAATACACGTTCTAACACAGGCCTTCACTTCGCGTTCGGCCTCTTGCCCGCGTTGGAGCCGCGTCTTGAAAAGAGGTTTCAGATATGCTTCCCACAGCAAATTCACGCCACCGTCTCGTGAAAGAATTAGTTTTATTCTCGTGTGCTGCACATATAACAACCAAACTTGTTGAGCATCTTCTTTAGTGAACGAGCAATCCAAACCAACTAAAATTTGAAAATGCTTATTTTTTTTCAATAATTGTTCTTTTATCCCCGCATTCCCCCCTTAAACACTTTCTCAGAGAACGTACAATTTAACGAACGAGAAGGCGGGAACCTCGTCTTGTAATAGGCATACGCTGTACGCCAATGAAAGGACATCTGTGAAATCACTTCACGATTTGTAATCGCCGTACTATATCTGCTCCACAAGTTAGTCTTCAATAAACAAAAGCCATTAGATTTATTTAGTATGTCGGGCTGTTCTGCACCCGTACTGATTTTTTTTTCCACGTTTGCGCCAGTGGATGCACGCTGCACCTTGAATATCGATGCAAATGTTATTAGGGCTTACACGAAACCGCATCTCAAAGGGACATATTGTGCCTTCAGCAGTGCAGACAAAATCTGCAATCAGCTAAACAATCGCCCTTAATAAATGATTGCATCACCCATACTGCGGGAGCGTGCACAAAGACGCGCATAACGGTCTCAACTCGTTAATAGACAATTTTAGTTAGGTGTATACAACAGCCCCGCGTGCGCAGGGTGCCATTAAATATTAACAGGCGCACGTATAGATCTTCCCTGGGCGCATGTTGTCCGTGTCCGCAGCTCCATGAATATGCCGCCCTCCAAGCGTCAGTTCGAGCACGGAGCCTCCGCGTACAATATGGCGCGACCGGAACCGAAGATGCGTACAATAGAGAGCTTTAGCAAATTGCGGAAATACGGTACGAAAATATGGTACGGGACTATGGTAGCGCTCCTTCTCTCCAGCTCGTTGTGCTTGAAGTGCGTCCTGGAATAGATTTAAGCGCCAAAGGACGAGACACAAGAAGAGAAGACGACTACGCGAGCGCTCGTGTAGTCGTCTTCTCTTCTAGTGTCTCGTCCTTTATCTATTCCAGATTGTACCAACGCGCCGAACAAAGTATTTTATTAAAATGCCTCCCCCGATCGACAGGTGGATCGTAAACAATGCGTAGGCTGATAGCCAACAATAAGGCGTGACACCCCACAGTAATTTTCGAAACGGCCTTCGTGGTGTTGGGTTGCCTTTACTGGAAATAGGAGCGGCGAAAGCACAACGCGCGAGAGAGGAGAAGCGGTGTACCGCAGTCCCGTACCGTATTTGCGTTCCGTATTTCGGTAACTTGCTAAAACTCTTTCTCTAACGCAATACTACCAAACAAGCAGCGCACTCCGAGACACGGGAGACAGAGAGGAGGTGAAGTCACCGCCGCGCCGAGACAGGCGCCGACGCGACGGTGCGGCGCCAGGATGGCCAGGACACACAGCGTACACGAACGGCGCAGAACGCCAGCCGCGTGATGTATGACGTATCCGGCAGCGTCTTCGACACGCTAGCCGACCGAAACGCGCAACATGAGGGACAGTTATCGCCTGACGAAAAGTCAACTGTCATTTTCCGATTGCTAGTTCTGTTTCCTGTTTTCTTCCAACTTGAAACGCCTGTTACTGAGCTTACACGACATCGCAACGAAGCTTTTTTTTTGTTTCTTTTTTTTTTTGTTTTTTTGCGGCCTCATATCACTTGTCTAGTCAACTGCCGCTTGATAACTTAAGGACTATTAGGGCTTCTCACTTCATCTGCCCGACCACTCAGTGCGTGTGTGTGTGTCGCCGCGTTTCTTCGTGCGTGCACTTTTCGGCAAGCCGGCGTTTAATCTGCAAGATCTCACGTATACCAAGACATCTGTGTGCCCCGCGTTCAGTTGTGTGAACTCCGTCGGGCCAAAGTTCATCTCAACAGAAGATTCGGTCGGAGGGTGCGGAGGGCGCCTGTCGACACAACGCTCTGGGACACGGACGAAGCGAGCCACGCCAGTCGAGCTGTCCGAACTCTCTGAAAACAGAACTATAGCCTCGTCCCTCTTGTTTAAGGCCGTTCAAGAAAAGCACTTCGTAAAAAGGACGAGTGATATGGCAGAGGGCAGCACTGAGGAAACTGGCAATCTGGTTTGTTCTCCGCGCCAGGTATTTATACAGACGCCAGGAGTATACAGAAATATGACGAAACATGCTATGATTACACAGAGAAGATTATTACACCTGCTAACCAGAATTTTCCTGCTAGGCAGCTTCGTAGCGCTGCATACTGTTTACCGTATAGACCAGAGGTCTCAAACACGCGGCCCGCGGGCCGCATGCGGCCCGCGAACCTCTCGCTTGCGGCCCGCTGCCCGCACATCAGGGGCGTAGCCAGAAATTTTTTTTCGGGGGGGGGCACCCCCTTGATTTCGGGGAGGGCACCTCCTTGAAATGGCCATTTTTCCCTATGTATGTCATGGCGAAAAAAAATTTCGGGGGGGGGGCACGTGCCCGGTGTGCCACCCCCCTGGCTACGCCACTGCCGCACATGACTGTCTTCGTCCCACATTTTTTTATTCTCTTAATAAGCATGTACAGAGGGGTTCACTGTTAAAGGGAACACCGGAGCGCGTGTCGTCTGCTCGGCGCCACTGCCGGCCAGCTGCGGCAACTATTTTCGCGCAGGAGCAGTGAGCGCTGTGGGCGGCGCTCGCTTGTCGTCTGCTACAGTTGCGGCCGCGCTTCAGCTCATCACGAAGCGCGGCCGAAGTCGCAAAATCTTGAAAATAGTCGCTTTCTTTCCAGCTAGAAGGAAAATGACGGGAATGATCTATAATCAGATAAATGTCCCCTGACACATCAGCCGGATTGCCGTCTTTCGTTCGCCTGCTCGTTAGATAAAGAATTGCCCGCTTCGAGAAAGCTTTCTGGTGGGCGTCGGTTGCTGCGATTCCACGATGGCTTGAGTGCCATACGATGAGAGGCAGCGTATTGTTGAACTGTGGCTACGTAATTGCAGTCAACGCGCTATTGCAAAATTAACGCATATGCCACTTAAAACAGTGAACCGCATTGTTCAAGCATACAAGGTCGACCGACGGATAAAGGACGCTCCTCAGAATCCTCTGCGTCGAGCCACGAGCCATGAGGAAGACCTTGCCTCGTAGTTACTGGGGCGGACAACCCCAGGTGTTCTTCTCAAGAGATTAAGGTAAACCTTGGACTGGACGCTTCGAAGAGAACTGTGAAGCGCCGCCTGTATCAGGCAGGTCTGAAAAGCCGAACAGCGGCACAGAAGGTCCTCATACGGACCGCCAACAAGAACAAGCGCCTTCAGTTTGCCCAGCGTCATGCACGCTGAGGTAGTATTTTACATAATCTAATTCGCTTTCAGCTTTGCCACAGCTTTCCATCTGAGCGTGGCCATGCAGCCCGCGGACAAATTTCAAAGCGCGGGGACGGCTGGCTTCGTGACGAGCTCAAGCGCGGCCGCAACTGTAGCAGACGACAAACGAGCGCCGCCCACAGCGCTCACTGCTCCTGCGCGAAACTAGTTGCCTCAGCCGGCCGGCGGTGGCGCCGAGCAGACGACACACGCGCCGGTGTTCCCTTTAACAGTGAACCCCTCTGTACGTGTGCTACATAGGCATGACTGGTCTGAGACATTGTTTTTGTGAGGCACCTCATGTGGTCGTCATGTGTTGAAGCATAACCGTGAAACAAAAAGTACATTTCCGAATCGGTGTACTGATTTTAGTCATTTAAGGCGACCGCTATCGACATGTTGGAATCCTGGAGCCAAATCTTTTTCAGATTTGGCGCCAGGATTTGTGTATGCGATATGGGAAAGGTTTTGTTTTCAAATGGTAACGTTAGCTGACAATTTGTACAAACTGCACCCCCCCTCCCCCGCCATTGTCCTGGCCCTTGCGGGACTAAATTGCGTCAGTGCGGCCCGCTGGCTGAGATGAGTTTGAGACCCCTGGTATAGACGTATGCGCGGCATGTAAACATACACAGGGTGTTGCAGCTATCACACATCACGATTTTAAAGAAGAGGAACGGCGTTACACTAAGCAAACCTAGTACATACTGTTCCTGGTACACTTGAGCAGCCACTAGTAATTTTCTTCGTTACTGAGAAACAATTAATTAGTCATAATTACATTTTTAACTCCACAAGTACTCACCTAACAAAATGTGAATGAGGCATATGTGGGCACAAAAGGCATGTGCGCTACTTTGAACTACGTACTAATTGCGTGTTCATTTTTAACAGCGAAGGTGTTTAAGCGAGCCGTAATTTGAGCGGCCTACCAGAAAAGTATCATCATCATAAACGGGTATCCACCACAGAAATTGGACAAATCCCTGACTGTTACACTTAAATGAAGAAGGCAAATCCCAACAAATGGCTGCGACGAGGTCAGCGAGTCGAAGACCTCGAGTATGTACGAGATTATACTATAGGGAACGGGAAAGGCAACGGCGGCTACGAGAAGGCTCCGAAGTGACGGAAGGCCTACGCCAACGACCATGTGCCCGTTGATCCATCGTCCATGAGATGTGCGAACGCTTGGTTTCAGCACGACTTTGTCTCTGGAGTTCGGACATCCGTGTCGTGTCATTGACTGACTGACTGTGGTTTAACTCTAGCCTCTCTGCTCTGAGAATCAACGTACAAAAACAACCTGCATCACCTATAGCTAAGGCCTTAAAACAACCTAGGATCGACCAGATTTGACTTCAGAATCGTCCTTGCGCGGCTTAGTGCAAGCTTAGCCAATTTTCTTTTTTCCTGTTGGTAAAAAGGCCCGAGAAATCTGCTACACGCATCAGCAAGCAGCGTCTCAAACAGGATCACCGTACGATAGCCAGTAGCAAGGAAAAAAATACGGATCGCCCTTTCTGCCACTCCCCGGCGGCGCCGCTTTGATCTCGCAGAGTCAGACCGTGATCATAACGGCGGCATTATGAACGAGAATAGTTGGCCGTGAGATATGTATCATCACTGCCGTACAATCGAGTGGAAGGAATACCTGAAAAATTGCTACGCATGTTGTTGGCGCCCGACTTGTATACCGTTGCCAAAGTGTGGAACGCTCTCTCTGGCAACGGACAAGAGGTGAAGCGGTTGCTTGCAGTAGGCTCATTTGAGGGCGCTCCTTTCTTTTACGGGTGGGAGCACAGTCGCGTGTTATTTTTCATATTACGCTGGCTGTCTTTATAAGCCGGAAAATTTATTTATTCGATTTGCATAGCGAGATACACAAGGACACAGAGAAAAGAGGGAGTGAGCAAGCTGGCAACTGCCACCTGAAGGGGCACAAGGACTACCCACTCTTTTGGGAGGAGAGAAGAGATTGAGGAAAGGAAGATAGCAGCCTGAAAAATTAGTACGCAATTAATAACTGCGCAATCTTCAACAACGTATTCATGGCGTACTGAGCCGGAAAAATGAGTATGCAATAAATACGTTGTTGAAAATGGCGCAGTTAGATACCATTTGAACATGCCTACATATGCCTCTATGACATTTTGATAATTACGGGAGTACTTGTCGAGCTATAGATATACTTATGCATAATTAATTAAACCCATGAATTAAACAAAACCGTAGTTGCTGCTCCAGTTTACTGGGAACATGTAGTAGGTTGGCTTCGCGTACTGCCTTGCCTATATACTTTTTTAATCCTGCTGCGTGATAGTTGGGACATGGCTTCCGACATTGCGCACAGGGAGCTTTCTCCTGCCTGGTCACAAACGTTTGCAGAAGCTTGGATTGACTAACGTTGATTATTTATTTCCCGTTTTGACATTAGCGCGCAGCCTTGTTCTGAGCCATATGTAGAGCACGTCAGAATATTTTTATCGCGATAGCAATTTTATGTAAACTCTCGTTGTTGCCGTTACCGTCGCCGTCATGTTTGTATATGTATGTATATATACATAAAAGCCAAAAATAAAAATAAATCAGATGAAAATTTTTTTCGAAGCGCGCGACCGGGGAATCGGAACCTACGACCTGTCGATCCGCAGCGCGCTGCCATAGACAATGACGCTATGCGCCATTCGGCCTCCAGGATACTAACGGCAGAATACAAACGCACCCGGCGTTGCATGACACGAATGAGACGGCACACGCGGCGAATTTAAAATTATGCGAGATGCGGGCCATGCTACATCGTAGCCCGCGCTGCGTTTGCGTCGTATCGCTGGCTACCTACGCTCAACGTTACTATAATAAACGCTAGTAACGTTGCCTACACTATAGTTTTCGATTTTTTTGCTGTAGCGCCACGCCAACGCCCCTTCGTGGTCAGTCGGCCAGGGAAAAAAATAATAAAAAATTGACGGCAGATCCACGAGGTGAATGATGATGAGATTGGGCGAAGCTCCTGGAAGTAATCATCGGTTAAACCGTGAAATTTCTTCCGTTAATTCGCCCGATAAAATTGACGTGAAACGATTGATTAAATGTTTTATCAAACTTTTATTGCTGGTTTCCGTTGTCCTTTCATTATGACCGCTTTGTGGTCGGTGAAATGTAAGCTAAGTGGTTATTGCATACGAGCACACACCGACGGCAACGAGCATCGTCAACTACAAACCTGTATCGCGATATGGTTTTGATTATAAAACCATTGCTTTAGAAAACACCTGGCGTCTTTCGTTAAGCAGCTGGCGTCTTTTCGTTTTGCTTTAGAAACATCTGGCGTCTTTTCGTTTTGCTTTTAGAAAACATCTGGCGTCTTTCGTTGGTTTATTTCATCAATCAACGGCGTTTTGAACAAAATTTTTATTGTTTAATCACGCACAGGAGAAATCTCACCAGGCACTACCTTGGAGGTAAACAATGGCTGCTACTGGGAATGAGAGACAGCAGAAGTCGGCTTTTAACACTTCTACTTCTACTAACGTTTCCTACTGGAACATGCCAATGGCTGCTAATGGGGAATGAGAGACAGAAGAATTCGGCTTTTAGTTAACGCGCACGCTGCGAATTTTTTATTGTTCAACAACGCACAGGAGAAATCTCCCACCGGCACCACCTTGGAGGTCAAAGCGTAAGACTGGTTACGCACTACGACTACGACGAGGGACGAACGGGTGCCGCTTTAAGGGAGCTTCGCCCCTAAAATGGGCCGCGTATCTGCGTGCTTCGCTGCAAATGTCGTCGAAAGACGATAGCCTTGTGCCGGCCGTACTATTATGTTTTGCCTTGCCTCAGACAGCGACTACTCTACGTTGAATTGGCCGCATCTGGCTGGCATTGATAAAATGGAGGAGGCGCTGCGCGAGATATGGACGCCATCGAAAAACATGAGCTTGTGCTGAACCAAGGGCCACTGCCAGCGGCAGCACCTTATCGTCGGCACAGGGCTTTTTTCGAGCAAAGCTTCGCAGTTGGTGCACAGCGTCGCATTTTCAACGCAGCCCAAAAAACACTAGGGTCTTTAGAATTGCGTATTTATGTATTTTGTAATAAGAGAACACACGTCCTGATACTTACATATTAATGTTGCGCCTCAGGTATGCGTAGTATTTGCTTTTTGATCGAATATGTTCACAAGTAGAAACGCAAACACCAGTTCAAGATGGCTGGGCGTTCAGAAAGAGGGTAAACTTTGGCCGAGTGGTTGAATCGGGTGACGGACAGATAGATAGACAGCCAGACAGACAGACCAAAATTTCTGCGTTGAAGTAACTCAAGAAAGACTATCGTCTAAAAACTCTTTCAGGCGCCACCCATGAAAAACTGTCTGTAAATGTGTCAAATTGATAGAGCGGTATTTCAAGGCACTCGTATACTGTTGCAACAAAAATAATGTCATAATACGTTAATTTATGCGTGTTATTGTAACTAATTCCAGTGAAGTTTTAATTGAATATATATTTATTATGAAGTCATTCACGCTCTGTTTCGGCATAAATGAATGTAACCTCATTGCAGAAATGCAGTGCAAATTCATTTCTGGTTATGTTCATTTTGAGCAAAGAAATATTGTGCTTTTCACATAGCTCGCAGAAAGCGGCATGTCGAACGACTCGCCGAACGCGGATGTATGTACCTTCAGAAAAGAGGTCATATGGAACAGTGCACTTCAAACTGAAGTTAAATGAAGACAAATTTCATATGCGGGAGGCTCAATTCACCCAAAAATTGATAAATCTAGCTCTTTCTTAGACCCTAGTTTATACAAATAAAAAAAATCAAGTGGTGTACACATTTGCGTACATAGCGCCTTAAAGGGTTAAAAAAGACGCCCCGTGGCTCTTGCTGGCGCGAGCTAGTGGGAATGCTTTGGGTCTTGTTTGTTTACGCCACGGGAGGGAAGGAACGGGACTGCTGAACCGGAATCACACCGTGTCCAGAATCGACGCCAGCCGGGAACGCATGCCGTGCTTGGTTGTTCCTTAATGACCTGGCGCAACCTACCCTGACTTCACGTTCCAATGCGAAGCGCCGTCTTCATTTTCTTCTCTGGAGGTCGCGCGCTCTCCGGTTTTGTTCGCCGCCGAAAGGAGGGTGCTACAGGGTCTTGGGACAACGCGAGTGCAAGAGTCCGAGATGGCTTGCGTTCTGCGAATGCGCCTGGCGGGCCGCAAGTTGCTCGGTTCCCCTAGCTCCTTGGGTCCCCATTTCTAAAACTCTCGTGTGTGTCGCCGGAGTTGGGCGCCTCAAAATAGTATTTTGACATGTAATCTTCGTTGATTGTCGAGCTTGGCGGATTGGAAAAAAATATTCTGGCGTGCTTTATATGGCTCAGAACAATACTTCGCTAATTGGAGACGTGTAGCGCCTACACACTAAACTTTTTTACACCCTTAAGGGTGTAAAAGGGTGTTTCTAATATTTACACCCTTTTCCCCTTGGTACAACACCCTTTTTTGCTTTATATACACCCTAAGAGAAGGGTGTGCATGCAAAGAGGGTGTTAAAGCCTTTCATAAGGGTGTTAATGTAAGAGATGAAGGGTGCACATTCATAATTATAATAATAATTGTTGGGGTTTAGCGTCCTAAAACCGTCATATGATTATGAGAGACGCTGTAGTGGAGGGCTCTGGAAATTTAGTCCACGGGGGGTTCTTTAACGTGCACCGAAGTCCACGTACGCAGGTCTCAAGCATATTCGCCTCCTTCGAAAAAAAAAAAGCCCCCACCTCCCCGAAGGGAATCGTGAGGAAATGCGAATGCATTTCGCGCGCGCTTCACCTCCATTTATATATGGTGGTTGTGGTTCGAAGAAGGAAAATGCGCCTAATTTCTGCAGCCCGGTCGGGACCACGGCGTAGCGCCTTTTTTTTTTTTTTTGCTTTTTTCTTGTTTTTTTTAATTTTTTTATTTATTTTTTTAAATTTTTTTTCACATATAGCTCCGCCGAGCTCCGCCGCAGACCGCTTTTAGTTAACGCGCACGCTGCGAATCTTTATTGTTCAACAACGCACAGGAGAAATCTCCCACCGGCACCACCTTGGAGGTCAAGATTCATTGCCATATATACGGGGTGGCCAGTGAACGGTTGTGCAGCGCGAGCAGTCGGTTTTTTCAACCAAGAAACTCGCTAGCAGACGCTGCCTGTGTCGGCGTCGCGAGGCGAGAGAGGGAGAGGGGGGGGAGCGTAGGAGAGAGAGAGGGGGGGCGCGCATGCGCAGTGGGAGTGTGGACGCTGCGGGCAGAGATGCCTAGAGAAGAGAGGGGGGAGCGTAGGAGAGGAGAAGAGAGGTGGGACGCGCATGCGCAGTGGGAGTGTGGACGGCGCGGGCAGGGATGCCTAGAGGAGAGAGGGGGGGGGAGCGTAGCAGGGGAGAGAGGAGGGGAGGCGCATGCGCAGTGAGGGTGTGGTTGCCGCGGGGAGGGATGCCTAGGGAAGAGAGAGGGAGAGAGGAGGTTTTTTTATTTTTATTTTTTTTTCGAAAGGGTTTGCGCATGCGCAGTAAGGGCGGTCACGCCGTACACCAGCACCACCGGATTAAGCTTCGCCATAAGATGCTTCACATCTAACACCTGCCGGCGCGCACACCTCCTCAACCTATCCTCCTCCTCCGCGGACAACGCCAACGCCGCACAACGCCAACGCCGGATGCCTGACATAGCCCGACTATGAAATGCATTCGCATTTAAAATGCGGCCGGCATTCGATCCCTCTGCCTGCGGGTCAGCACTCGAGCACCATAACCACTAGACCACCGTGGTGGCTGGTGCGCATGTATGCATTAAGCTGAATCCATGCTTGCATGCATAGGCGTGCGCAGGGTTCACCTACATAGGGGGGGGGGGGGGGGGGGGAAGGCTCATACCAGCGCCCCCCGCTCCTTATTAAGTCAATGTATGGGGCAGACTTTGCGCCCCCCCCCCTCCTTAGGTGACTCGGGGGGGGGGGGGGGGGGCTGACCCCCTCGTGCGCACGCTTATGCTTGCATGTTAGAATCACGCGCGTTGCGTAACATGTCTGTTGTACTGCCTTTTCTAAGGTTACAATGTCGGTGGCATCCCAAAAACAAGGACATGGTGGAGCCATTCGCACATTGTTATTTCTCGTGATATCTTATTTTCACGCTGACAAATCATGAAGAATCATTGCTTCACAGAACACTATTAGAACAATCGTGAAAATGTACAAGAAAATCCACAAACACTTTCTTATGCGCACTGGTACGACATGCGTCCTACTGTTTGATATCTTCCTCAATAAATGTCAGCGAATATTTGTACGAACTACGCTCAGAACAAAGATCGGAAAGTTCAATCCATTACACTGTGGAAAGAAAAAAATATCTTTATGATATATAGGAAACCTTACGCGATTAATTATATCGATGGGCAAATTTCCGAAATGAGAAAGACCCTAAGATGTAGCGCCAACTTGGGTAGCTGCGATAATCCGAAATCATGGTGGCTGTTAGAGCGCGCGTCGTTCTCACATGCTTCTCCAGTACGAGACGTGCTTGATCAAAGAGGAAAACAAGGCACTACTTTCTGCAACCCGTGCGGGAGCACGGAGGGGTGATTATTTAAAATGGAAGGAAAGAGAGGTCAGCAAATGGCACTGTGAGCGTGGCACAGCCGGCGCAGCGCCTTTGGGAAGGGGAGAAGAGCATGAAAGAAGTGGTGAGAGGAGGCAAGGAGAGCGGCAACGGCATATCAGCATGTACTATACGTTGTACTCTTGCCCCCCTGCAAGTGACGCCTCTGTAAGCAGACGCGTCTAGAGCCGAGAGCGCTTAACGGCGCCAAAGCATGCCCAGACGATGTTCAGAGCAGACTTCAGTCTCCCCATCCCCCCTTCCCCCCTTAAATTTAAAGAAGCAAAGCGAGCGGGGAGTGAGGGGCGCATAGTACGCACAATGCTTGCGCACTCTCTCAAGGACAAGGGTGGATTTGCGAGCGCCCTCAAGTTCTCAAGTGACGCAGTCATCCTACATTCCGACGTTGGCGCACCGCTTCCTACACGAGCCAATTAGGATGCACGTGTTTTAATTTAGAATATTTAATTAATAATCATCGTGTTTTAATGACAAGTGTGGTACAGAAACTCCCGCCTCAAAGTACAATGTTCCTCGAGTCGTAGCCACAAATCTCAAAGGCTGTGGTTTTTACTTCAAGCACAGATTTTTTTCAGCGACGAATACGTCACGGCCGCCACTATGATTTCCACTTCAAACATAGCGCGAAATACCTGCACTGTTGGCAACTGTGGTAGCTCCGGTAGCTCACTCCTCCATCGTGTGATCGCGTGTGCCGCCGTGCCGCCGAGGACGATTTCCTCTGTGGTATTCGCCGTGTATTGATGCGTTTTAATTGTTTTGTTGAGTTTGTTCGTCGCTTTCGCTGACCACGTTGCAACGTCGCTTTTTGTGCGCTGCGTAATCCGTGTCTTCTGACCGTACTGCACCTCCAAGCAAAACGATCGTACTCCTTGGGAGAAGGTTCCTTGGTCGCCGTGAAACAAGCAGTTGCCGCATGTCCTGTTCTTCGGTCCCAAGTGCTGCTGTCATGCAGCTAATTACAGGCAAGTAACCGTTTATTTATTCAATTCTGTATTTGTTGAGAGCTCCAGTAATCAGTTTTCACGCTCGACGAAAGTCGAGGCCCGTTTTTTGCAACAAGCTGCGCACCCGCATAGTTACGTATTTGAATGCTGGAAATGTGCGCTTGTACTATTGGGAGTTAAGTACTGTTCACCAGAGCAGTGTAGTTAATAGTAAAATTAGGTGTGCGAATTTCTGTATTACTTTACAGCTCGTGCATTTTTGCGTTCGGTCTGTGTGATTTGTTTACACGCGGACGTGCGTTAGCGCGCTTGCATTTACAGCATGTTTCGACATCGTAGGTAGGCCTGTTTCGATTCTCTTTAATGGTCGCAAGCTTTAATGTTGACGTTCTAACCGCATTATCCTCTCATTATAGTGATTTCACGCACACACACCTAAGAAAAAAAACGTGTTGATGTGCGGGATGCGATCGGCTGCGACGAGACAGTGGCCGAACGAGTTCGCCGTGCGCCGTTGTACTTGATTCGCCGTGCATGCGGCTCAACTTCGCTCAGCTCCGGAACGCTGGTTGTCGTTCATTCTAAAGTTTGACGGCGGACATCGCTTTTCATAGAATGCACATTTAAAGCACGGGTACATTACTGAGACGCGTACTTTTATTTGTTCAACAATGTCACCTGTTTCGTAGAGACTTGGGTGTGTTATCGGCCTTGAGTGTACTAGAAGTTGGAACGTTCTCGAGTGTTTTCTATTGTTGCATTCACATAGCGTGCACGATGCGGATTGTTTACGTTCTTACTGTTCTTTAGTGAAAAAATTGGACGCTGCTGCCAAATACTACATTTTATCAGTTTTATCAGTTGAACTAGTTTTTGAAATCGGTTGTAAATGTCTGTCCAAGCAATTTACCCGAGTGAGAGCAAAACAGCATGGATAATCTGAGTTGCTTATGAATTCATATCTTTCTAAGTAGCACAAGCTCAAAGTTATGAGGAGATTTTTTTCGATGTGATGTTTATAATGGTCCTATCCCTTAGTGCTTTTATGGAGACAGATCGCGGACTGTAGTCGAGGCTCTTAGCGCATATTGCGATCTTGGTAGCTTTAAGTTTTCTCGGCTTGTTTTGGTTTAAATGAAATGTCTTGGAATATTAACTACGGCTAGGGACACATAAGCTGTGGGTGAAAGGGAAAGTGTGTGATTGTGAAGAGAAAGGCAGTGTGCCTTGACGCACGCCGTTTCTTCGCGGAAGCTATGGGTGAAATCGGAGAGAGAGAGCGGGTGACTTCGGCATGTGTGCTGTAAAAGGGAGAGAGAGGAGAGCGCGCCTTAAGTCGGCCTGGCCGTGCGTGCTGCGCGCGGCGGCGGTCGTAGCGGCTAAACGCATAGAAGGCCCGCGCGCCTTTTAAGTAATGTGCAGAGCTGAGATGGCCGTAGCTTCGTGTGTACAGTCGTTACGCGCGCCTGGATTGCGGTCGTGTTATCGCTAAACGTCGGCAGTTGCGTTGAAGCAATAGGCAACACTATGCGCTTGCTTGTCTGTGTCCCCATCAAGAATGATTTGATTACAAGTGTTAATGATAATTGAATTACATCTGTTCATATTTTACCTAAGCGCGAACACAATTTCTGAATTATGTTCGCTCACAATTTAGAAACACTTAAATACAACAACGTACCGTGCAAATATGATCTCGCGTTTTACTCCCTCAGAACTCTTACTCCCTCAGAACTCTGTGGCTAATTAGCGTATCTGCTATGTTTAAGACAAGTTGTGTCTTGTCATGTTCACGAGAGCAACCTTTTGCACTGTACAAGATTTGAGCAAAGCCGCATAGCAAATTCTTATGCACAAAATATTGTTCTCACTTTTTCGATACAGGATGACATACCAGCAACACCATGTGTGGCGTTCAGTGGGATGTCCCGAAGGATTCAGATTTCTTGTGGCTTATGGTCGATCATACGAAATGCTTCAAGGTTATGACTGCAGAGGATGGACTTGCAGAGATAATGTGTGCATACTGGCTGTTTATTCCGCAGTGAGACCGCAAAGCTTTCAACACGCCTGTAGTGCTTGAGCGATTTTTTTCTGGACCTCGGGAAGACAACGCCGAGGTCTGTTTTCATTAAGTTTCTCAACATTGTTGTCAAAGCCTCCTGTTCTTAGCTTACCACCGCCTTGGGACTACAATGTGAATCATATTTGTTCTAGTATTAACTGCGCCATTAATTCTTTTGTTATTTTATACAATGTGCCAGTTTAACCTTCTAATTCGTATTGGCAAGCCAACATGCAGTGTGCTATTGCGATTTCATTTACATGGTAGAGAACGTGCAAAATTTCATAATAAATGTATGTTTGTTTTCAGTTTGAAAAACACTGTTGTTTACATGTTCTTCGCATTTATCCTATGGAAATAGATATGGAAATAGATATTTAATTACAGAAGGTGTGAAGAACAGCTTTCTCTAAAAGTGAAAACGATGTGTATAAGAGCAGCACTGTTATTTATGTATAAGCAGAATGTTTGAAAGTAGCTAGATAACGCTGAACTCGCATGGTTTCGCCATGCCATGTTTAACTGCAAATCAAGTTGCTGAAACGTGTATATGTCTGGATCCTGTGTGAGGCGCGCACACTGCTATGAGTATCATGTCTTCAATTGAACATTGTGTGTGTGTGTGTGTGTGTGTGTGTGTGTGTGTGTGTGTGTGTGTGTGTGTGTGTGTGTGTGTGTGTGTGTGTGTGTGTGTGTGTGTGTGTGTGTGTGTGTGTACACATGCGCATACATACAGACGAATAACCCTCTTCTGTCTCAACTCACAGAGCCTCGAGTGGATATACATGAGATGCTTACTCTATGTCAGACTCCAAATATTTATATTTAATTGTATGATATGAAAAGGCAGTCTGAATTCTATATATAAATATAAGCAAGCTTACTGAAATGCATTGACGTTTCTAAAAGTCTTCTTTGTGAAGCGGACGAAACGGAGTGCCTTTTTCTGTTATTACCCTTTGCAGTACCTAATCTCATGTCTCGTGCGTGCCCATTCGAGGCTCTTTGAGTGTCGATATAGCAGAGTGTGCACACCCTTCCAACACCCACGAAGAAGGGTGCTAAAATGCACGAACACCCTAACACCCTAATTTTATTTTGCTGGACACCCTTCTTCTAGGGTGTTGAGATAACACCCCGTCAGAAGGGTGTAGGCCAAAACACCCTTAGGGTGTCCCTCTGGCGACAAGCCAGTTTACACCCTTAAGGGTGTAAAAAAGTTTAGTGTGTATGTTTCATCTTTTATTTTATAACTTGGTGCTTCTTATCTGAAAGATATTACAACACTGAAACTGTAACCACAGAATTCGACTATGTTAGCGTGACAAATTTCGAGATGTCCATCTCCAAAGTGTGCTCCGAAAATGCGTGGGAGTTTTATGGTTTTTTTCTGTACTCCTGTACGCGAAACGACGCCATTAAAATTAACTGGAATAACAGTGCATTTTCCTGGGAGTCTTATGATGTTATCTGAAAAGCCATGTTGAACTCAGTGTTTATTTGAAGTTGATTGGATATAATTATCAAGTAATGTACTGGACGTCTAACTAGTCAGTAATAGTTAACTATCAAATAGCGTGATACTGACATTGAAGTCAGCCGCTCAAGCCTTTACATGTGCATGATGCGTAGTATAGACAGCCGGGTTATAGTGTAATGGTGCACTGTGCCCCTTATTTCACTATTTTCATATCTTATGTGTTCATAAATTGTTCATAATTTACGATATTTTCCCAGCTGGTCCACAAGAAAGTACATCACGATGCTCAAGCCAAGCGCCAAATGACATTGGATTCCGCTGTTGGGTTCATCGGAACAACCAAGAAACTACCCAGATCCAGCTTTCGGGGACATTGGATGATCAGCGCTCCTAGCGGCCACGGCTGGAAGCTCTCACGTTTTCAATGGGACAGGGTCATTTTTCGACGATAAAAAATCGTAGAGGCGCAATTTCCAAAACTTCTTAAAGGGGCACCTTCTAGAAGCTGTACCGCATTTAACAAATGCAGCATCGTTAACATCGGGGCTTCACATTCTGTTCCCACGACGACTAAAGTTTAAACAATGGGGTCCTATGGAAGCGGCCGAAATCACGCCTCGTTTTTCGGGACAAAAACGGGCCGTCTGAAAAAACTAGACGGAATCCTGCAAATTTCTCGGAGATCTGAGTAGTACGGAGACGAAGCTTTCATTTGAGGCCGCAATCATGTTTCTGTGTGAAGAAAAACACGTTCCAAAATGAAGTTTTCTACAACACAGTCGCGTCTTCGACCATTGTATCATGATAAGACCCATTTTACCGCCTCGCGACCGGTGTGCGTTGTGGCCTAGATGGTTGAGTGTCTGTTTTGGCGACTCACGTGCGGTGATTGCGGCACGGGTTCGAATCGCAGAAAATTTTTTCGTTTTTTTTTTCTTTCTTTTCTTTTTTTTTTCTTTTTTTTTTTTTTAGAGAATTGCTGTCAGTGGTTACGGTGCTCGGCTGCCGACCCGAAGGGCACCGGTTTGATCGTGGCCGCGGCTCTAGCATTTTCGAACGAGGCGAAAGTCCACTAGTACTTGGATTTTGATGCTGTACGTAGATGTAAATTCACGTTAAAGAACCCCAGGTGGTCGAAATTTCCGGCGCACTCTTCTGCCGCGACAGGGAATGGGAGACGCCCGCTAAGCGCTAAGCGCGTGTGCTGTAGGACGTCGTTTTTCCAGTCTCGACCTCCTCTACGGCGCGCCTCATTAACATATCGTAGTTTTGGCGTGTAAAGTTCCAGCAATTAATATTACTAGTGCGACATTGCTGAAGATTTAGTTTCTTGTTTTTTCGCTAAAGCGTTGCACCCAGAATCTTTGCTACAGAGCCGGTTTCGCTTCTAGATATGGAGCAAGTAAAGTTCTCATGTTTTAGAGAGAGAGAGCTCTTTATTGAAAGGCAGAGAATTTATCCGGCGTGTGTAAATCGCTGACTTGCTACTCTGCGTGGGGAAGGGGATTGGGGACTGAAAGACAAAGGGAGAGAGAGAGAGAGATAGAAAAAAAAATAAAAAAGTTAAAATAGAATTAAAAAAAAGGTAAAAACACAAACTGACTTTTTTGTCTCTTGGGCGGGGACGTGTGCTGAGAGTAACTTATTACGGGCTTTCAAGGTGCCATTAAAGTTTGTCGAGCTGACCGATGCTCTCTAAATATCTGAATAATAGTTTCATAGCATGCCTCTGTTGCGTGGCGCAGGGTAAAGGGCCCAAGACGCAGTCAATTGATAAAGTTCTTCGGGTCAGCATATGCATGGAATGTTCATAGAGCGCACGCTCATCGGCATACGCTCGGCACTCAAATAAAATATGTTCGACAGTTTCTATTTAGCCACAGTTATTGCAGTATGGACTTTCGGTTTGACCAACGCGGTACCGTAAGCTGTTTCCATAAGCACTGTTCAGTCGAAGACGATGGTACAAAGTTTCCAGATGTCGAGGAATTCTGCATGGGAGTCTTGTTCTTAGATGTGGGTCGATAGAGTAGAGGAAATCATAATGATGTGTCGAAAGGTTCCAGAGCCTCTTGTTTTCTTCAGAAGCAAGTCTCTTAGCCAGTTGGGAAGCATCAGATTTGGTAAAATAGGTTCGCCTGTAATTTCGGTTTTGAAGTCCTTTGCGTGCCGCTTCATCCGCTTTTTCGTTGGCCAGAATACCGCAATGAGCTTCTATCCACTGAAATGTGATAAAGTTACCTGTGGTAACAGCCAAGTGGTGCAAGTACGCTATATCGAATGAAATCGGGTGATGATTTGTTTTCTTTAAGAGGTTGAACAGTATCTGTAGCGCTCCCTTGGAGTCGGTGAAGACCACCCATCGGTTCGGCGTTTGACGCAAGATATATAGGACAGCTTCTTTGATGCCGTGAAGTTCTGCTGTAGTCGAGGATGTCCTTCGCTATCATGTTTCAGAATTTCTTATTACGCAACCCATTATCTAAACAACAAAAGAAGGGGAACCAAGGGCCTATTTCAGTTAACCACAGCCTCAATAAGGCAACACATATTGAATCCAAGGAAAGCATGAGAGAAGCTATTGATAGTGTAATGAAGCGTTTTAAATAAGCATTATACTATTGGAGACTGACCAGCAATGGCAGAACCAGCGCAAAGCTTGCGTTGCCGAATCGTCTTCTCTTCTTTCTACATCAGCAGCGTTCTCTGCTTCTGCAAACAGTGCCGCTTTTAGAGAGTTTTAGAACAGCGTACGCGAAGCTTTGCGTTTGCGTTGCGCATGCGTCGTACGCTAGCCTCTTGCGGGCTCCCGTTAAGTGACGAACTCTAACGCTACGCCCGCAATGCCTGCAAGCTCTGCGTGCGGTGTTCTAACACTCTCTGTTTACTTCCCTTCCGAAACAGAGCCATCCTGGCGAATTACGGGCAGAATACCACGGCACAGAGATAGTAAGGCAGGTGGGTGATTCCGCGAAAGATCGAACATGCATGTCCGGTCGATATTTTTGTTTTGTCTGGGATTTTTATATGATGTCCCGGCATATTCAAAGTGCAGGGAACCGACAATTTTATTTCCAAAGAACGCTCCGAGCGCGCGAAACAAATATTTGAAGGTGGTGGCGCGGGCGTCTTCTTTTTTCTCGCCGCAATATTGTCACGTGGTCGTGACGTCGACGAAGGCAGCAGGCGACGTGTCCAAGATGAAGCTGTTTATTTGGGCCGAACTTGTGGCCGGGAAACGGAAAGTAAGAATACAGCAATACACACGGTATGCACTGATAGCGGCGAACAGAGCGTCGGCCGTCGATCAACTGACAAGCGGTGAAGCGCGTCGGCATTTATACGCGTGTCATCGAATATTCCAGTCTTATCACTGGTTGTCGCGAAAGCTCTGGAATAAGCTCGCGTGTTCGCGTCTTGCGCGCAATCTTAACACAACGATCTACAATAAACGCGAAGCTTCTAGAAAAATGAGGCGCGGTTTGCGCTGAGCATTGCTTACAGTCTTTGTGGGCGTAAACCGAATACAGCACAAGTATAATACAAAACGCGCGTGGCAATGCCCCCCCTCTGAAAAAGCATCGTCCCGATGCTTAAAACAGAACACGGGGGGGGGGGGGGGGGGGGATTCATGCAATAATAAATAACAATAATAAAGCAAGAAAGTACAATAAACAATAAGCACAAGCACGAAAGTACAATAATAAAGCAAAAATTACAGTCTTCAGGTTCACTAACGCGCGTAATACGGCTTGAGGCGCACGACATGGACGACTTCAGGTCGCGCACGGCGCCGCTGAGAGTTCGTAATGCCGTCAGGGACAACCTCGTAGTCGAGTGCGCCGAGACGTCGAAGTACCCTGTACGGACCGAAGTATCGTCGAAGGAGCTTCTCGCTAAGTCCCCGTCGGCGAACTGGCGTCCAGACCCATACACGGTCACCGGGTTGATATTCCATGTGGCGTCTTCGGAGGTTGTAGCGACGGCTGTCGGTCTTTTGCTGGCTCTGGATGCGCAGACGGGCGAGTCACGACCACGTGACACCAGACGTCACGACCACGTGACATCTGGTGGAGGTGCTGCTCCTTTCATGTACCGAACGCCCCCGTCAAGCCGTGAACCCAGCCCAAGTCGCCAAGAAGAAACCGACACCATCCAGGAGAGTCGAGCTAGCCGGAGACTACAAGGACTGGCACCACAATACGGACTCCTACCGGACAAGCGAAAAGGCACGGCGACGAAGACGACAGGCACGATGACGGCCGCTGCGTCCCCTGCAACGATCGTGATCCAGCCACCGAGAGAGCCACCGACCTTCCATGGATCGCCAAGCGAGGACCCCGAGACCTGGCTGGAGACGTACGAACGAGTTGCGGCTTTCAACAACTGGGACTCCGAGGAAAAACTGCGCCGCGCGTACTTCTACCTAGAGGACGCCGCGAGGACGTGGTTCGAGAACCGAGAGTCCACGTTACAAACTTGGGATCTCTTTCGGACGACGTTCCTAAGCACGTTTACCAGCGTGGTCCGCAAGGAACGGGCCGCAGCTATGTTGGAGACCCGTGTGCAGCTGCCCAATGAGAGCATCTCTATCTACACGGAGGAGATGAGTCGCCTGTTTCGACACGCCGACCCAAGTATGCCCGAAGAGAAGAAAGTCAGGTTCCTAATGCGGGGTGTGAAACAAGAACTCTTCGCTGGCTTGATAAGAAACCCGCCGAAGACGGTCGCCGAATTCGCCTCCGAAGCCTCGACAATTGAGAAGACGCTCGAGATGCGGACACGGCAATACAACCGCAGCTTCTCCGCTACAAGCTATGCCGACATCCAATCGCTGGGAACCGCCGACTTGCGTGAGACGATCCGAGCGATCGTGCAAGAGGAGCTGCGGAAAATTCTACCTTCAGCGCAGCCTCAGGTCGATTCCATCGCTGACGTCGTACGCCAGGAGATCCAGCAATCACTGGGCGTTCCGCAGCTTCCAGAGCCGCAGCTGCAAGCCATGAGCTACGCTGCTGCAGCCCGACGCAGTGCACCCCCTCCACGCCCCCGTCAGGACGGCGCACAGCAGCACTACCGTCGCGAGACGCCGCCGCCGCCACCACCGCCGCCATCTCACCCGCCTGTCAGCCAGCGCTACACGCGCAGGAAGACCGACATCTGGCGCGCCCCCCGACCACCGCCCACTATGCTACCACTGCGGAGAAGCCGGCCACACTTACCGCCGATGCCAGTACCGCCAGATGGGACTGCGTGGTTTCGCCATCGACGCGCCGCGTCCACAGCGGGGTGAAAGACCCCGTGACATCGCTGACTACCTTGCAGGAGCGCAGTGGACACCCCGACGACCTTCCCGATCGCCTTCCCCAGGCCGCTACATCTCACCGCGTCGCAGTCAGTATGCCGGCCCTGCTCGGGGCCGATCTTCGAGCCCTTACCCGGAAAACTAAGGGCAGCAACCGATGGAGGTGCGGTTGCTGAACGACGAAATGCCGAACATCCTCCGCCGACGACGACGACGGCTCAGCGAAGTCTTAAGAACACGCAGCAAGCCGAACGGAGCCTGGATGACGAAACTTCACGACCGGAAGAACAGACGACGCAACGCCGAAGCAGTGGAACAAACCATCGTAGCCGCGACCCGACGCCTCGACCCAACCGCAACGCCAGGCGACGAACTAGCGACCTCGACGTTCTCATCGACGGCCACAGCGTCACAGCTCTCGTCGACACCGGGGCCGACTATTCCGTCGTCAGTGGGCCGTTCGCCGCGAAGTTGAGGAAAGTTAAGACTGCCTGGGAAGGAGCCGAAATTCGGACCGCTGGAGGCCATTTAATAACACCCGCTGGGGTCTGTACAGCAAGAGTCACTATCAATAATCGGACTTACCCTGCGAGCTTTGTAATCCTACAGCACTGCTCCAGGGACGTAATACTTGGGATGGACTTCCTAAGTAAACACGGCGCCGTCATCGACCTAAGGTCTGAGTCGATAACACTAACCTCAGAAAAAGCACTGCCTACCGAGACGACGCCAGGGAGCCATGCAGTGAACGTGATAGAAGAGCACGTCACCGTTCCGCCTCTCTCCAGCGTCATCATTTCCGTCGGCACCGAACAACCCGCAGACTTCGAAGGCGTCATCGAGGGTGATCAGCACCTGCTTGTAAACCGTCAGATTTGCGTCGCACGAGGCATCGCCGAGTTGCGTGAAGGGAAAGCAACAGTGATGCTTACGAACTTCAGCAACGAATACAAGCACGTGAGCAAAGGCACGACGGTCGCCTACATCGAAGACATCCTGGAAACCAGCGACGCCCTCGCCCTCGCCGAGTTTACCGAACATGCTACGACGAACCAAGCTCATCAACTAACTTTCGACGTCAATCCGAGCCTTCCGACGCATAAACAAGATCAGCTCAAAACCCTGCTCCTGCAATACAAGGATTGCTTTTCGTCGTCGTCCAGAGTTCGACAGACACCAGTCGCACAACACCGCATCATAACAGAGGAAAGTTCCAGGCCACTACGTCAGAGCCCGTACAGAGTTTCAACGAGGGAACGCGAGGCAATAAAGAAACAAGTCGACGAAATGCTACGCGACGACATCATCCAGCCTTCAAAGAGTCCGTGGGCGTCACCCGTGGTGTTAGTGAAGAAAAAGGACGGAACCCTACGCTTCTGCGTCGATTATCGCCGCCTGAACAAAATAACGAAGAAGGACGTGTACCCAGCACCTCCACCAGATGTCACGTGGTCGTGACGTCGACGAAGGCAGCAGGCGACGTGTCCAAGATGAAGCTGTTTATTTGGGCCGAACTTGTGGCCGGGAAACGGAAAGTAAGAATACAGCAATACACACGGTATGCACTGATAGCGGCGAACAGAGCGTCGGCCGTCGATCAACTGACAAGCGGTGAAGCGCGTCGGCATTTATACGCGTGTCATCGAATATTCCAGTCTTATCACTGGTTGTCGCGAAAGCTCTGGAATAAGCTCGCGTGTTCGCGTCTTGCGCGCAATCTTAACACAACGATCTACAATAAACGCGAAGCTTCTAGAAAAATGAGGCGCGGTTTGCGCTGAGCATTGCTTACAGTCTTTGTGGGCGTAAACCGAATACAGCACAAGTATAATACAAAACGCGCGTGGCAATATTTTTGGATTTCTTCGCCGAATTTAATGCGAACTATAAACATTGCGTCGAAAATTTTTGGTGTTCATTTTAATAGGGAATACTGTGAATTACATCCATGCTTTTTTGATGCTGTCCACAAAGGGTAAAAAATGTAAAAAAAAATGGTAGACACGGCCCAAAGCGAAAATGTTTGCTAAGGTTGATGCGTCTTCGCCCGTATGTAATTTTACACAGAAACTTCAAAACTGTATCCCATATAGAAAAAAAGTATTTGAAATATTCCTGCGAGAGATCGCTTTCCTACAAGCAGTGTAAAAAAAAGAAAGAAATAGTTTAAAAACCAAGTTTTTTCAAAAAAGCCCATTTTCAAAAAAAAAAACAAACTTGGCGTCACTTTTAGGGAAAATTTTTTTACCGAAGAGTGCTTATGTCAGTCAATGCACGGTTTCGATATAAAATGTCGTGATTTTCTTTGTTAATGAGACATAAAGAGCCAGAGTAACATTTGCTGTGTGTTCTCACTTCAGTGACTTTGATTGTTGTTATCAGCTTGCATTGTGCGTAAATCTACAGTACTAATTATTTTCAATAAAACTTGCTGCTGGGCGAGTTGGTTCATACTTGGAAGGAAAAAATATTGATGCGCATACACAAAAAACAGACACGGACTCAGGAAACACGGACTAGCGCTAGTCCGTGTTTCCTGAGTCCGTGTCTGTTTTTTGTGTATGCGCATCAATATTTTTTTCCTTCCAACTAATTATTTTGCTGCAGCGAAATTTCACTCTGGTAGCCTGTCTTCAGCAAAAATGTATTCTCAGATTCATTTGTCTCTAGCGTGTGCGGGGTTGGGCTGCTTCCGCTCTCTAAAGGGCTATGCGTGCACAGCTTGCAGCCTGCAAGAAAGCCTGCAAGAAAGGTGGACGTACCTGTTCAAAATATTAATCGTTTTAGGTTCCTCAAGAAATGCTTGGTCTACCTCATCGCGGCTTACAGATATCGACCGGACATGCATGTTCGATCTCTCGGGGAATCACCTAGATCCATTGCACAATCTGATGCCTCGATATTTTTGATTACTATACTCCATCTCACAATTACCTTGCAGCACTGCCGAAGCTACGATGAGTAACAGGCAGTGTCCTTGCGCAGCACGTAATGTAGTCCCGGGCTTAACTCTCATTATCAACGAGGTGCAAGTGCTTTAGCTGTGCTTCTCGCATGACGCGTTACGGCGATACGTGGCACGTTAGGCCCTTCACGCATGCACTTCGAAATTTGTGAAATATTGAAGAGATTACCGGCTGGTAACCGTAATAACCACCCTAACCGCGATGACGTACAGCAACATGGCAGCCCCCCATACACCCCAGACCACCCGCTTCGATCCGAATTCGTGCTTTTTACTGGCTCCCTGTCCGGACAGCCAGAAATAAGTGGCATAATCTGTCATCGCTTAGTCTAATCTAACGCTGAGGGCAAATAATCAGGTATCTTCTTTCGCAATTATTTATATCGCTCGTTTGTTTTGGTGCTGCTAGGTCTACTGAGGCGATGCCAAGCCGTAAAAGTGGTTTGATGTTAACTGAGCAGATGTCGCCACAACATTAGCGTCCGTGATGCGTTGACGATGCGAAACACCCTGAATGTCTATATTGTTTTCTGTGCCAATGATTTGCTGTTCCACTCAAGAATGCTACATGATTGCTGCTGAAAGGGCGTCGACCATGCTGACAAAAAGAACTCGGTGAAAACGCCAATATGAACGCTGTTATAAAAAGAACCGCGTTCCTCACAAACGCCAGCGAACACGCCCTGCACGAGTGGGTTTCTGAACATAAAGAAACGGCGAGGTGGCGTTCCCGCAGCGGTTTTTTGCATTTTGTACTAAGTAGACGGAGTAAGTATCGACAAGGTAGGCGAGCCTACGCCAAAGAGACGACGAGCAGACGACGCGACGCGGATGAACACGTCTCGAGGGGGGCTTTCGCCTTTCCTATTGGCTAACAAGCCCTGCAGTTTCCACAGTGCTGCAAGGTACTTCTGAGATTGAGTACAGAATAGAAGAAAGATCAAGTGGCTTGACGCCGAAGATCAAGTACGAGGCTTGCTAGACCATACGGTACGGGCCGCGGTACTTCGAAAGAGGTTTCGTTGGCCAACCGGGGCTAGCTCAAGGAATCCAGCGCCACACAAGTCGGTCACGGGCATACGACGCTAAAAGGCTTCGAGACATCTCGTTGGTGTATTTGACGCTGCTTGCCTACAGTGGCGTTAGATCTGGCTCCCTGGCGACCCTCTTCAGCGAATTAGTAGCTTGGGAACTGCCGTCGACTCACTCACATATGCGTGGCAAGGAGTTATTGCGCATAACGTGCAGGAGGGCTCGAGTCCTTGTAGGTAGAAGACAGGAGAGAGTCCAGTAGTGGTCTGCGTAGCAGTGTTTTGTGCGTACGTCACGAAGAGAATGACACGGGTCCAGTCTTAGTAACCGGAAGTGACGTACATTGTCAGAATATCACCTGATGTTCGATTAAATGTTTCTGTTAAACCATTCGTTTTATGATTGTAAGATGTGATGGTGTGGTGAAAGACCTTGCATTCCTCTAGAATTGCTTGACGACGACCGACAGAAATACACGTCCTTCGGACGATGCGCGGCTCATGTAGTGCGCCGTGCTGTAGAATGACGTGGTGTGAAATGAGAGGCAACATTGCTAGCCGATGCAGATGTCAATGGTGAAGTCTCTGCTTAGCGCGTAATCGATGGCAAAAATCGTCTATCAGTTGGTAGCAGGATTGATGGAAAGAAGTCCATACAAATCAACGCCGGCGTAGTCCAAGGGGCGGAGAAGGCAAGTGAGTGGTTGTTACGGAGCAGGGAAATGGTAAGGGGGATTCGTGCGGCTCTGCTCGATGCAACAAATGTAGCGGTAGAAGAAGCGGTAAATTCTGCGTTGATAGTAGCAGAGCTGGAGGAATTTGCAAGTCTTCAACTATTCGGCATGCGCACACTGTGAGTCAGCGTTGAAGGTGGCGCATATGTCAACGTAGATGGCGCGGAATAAGAGCCACTTGCGTCCATCATAGAGGTAGTTGGGATAGTAGATCAACTGTCGCGAAGAATGAAATGGTGTGTTTGATGGCTTATTTCTCAGGGATGGTAGGTGACGTTGCTTCACGCAACAAGTCCATAAGGGAAGCAATGCAGGCGCCGCTGCACAGGCATGTCGGTGACGGCTACAGCGGGAACGCGTCGTAGATGGACAAGAAGACCGCCGCTAGAATGTGTATTGATTGGCGGATACAGGGGTGGGAGGAGGGGTTACGGGGTTCAACCGTACTTTATGTATGCTCGTGCGTGCTTTGGTAGGTGCATGGTGGGCATAAGCAACAACTAACTCGTGAAATCCGCGTTTACGCTGGGCAAGCACAACGCCGAAGACAACGCCGCTAGTGTCCCTGTGAATTTCATCTTGGGTGCTCTCAGCTTTTCTGTCATAATAAACTTCTCTCCCTCTCTCTCTCATAAAGGGTGAGCAAATCAAAATGTCGCAAAATCGGAGGTGACGTAATTATGCATCGGAGTTTGCTGGATGCATCGCCGCATGTGACTTCGCTCAAAGGTCGCGGCTGCATCGGAGGTCGCTCAAAGCAGCTATAATTTTGGGCAAGCTGCGAATGATATGAAACGTCTAAAATAAAATCAAATGCATAGAAATGTGTGAAGGTATTTCATTGTCCGTTTATGAAAAGCAGCAACAGCACGAAGTATACTTGGAATCCGGAAGGACACCATCTCAGAAGAAGACGGCTCAGAATAAGCAGCTTTCGTCTGCCAAATTAACGCTAGAGCTGAGGCTACAGTGACGACAGCTTCGACCTGTTGTAGATGGGTCTAAAAGTCGTCTGAAAAGATCACAGTACCATCCAGGTAGCAGAGATGCGTCTACCTCTTGAAGCCGCGAAGGATGTCGATCATGCGTTCAAATGTTGCAAGAGCGTTGCACAGCGCGAATCGCGTCAGTGAATTCATATAAAGTCGGGTCTGACGAAGGCTCGTTTGCAGTGGTCAAGTTCAGCCATCGGGACTACCAGTAGCCGGAGCGCAGGTTGAACGAACAGAAAAAAGGTTCCACGCATCTGCACGATGTGAATCATGACGAGTGGGCGAAGCTCTGGGTATCGTATCGGTGAGTAACCGTACGTTACGCGAGCGTTGCCCCATATAATCTAAATTGAGTGACATAAAGTGTACATAGAAATGTAAATTTATTTCGCCTTCCGGTCGTCTTATCAACTCAAAATGTCGCAAGATTGTAGGCGACGTAAGAATACATCGGAGTTTTCTCACATGTAACTTCACTCAAAGGTCGCGGCCGCTGCGGAGGTCAGTGAAATACGCTATAAATTCGGGGAGCTGCGAATGAAACGCGTAAAATAAAATCGAAGGCATAGAAAGCTGCGAAGGTATTTCGTTGTCAGCTTAGGAAACGTAGCAGCAGCACGAAGTGTCGTGGGATCCGGAAGGACGCCATCTCGGAAGAAGACGGCACAGAATAAGCAGCTTTCGTATACGCCAAAGCAACATTTCTTTAAGTTTACCTCAATGCCATTAGAGCTGAGACTAGTGACGACAGCTTCGAGCTTTTGTAGATGGGTCGCAAAGCCTCTGAAAAGATCAGAGTACCATCCAGGTAGTAGAGCTAGATTCGTCTGCCACTAGAAGCCGCGAAGGATGCCGATCATGCGTTCAAATGTTGCAAGCGCGTTGCACGGCCCGAATCGCGCCACCATAAATTCATATAAACCATCGGATCTAACGAAGGCTGGTTTGCGGTGGTGAAGTTCAGCCATCGGGGCTGCAAGCAGCCGGAGTGCAGATCCAACGAATAGAGAAAAAAGAAAAAAAACTATGCTCCATGCCGGCAGTCGCGGCATTGTCTATTAGTGGCTAGGGATAGATGTCCTTACGTGTGATCTTGTTCAGCAAGCTATAGTCTACGCGAAAACTAAGTAATTGAGCCGTTTTTTTTTCTTTTTTTTTTTTTTTTTTTTTTTTTACAATATCGACCGGTGAGACCCATCGGCTGTTCGAGGTCTGTATGACGCCGTGTTGAGCAGTGTCAATTGTGCGATGTTGCGACGCACTGTGGCTGGCACACGATATGCGCACTTAGGCTAAGGATCATGAAGATCAGTGTCGAAGAAATACATCGTGTTAGACTTATTTTGGGCTTCAATACATGACAGGACGTTTTGTTAGGAATATAATTCGGATGGCAGCGCCTTTCTCTGTAATGTTCGGGAATTAGCAAATATCTCGAAACTAGTGGCATCATACGAATTAGTTCCAGGTCGCCTTGCGAACTCCACGGCTAAGTATTGCGAATGGAAATGTGGGTGATAATTCAATTCAGCTCAAAATTAGTAAATTTTCGTTAAATAGTGGACTCTGCCTTTCAGTTTTTTGTGGAGTAATTTCCACCTCTTCTCGTCGACCAGCTGACGAGCTAGAATAGTACAATATCCAACAGCCAACCTTTAAAATTTTTTTTGAAAGTGTTCGCTGAAACATCGGTATTCTTCCTATTGTTGTACACATATGTACCCTACTCCCCTCTAGAATGCCCAAGCGATTTAGTGCATTTGAGATAAATAAATAAATAAATAAATAAATAAATAAATAAATAAATAAATAAATAAATAAAATCTAAGCACGTGTTACACTCACTAAAAACGCTAAGGCGAAACCTGGTTGGCCTCTTGACACACTTTTTGTTGCTGTAACAATATATATATATATATATATATATATATATATATATATGCGACCGTGTACGAATCGTGAAATGATACTTTCGCATTCACGTTGCACAAGTGTGTCATCATCATCATCATCACCAGCAACATGAGTACGCTAATTGTAGGGTACATGCCCCTCCCATGTTTCTCCAATCAACCCGGTCCTGTGCAGGCGGCGCCCACGTTAGCCCCGGAAGCTTCTGAATCTCATCTGCCCATTTAACTTTATGCCTCCCGTTCGCGCTCTTGCCTTCTGTTGGAATCCCCGATGTTACTTTCAATTGCCACAAGTTATCTTGTCTTCTCGCTGCATTCCCTTGACAGATAGTTAGGATTAGGATTAGGATGATGTAGGTTGCCGGCGGATCTAGCCTTCCGATTGAGAGATAGTGGTAAACTACCATTCCCTTTTCTTTGAGCGATAGTGGTAAACTGCCAATCATTATCTCAGAATACGTGCCAAATGCACACTACAACATTCTTATACTTTTGGTTACTTCATTCTCATGGTTCGTATCTGCGGTCAATACCTTCCAAACAGACGTATTCCTTTACGACTTCCAGTGTTTTGATAGGCATCGCAAACCACTCTTCTCTTCGGAGACTGCTGAACATTGCTTCATTTTTCTGCACATTAATTTTCTGACCCACCGCTCTGCTTTCCCTGTCTAATTCAGTAATTGTGATTTGCAATAGTTTTCCCGAGTTACTAAACATGGCAATATCACAAGCGAATCGCACGTTACTAAGCTACTCTCCTTTAACTGCTATCGCATGCTGTCCGCAATCCAACGCTCTGAAAACCTCCTGTTAACACGCGGTGAATAGCATTGGAGAGATGGTAGCTCCCTGCCTTAGACTCTTTATTATAATTTTATTCCATGCTTTTTTTTTTCCATGGGGGACAATGGTGGCTGTGAACACACTGTAGATATGCCGCCGCGACGGCATAGCGGCTATGGAGGTCGGCTGCTGACCTGAAAGGCGCAGGTTCGATCCCGGCCGCGGTGGTCGCATTTCGATGGAGGCGAAATGGTAGAGGACGGCATGTACTGTGCGATGTCAAAGCACCTTAAAGAACGCCAAATGATCAAAATTTCCGGAGTTCTCCTATACCGCGGGTCTCATTATCATATCGTGGTCTTGTCACGTAAAACCCCAAATATTACTATTATTATTATTATTGATTTTCGTTAATTAAATAAATCATACCAGAGGGCGTCCGAATGATGATATTTAGGTAGTGTTTTTGGAACCGGTGACCGGCAAATCTGTAGCGCTAGCACACGTGCGTCATCATGTGTGCTATGCGCCGATTTGTGTGTACCGCGAGCCAAGACCTTCCAGGCCGATTACTTTGTACTTTAATAGTCATAATAATTGTTGGGGTCTAACGTCCCAAAACGACCATATGATGAGAGACTCCGCAGTGGAGGGCTGTCAAAATTTCGACCACCGGGAGTTCTTTAATGTGCACCTAAATCTAAGCACACGGGCCTTAAGCATTTTCGCCTCCATCGAAAATGCGCCGCCGCGGCCGTACTTTGTAGTTTGAAGCACACGTTTGGTAGCACCATGTTAGTTCGCGGAGGCTGCATTTCGATGGACGCAATATGCAAGAAGCCCATGTGCTCAGATTTAGGTGCACGTTAAAGAACCCCACGTGGTCTAACTATCGGGGGCCCTCCAGGGGCGTAGCCAGAAATTTTTTTTCGGGGGGGGGGGGCACCCCCTTAATTTCGGGAGGGGCACCTCCTTGAAATCGTTATTTTTCGCTCTGTATGCCATGGCGAAAAAAAATTTCGGGGGGGGGGGGGGCACGTGCCCGGTGTGCCACCCCCTGGCTACGCCACTGGGGCCCTCCACTATGGCATCTCTCACATTCATATCGCGTTCTTTGGACGCAAAACCCCAACAGTTATTATAAGAAGTATAACCGCTTTCTGTGCATCCAGAGAAGCCTAAGCAGTAGAAAAAAGCTCGGAAAACACGGGGACGAAAAGTAAGCAGGCGCTACAAGCTAGGTAACCTAGAACTAAACATTGCGAAATGCTATCATTCGACTGTCGAGTCATTAACCCTTTCAGTCCCGAATTAACTATTTTCAATGTAAGCAACTAGTTTTTACATTTCGAGATACACATGATCGTGGTAGTCCGAAAAAACTGAAAAAATCTTTGCTCACACTTTCCAGTGAAGAGTAATTAATGGGACAATTAATCTAATAAATAATTATTATTTAATAATATTTCCACAATTTTTACTTATTACTTAAAATGTTATTTAGACAGGATAGCATATTGTCCAATAGCCAAAATTCAAATTTCCGGCACAGAACTAAAATAAATGCCCTATCTCTGCATAGTGAAAGAAGATGCTGCCTCAGCAAAATGCGCGAACAGCACAACCGCTTCTGTAATTTCTTCATTCAGACGTGACCTCGCATTATTGTGTGTGCCATGTTGACACCACATGTAGGGCAGATGCTAAATATGGGCTATTGAGGAAGAACAGCGCTTTATCTACCAGATGCTTGCTGACTGACCTACATAATCTATGATTCCAATTGGAATCACTGGGGCTGAAAGGGTTAAATGTGCGCCAACTACTTCAAGATCTGCCATCGGCCGAGCCTTTCAACATGGTAAAAAACTTGCGCAGCTTGCGCTGAGTCGCGTAAGGCTGGGGCAGAGCAGAGCTGGTCGGCACTCGCCTGGTCCTGGCTTGACTAGGCACACGTTCATTCACACGTCCATGCACGAAGTGTTCACGCCATCACTTTGCGATTCACGAGTATCGGATAGGTATCGATCGGGTTTCATTGGGAATCACTTGGCAATCACAGCACCAAGTACCTTACTTACCTTAATTAGATAAATTGGCCTAACTTGCAAATTTGTCGCTTGATCTCAATTAGCTTCCATCCCATGTCAAGGTAAGCTTAATTAGCTAATTAGTCGAGCTACCGCTAGTTATATATTAAGTCTTAATTAGTATTAGACTAAGCTCGGCGCATCTTACATAGTTCGGCATTACTAGGCACACGAGAATGTCAGCTCGGCTAAATTAGGGCTATTTGATGTGTGATTTCATTAGCTTAGTTATGCGTAGTTAATTAGGTTTTACAATGCTCAACATGGCTTAATAAGGCTTTTCTATGGTTACACTGGTTTAACTAGGCACAGCTGTTCTTAATTTTGCTTGACGTGGCCGCCCCGGCAGGATCATGGTTTCTTCTCTACATCGCGAACTGGACAAACGGCGGGCATAACATACTAGGTGTAAAAAAATGCGAAGGGAATAAATGAGTACGTTTGGCTGCCCTTCCGAATTCCCGGTGCAGTCGGGCACTGTTTTCTTTTTCCGATGCGTAAAACGAGTCGTTGCCATAGGATCGGGGAGTGACTAGCCATTTTAACGTTGCAGCTCGCCGGTCTTATCTTTGTCGCCGTTAGCAACGAACGCGGCAGGCCACGCCAAGTCGTGAAGCTGTGTGTTCTGAAATTTTTTCTTTTGTTTCTTTCCTTTTCTTTCTTGCCTTGACGCAACTCTTGACTTCGCGCGAGATTCAAAAGATAAAAGTCATGCGGCACGTGGTGGAAGACACGCGAACTAAACGCCGATGTCCGTGAAAGCTGGATCTGGGCTTCTCACAACCTGCAGAAATCTTTTACGCGCTATGTCACTGAAATGGTTGCCCTAGATGGCCTTCCACTTTCGGTGACGAAAGGTGCTCGATTTAAACGCCTCGTCGAGTTTTTGAAGCCAGAACTGACCCCGCCATCGCCAAGAACAGTTGCGCGAAAGCTTGAGTCCCTGGCCGCAAAATTTGCGCTGCCGCAGTTGAATGAAACTTTGTCTCAAGCTCCTAATGACAGCCTGCACTTCATTGTGGACATCTGGACTAGCCGCCTTCGCGAGTCCATCATCGGAATCAGAGTGCAGTTCGTTAAAAACTGGAAGCTGGAGCTGCACACCGTAACGAAAGGTAAAACAAC
The DNA here is from genome assembly GCA_030522465.1 of Rhipicephalus appendiculatus. Taxonomy (NCBI): domain Eukaryota; kingdom Metazoa; phylum Arthropoda; class Arachnida; order Ixodida; family Ixodidae; genus Rhipicephalus; species Rhipicephalus appendiculatus. The sequence goes on along the minus strand of JALIZH010030599.1, from coordinate 112,563 downwards.
GCTTAAAAAACGGAGACAAGAAGCGCATCGTGTGTCGTCCCTTCTTGTCCCCGTTTTTTAAGCGCTGTTTTACCTTTCGTTATGCTTTACCAACAGGCCCAACGTCGATCACTTTTTCACACCGTGTCGTTTAGACACATTGAAGGCCGCCATACGGGTCAGAACATCAGGGAGACATTTTTGGCAGAATTGCGGTCGCGCGGCGTAAGGGAAGCGCAGGTGGGAACCGTAGTCTGGGGTAACGCAGCGAACATGACGAAGGCGTTCAATATGGCCGACCACTTCAACGAAGATTGGCAAGAGGTGCCTGCTGATGATGACGAGTACGACAAGGCCGCTCAGTATGAGGAACCTTTTCAAGGGCCTAGTGAGGAAATCACCATGTCCTCGTTTCACAGGGTGAGATGCGCCGCTCACACGCTTCAGCTCACAGTTAATGCAGGACTGCGTGAAGATGAACGTGCGAAAGAGCTTCTGGAGCTCATTAATTCCACTGTAAACGTCTTCAGACGCTCGTCGTTCTGGACTGAGCGCCTGAAGGCGCTCTGCGGAAAGGACTTGATTCCATCCGCAGGGACAAGGTGGAATTCATTGGTCGCGGCACTCAAGCGCCTGACAGAGGTAACATTTCAGCTTTATCAATAAGGATAGTTCTGCTGTTTTTAGATGCGAAGCATCTTATGCTCGGGGCTATGTCCCTCCCGCGTCCCGCGTCCGGCCAATTTCATGAAGTAGGGAAGCACCCATTATGCGAACCAGAACACTGTAGTAATATGAAGGCCGTCAACCACTATCACATTCATCAGAGTCATGGCCGCGAGCACAGAGTGGCTGCTTAGCAATGGCTAGGCAGGTGGTGTCTCTCGCCCAGGTTGACCCCATTCCTTGATCTTGCTTGCATGTGTTTGGAGGTGGCTTAGTCCGTCCCTCCTCCCCGCATCCCACAGCACATGCGCGTCCCCTCCCCCCCTCTCTCTCTCCTCTAAAACGCTCACCCCCCTTTCTCTCCTCTAGGAATCCTCAACTCTGCGGAGCGGCGCCCGCGTCCTACACCCCCCACAGCACATGCGCGTCCCCTCCCCCCTCTCTCTCCTCTCACCACCTTTCTCTGCTTTAGGAATCCTCGGAGCGGCCCCCGCGTCCTACACTTCCACAGCGCATGCGCGTCCCCTCCCCCCATCTCTCTCCTCCTACGCTCACCCCCCTTTCTCTACTCTAGGAATCCTCTACTCTACGGAGCGGCGCCCGCGTCCCACACCCCACAGCGCATGCGCGTCCCCTCTCTGTCCTGTCCTACGGTTCCCCCCCGTTCTCTCCTCTATGAATCCTCTACGGAGCAGCGCGCACGACAGGTGATGCGACAGCTGTATACTCCGCTGGGGGGCGCCACGGTAGTTCCGCGGTATGAAAATGATGGAGCGCATGCGCCTCATTCTCTCTCCTGTACAGCGCCGCGATGAGCGCCCGGGCCGCTACCGCGAAACGGGAGCGGCGACATTTCTGCCGCTCAAGCTAACCATCCCTGCTGCTTCGCATCCAGACATGGTTCCCTTTTGCGGGAGATGGGGATCCGCCCATACGAAACATCGGCTCGCGAGGCAATAGCTGGCGGCTGGCATACGACACCGGGTGCAACACCCCCTCGTGTTCTTGCATGAGGACTGCGCCGATACATGTGTCTGATGCGTCTGTACGGAGAACAAACACAGGTTTTTTTTTCTTTTTTTTCTTTTTTACTCTCACCATAGGGAACATGCACAGAGCTGCGACCACAGCTAACGTTGTTCGCTGAAATATAGTGGCCAGCAGCGTCCAAGGCTTGAAAACTCCGGCGGTGATTTTAGAATACTTATTCCAGCCAAATACACTTGATTATCGCTTTGAAAATTTTGTAATGCTTCGCTAGTACGATAGGAGCATTTGATCGTCTCCTACGGTCCACTTTCTATCGAGGTGATACTCCTGGGCGAACATATACTATAGAAAAGTATAGGAAAATACAAACTGCCGGCAACATTCAAAGTAGAGAAATGTTGTTAGTTTGCATAACACAATACCTTTTCCGTGCGATAAGAACTTCCTGGCCATACATGGACGCGAACGAAGTGCAATTGACGATGAACACTTGTCCAAAGTTAACGTTCTCAAGTTCTTATACGAAACATCGGACGTCTCGGACAAGTCCAGCTAGGCTTGGTAAAGTATGCACATAATACGTATAAAAGCCAACTGCGGACGTAACAGAAGCTGCTTGGCAGGGATCGTTGTAGCATTTATCCTGCGCAAGTTTAATATGAGCTACTACAGCCAACAATTGCTTCTTGCTCGTTTTGAATAGTCTTTGGGCGCGGCCACCAACCGTACAATATCAAGCGTTTCTCGTCAGTGCGTTGCTGGCATCTGATAGGAATTAATATTGGCACCAGCGCAGTCATATTTTGTTTTGTTTTTATGCATTTAATATCAGCAGAGATTTCGTTCTAACTGCCGAATACTGTTATTCCTTCTTAAACGCAAGCATACCCTGTACTTCCTCATTATTCAGCCGTTGTCCAACTAACAGATAGCTCGCTCATGAGCGCACGTGGGGCGAAGCGCTGCTGCCTAATACATTTTCGTTCTATATCAGATGGATGTCTTCAACTCCGTCATAGCATTCATCAAAGAATTCAATGAGAACCACGCACCGAAGCGCATCAGCGTCGGTCAGCTGGAGATGAACTCTGCTCGCTTTGAAGAAATTTTGATGCTGCTGAGACCGCTTGCGGACGCCACTGACAGACTTCAATCTGACAGCGTGACTTCATGTGAGCTTCACATAACCATTAATTCGTGCTACGCGCAAGTCAGCAATTGCCGGACTTCTGAGTGAGTACACGATTTTAGACCTGCTAAAGAAAGCAAAGAAAAAAAAACACGTTTTAATAAAATTGTTATTAAACCTAATTTGGGAAGTGGGTTTCCTTGATATTCGTGTAGCTGGCGACTAATCTGCCTAACCCGCTCAAGGCGACTCAGTGGCATTCGATTCTCGAGTCGTACTCTTCCTGGAAGGGCACAATAAGACATAATATTAGCATAATACTTTTGATATTGGATCCATTAACGCTGAAGTAAAAATAAAATACCATGCAAGTTATAGAGCGAGATTACGCACACATTCGCAATTTTATAGTTTATTCGACTCTACAAACATGAGGAGCTCAGTCATTGACGTACAGAGTAACTTTGCGCGTTTTCTTTTTTTTTCTATTATTATTATTATTATTTGCTCATTGCTTTTGTGTCTTGTCGTATATCATGCGATACTCATGTATCGTTACGCATGTTCATTTTCAGATTTGTATGCCTAAAAACGAAGGTTTTGGAAGAACTGAACGAGCGCTTTGAAGAAATGCTCCGTGATGACCTCTTCGTAGCATCAAGTGTATGCATCCACAGCAAAAACTGCGAGTGTTTAATGCATCTGTCGCCTTTGGCCTTTCGAAGCCCACAGCAAAGGAAGCAACGGCCGCTGTTGAAAGGCTTCTTGAGAAACACGTGCAGGTATACCGGTGTTTTCGCTCATCTAATACTTCGCGTACATAGACGTCAGAAATCACTTAAAGTGAATTTGTTCTGGTGACTGACGAAGCCAAGTATAAATTTAGCAACGAGCCCGTATGCGGCTCCTAAGAGTACTGTCATTCATGCCTTGGTATAGTGATTTCATTGACTTGTTATCCTCTAATTAATCTTAACCGACTCCATAAATTTTGCGTTCCAAATTTAAACTTACTGAACGCAATCACTGTGCCTGGTTTTATCGGCCGTGTGTGGAATCAAGAATAGAGCACTTGCACACTGGAGCCCAAATTTTAAGTTTTCTCGCGCACTTACAAATCTGTAAAGCGAAATGTATGCGCGTTTTACTCTTATTGATTTGTGATCTCGCCTGCATTCTGAAACGTTCCGTAAGCCAATCCGGACAATTCCACTTGTTTTCATATAGATTAATCTACATATTTTCCATATATTTGCCTTATGTTTAGATGAGAATCTTACGGAAACATATGGAATTGTTGGAGTGGTATACGGAACGCTTCGGTAGTAGGCCTACTTCCTACCTACCATATTATTGGCCTTTGAATAGTCAACTCAGACTTTGTGCACCTTGCATCTACGGAAATCGTGATTGCTCGGTCGAAAAGAGCACAGGCGTCCGCAGAACTCTCCATCAGGGTGAAGGTTCATCGCAGCCCCCCCCCCCCCCCCCCCCACCTACTAAGTTAATGTATGGGACAAATTTTGGCTCCTCTTTCTTAGGTAACTAGGGAAGAGTGCACCCCCCCACCCCTCTCCGTGCGCACACCTGTGGAGAGGAGAGCCGTTTTCCCTTCTGCAGTAACTCAGATTATTATATAGTGCGTTCCATCTACCCCGACCCGCTGTTACCAAAGCCTGCCTGAGCCGCTGGCATCCCATGAGAAGCGGGAAAGTAATAGCATTCGGTGAGATAGCGCATGCTACGACGGCGTGCTCCTCGGGCGCGCTGAGAAAGAACGAAAATTTTAGCTGTTGTTTGTAACTCGCGGCTCTGGGTCGCATCAATCTTCTCTTACTCTAGCATCCCAATAATTATACCAATTCCTTTTTATACGTGCACAGACGGTCTTAGTCCTAACATCGCGTGATGCCCGTTATTTGCACTGTTGAGGATGGAGAACATAGTTTCTTCCTTTTCTTGGCATCAACATAAGGCAGGTTGGGTCAAAAAGTTGAGAGGCAGCTTGACGAGCTCCGGCCTCTCGTAAATGCACTTTAGTGATTGTATAGCCCCCTGAAGAGACGCGTAGTTCAGATGAAAGAACATGGGATATAGCCACGTCCGTACTGGAGAAGCGCGCGCTCGTCGTACAAAGAACAAGACTTGAGCAAGAATACCAATGCCTACAAAAAAAAAAAAAAAAAAGAATGCCATTTTCAACAGCTGTTCAAGTCATTTTCACTGGAAAAGAAGGTGAATAAATGGATGAATGAACTTCAATGGGTCCTTCGGAACGCGCTTTAGCACGTTGCGGGCCGCTCCCACGTCGGAACAGAAAGACCAAGTCTCTCCGCTGCGTCGCGGGCCCGTTGGACTGACCATAACTGTTGTTCGAGTCCGCAGATGGTAATAGCAGCCTTCCATTTGGACGGCGCGATGACTTCACCACAGCGTAACGCGGGGCACCGCCAGAGCATATGTTCCAAGTTAGCTATATCCGCGCATAAGCAACATGTATTAGTTGGCTGTATTTCTGGATATATCTTGTGCAATAGCGCGGGGTTAGGGTACGCCCCGGCCTGAAGTAGCCTGAGTGTCAGAGCCTGAGGTCTGCTTAATTTTCTGTGTGGTGGAGGGTATTGCCTCCGCGCCAGGTAAAAATGCTGTGTGAGTTCGATATACGTGATGGGAGGGTCCCGATTCTCCAAAACGTCAGCGCCGCGCCCCGCGATAGCTAAGCGGTTTACTAGTCCTCGCGCAGCTAGTGGGCTGACTCGTTAAGATTGGGCGGGGCTCCCTCAATCCGTCAATGAACAAATTATATTCGAGACTGCCACTCCCAGCCAGGGACGGACCACCAGGGTATACAGCGTCAAGTCTTGATCCGGTTGGATGTCATACGTAATTGAAGATCAGGGTCTAGTGTATGCAGGCGTGGACTTGTAAACGTTAATGAAAAGACCCTTTTCAAGCAATCTCCGAACGCGCCGCGGGCGCGCGGTGCACTATGGGAAAAAGTGATGACGTCGAGTGAGCCGACTGTTCGGTCGCTCGCTGCTCGTTGGCGCCGTGGGAGCACGAAACGAGGGGAAAAAAAAAGAAAAAAAAAAACCTCGTCGCCTGCTTGTTGATCATTCATAAATCGTAAATACTATACATATCGGAAAGCATATGCATGTATACCGACACACGAAAGGTTAAAATATGAGCTGGAACAGCGAATTCATGTTTATTTATTCAACGATCGCTTGTAATCTACGGATATGAATGTGACGTATGGAATTGGAAGGCACACCTTTCCGCATGAGCATTTAGTGTCATGAACACCTTTGCGCTTGTCAGCTGCGTTTAAAAGGTAATATCGGTGTTCCATGCCGTATTGCTCACGGGAATACATATCTGCGGCTTGTATGCCCACCTCCGAGCCAGCACTCGAAAACACAAAACCGGCATTGGTGTCATCGAAGAGTGGTATACAGACGCTTATCAGTTGTCCACCTGTGGTGCCAGCGGCGCGACAATGTCTAGTGAACGTAATTATATTTCTAAATGCCGACTATACTCTCTCGCACACTCATAAGATATCAGAACCCCACCCTGTGCTCTTCGACTGGGTTGGTAGGCGTATTTTACAAATGCATCGGCGAAATTGATAGACCACTTCCCATCCTCATTTAGGAAACCGATTTGTAGTCTTTTTGGCTTAATTGATGCCGTAGGGCATACTGGCGCAAAAAAAAAAAAGAAAAAAAATAACGACGTTTTGGAACCACTCAGCTGGCCCAGCAGTAGCATGCGGAAACACTAGACAGATGGAAATCAAAGAGGCCATCGCAGCCAGACATGAGCGTTAATCGTCAAATTACGCAGCAATATATTCCACATTTCCAAATTCACTTGATCTGAGAAGTGCTAGCAGGGCACAAGTAGAAAGCTAAAGCGACAGGCCTGCGAACTTATAGCGTCGGCTGCAGCGGCGTACACACTTTTCTGATGGGCGCTTGCACGTCGGTTGGTGGCGCTCGCGTGCTTGAAAAAAGCTCTATTTCACAGATCCAGCGTTAAATGACGCGCTAGCACACGAAGTCGATTTGCTTCACGCGAGCGTTGCGCCGGTTTCTTAAAGAAACAGGACTGAACGACACGTGGCAGTTAATTGACCGACGTTGATGCGTTGTTTTTAGACAGTGCTGTTGCCATGACTTTGTAGCATCGTTACAGACTCTCTCCTCTTTCCTTCTTTTCCGCATATTTTCCACCTACAAGGTAGCCAACCGGATCTCCCTCTATCAACATCGACATTGCTGAGCAAGAAATACTCGCAATTACTGAATGCAGTGTAAAAGAGCGCAATATATAGGTATCTCATTTATGAAAAAATGGAACAGATATGCTAAAATTGCCCTGTATGCTTCTAGCATTGCAGAAACAAGGTTTCAAAACGTAAGTGCATTAGTGGAGACTAATTACCAAAAACAAAGTAAGCAAGACAACATTTAGAAATTTGAAAATGAAGCACGCAATTCCTTTATGAAGCAATGCTTTGACAGTTAAACAATTTAAATAATAGCTTGAGAAGCTTGTCTTTACATTGGTGTCCCGTAATTGGTTCCACACAATTGTGCTTTTGAAATTTCTGCATGATGAATGGGACACTTCACTGTCATGTGTGTGCGGTCTGATTGATTGAGAAGTTCCCATTTTTCTTTGCTTACAGTTTGAATGCTGCGAAAAGGTGATAAAAGTATAGTTGAGGTATTTGTAAAATATGTTTACGGAAACTTACTTAACGCTTGCAGTATTGGATGTAATAATTTTTCGGGGTAATTTGGCATGAAAATACCGTACGGCAAGTCTTGCATTGCAGCCTTAGCGTGTTCCTCAGGTCGTATTTTTACACTTGTCTTTACAGGGCCCGGCAACCACCACGGGCAAGGAAGCATCATCTAAACCCTCTCAGTCTGACGCGGGCCGCCAAGGGACTAGCCACGCAAGTGACCCTTACGCTCTCTTGGACCTCGTCTGTCCAACAGAAGATCAAGAGCAATCGGAACTCCAGAGCTACTTGAGCAGCACATCGACTGCTGACGATGTGTTCACTTATTGGCGAAAGCACGAGAAAACTTTTCCACGCCTCGCAAAGCTCGCAGTAGTCTGCTTAGGAGCGCCCACATCATCTGGAGCAGTTGAACGACTCTTTTCAACAGCAGGAGCACTGCAAATGGCTAGAAGAGCATCCCTCTCTGCACGCACTGTGGAACGGTTGGTGCTTGTATCTGAGCATATTAGAAAGGACAGCGCAGGTAACTGACGTTCTAAATCCTGAAAGTAGCAGTTCAAATCTCTCGGCTCTGAAGCCCGGATGTTCCGCATACTGTATTTGAAAAGAGTGGCAAAACATAAACATCATGCGTGTGAAATGCTAATACTGAACATTACTACGGCCACCGTCGATGTGCTGGACGATCTTTTATGTTTTTGTTCTAAATGGAAGAAAGTTTTTTGTTGATTGTTTTTTTTTTTTTGCCATAGACACTAATAATAGAAGCAACTGAAGTAAGACGACCAAGAGCGCAGCTATTCTCAATGAATAAAAAGTATAACTGTATACATGTCCTAGCCAGTCTCGCGACTCGATCGGTGTGTGTTCAGTTCCGATAATGTTTTCATGTCCTTAAAGTGCGTATATAGTCTCCAAGGACAATGTCGAAGCCGACGCCGTCACCATTTTTTCTACACGCCTCGCGATACCTCTGGTAATTCTTGTTTGCTTGCCTTTGTAATTTTTATTTTAACTTTATATTTCGCCGCGAACATTGTACTGCGCATTTTTGTTTTTGTTTTAGTTTGTTTTACTGAATGTACATTTCATTTTATATTCACGTGGCGCTTGTATTGTACAAGACGGCCCCTATCATTCTGTTAACTTTCTGTGCTTATTATCCTCCGACCCCTGTACAATTCCTCGGTGGAAGAAGGCATGGAAAATAAAAAAAAATACCTGTTTTTTTTTTTTTCGCGGTTTCTGACGTCTTGTCCAACTACAAGGCAGACTGCTTTTCTGTGTGCACTGTTGTGTGCGTGTCCGGCTTCATTACATCAACGTTTTATTCTACGGCTGTAGTGCGCCCAGTATACGAGAGTATACTAGGAAAACATCTTTCACAGCTGGCGGACGTGCGGAACAGCGAATACCAAAACATTGCGATGTTGTGCTCCCGAGTGACCGCTTTCGCCTGATCGCATACACCAAGGAGAAAATACAACCAAGCTTCTCCGCAGAAAACACATTGTAAATTATTACAGCCCTGAAAACCCACTACTATGCTCCACGGTAACGTTGGAATTCGGGGAGCTTCCGTTAACGCGAAATATATAACAAATTGCTAAAAATAAAAGCCAAGAAAGATATCACAGGACAACCTGTATCTGTGTCCGTTCGCAGTCGGTAGAGTTTGGGCTCACCGGTAAGATTGCTTTCTAACGCATCCCAAACTTAATGTAGTTGAAAGCGAAAAGTAGAAAAAAGGTCAAATGAATATACGATTCCAATTTTGCGCATCTTGCACTGAGTCGCGCAAGGTTGGGGCAGAGACTCGGAGGAGAGCTAGTCAGCACTCCGCTGGTACTGGCTTGACTAGGCACACGTGCATTGCCACGCCGATGCACGAAGTGTTCGCGCGATGACGTATATCCCTAGTATTGGCTAGGTAACGATCGGGTAAAAGCCTGTCAATTACAAAGCACGCTGGCATAATTAATGATCATTATTAACAACAGCACCAACAACGTGTGCAGGTGCGCGTGTTGCCTTACGCACCAGTAGTAAATGCCTCGCAAGCTAGAAAAAGGAAAAATAATGTCGCAGGGGTGATTTCGCAACTGTACTTGTAGTAGGGCATTTTAGGATAGTTTGAGAGGCCCGATTTACAGGCGCACTGAAGTTCCTTTCCTTGCGGCAGAGTGTCCGAGAAGCGAAGCGAGGGTAGCAAGTTGAGATGGCGATGCGAACAGGGTCCAATTACGCTATCGCGTGCTACTCTTGACGGCGAAGCTGAACCGTCCTCCAAGTTTTCCTTTTCTTTTTCTCATGCGAACGCTGCAAATGCGAAGTTTGGGCACACCTTCGCGCTTGAGAGGTCACTAGATCTTTTGAGCAAGCTTATCGTTCAAGGCAACCTTCACTTAATATACAAGGCTTTCGCCTTCATGAGTGATGAATTTGCGACCGCGTTTCGACGCTTCCGCATAACGTAGAAATGGGGTATTTCCCATGATCCAATCTGTGTTTGTGGTGATTACGCCAGGAATCGGTTACTCTGTGTACCTCCCAAAGGATGCCTTAATTCATGACGTCAGCGCTGGCAGCGCCAAATGTCTCTTCACTTGCGAACCTGGCGAGTGGGATCAGAGGGGCTGTGCACACGGTGTGCGTCGTCCGGTCAACACTAACAGCAGCCGCGCCTCCTCCCCTAGCTGTCTCTCGCGCGCCGTTTTTAGATGCGAATCAGCTTAGAGCGGAGTTCAATCCGGTGGTGGTGGTGTGCGTCCTGACCACCCTTACTGCGTATGCACCTACTCTCTCCCGCTCTCCTCCTTTACGCAGGTGTTCGCTCGCCTTCTCTCCTCCTCCCCCGCGCTGCAGCCGCGCACTCTCTTCATTTACGCGGGCGTTTACGCAGGCGTTCGGTCGCCTTCTCTCCTCTCCTCCCCCCGCGCTGCAGCCGCGCACTCTCTTCATTTACGCGGGCGTTTACGCAGGCGTTCGGTCGCCTTCTCTCCTCTCCTCCCCCCGCGCTGCAGCCTGTAAACCCACTCCCTCCTCTCCCTCCCCCCATTTCATATAAGCGCGTGCGCTCGGTCGAGGAAGTCTCGCTTGAATCGTGCGATCGCTCCGTCGGTTCCCGGTCGCTGCAATCCGCCTTTTGCTACAGCGCATGTGTGGCCACCTGGCGGCGAATCTGGGAAACGATCTGTGGGGCGCCGTTGCAGACGCCGCCTCTTTTTCCGCGGCGGCACTGGTGGTGAGAGTAGTGTTGGCACGTGCGGGTGGCACAACAAATATATTTATCTACATATCTGGTTCTGTTAGCTCGATGCCGGCAACTAATGCCGCTTATGGATGCACTTCGTGAGGCGTGCCCAGCAGCAACATTCATTTTTTCCACGTCTCATCGGTGAAACGCGATCATCAGCGCCGTGAAGCGTGGCACGATCAGGGCTGTGAGGCGCCAAAATGAAGACGGCAGTTCGTGGCAGCCTTTGGATTCTGCAAGATAGTGCGAAAAGCAGTTCGTTGACGGTGTGTGTGCTAACTAAATGTTATACGCGAAGAACATGTCACGTTTCCTGCAGGGCGGGGAATAAGTGTGCGTTTTGTGTCCGTCTCTTCGCACAGCAGTTCAGTAGCGACGAAGCTTGAGCTACGGCTTTTATGTGTACGATATGCTTTCTGTATTTGTTTTGGAATGACAAGTATGGTTAATTGCGCCTTGGTTCGCTTTGGTCTCAACGTAACTACGCTGTTGTTTACTTTGGCGTCTTCAATATATCGGAAAACAGTCGCCGTAAATCGTCTGCTAGAACACAGGGTTCATGCTCGTTTACATGACGAAAATTCAAGGGTTTTCAAGGACTTTCAAGGCTATGAGTGTGAATTTTCAAGGACCACATTGTCTGTTGGAAACCCAATTAACGCATGTTCAGGGGAGGATGGAGGCTTGAAATAACTAGAATTCATCGAAAAAGGGTAATGTCGCTTGAGCAGACATCAAAAACATGGCTCCAATGACATTTTCTTTCTAGACAACTTTCAATCATAGTTTCTTAGAGTTGCATAGATAATCACTTTCAGTATCACACAAGATGCAAAGTTTTATTCAGAGAAAAAAACAAACAAACAAAGGAACAGTTATTATGCCGCGCCTTGTCGCTTTTCCTGAATTTTCATATCAATGTCCATCATCTCCTGCTGCTTGGTCTTGGCAGTCTTACTAAGGCTGCACGTCAGGTCGCTAGTTGCCTCTGCCTTTTCTGCATATGAGTCTGCAGTAGCTTTTAATTCCTTAGCAGCGACTTCTAGATTCTTTTGCTTTTTTTTGTAAGCATTTCGACCTCCTCCTCAATGCAACATTTCTTCTTCTGTTTCTCATCCTCCTGCTCCTGCATTTTCCGAGTTTACAAAAATGCACGGTGTTGTCCGCCGCAGTGGAGCAGTGTTCCTGGTGCTTGGCTGCATACCCGAAGGTCACGGGTTCGATCCCGGCCGCGGCGGTCACATTTCAATGGAGGCGAAATGGTAGAGGCTCGTGCAGAGTGCGATGTCAGGGCATGTTAAAGAACGCGAGATAGTCAAAATTTCCGGAGCCCTCCACTACGGCGTCTCTTATAATCATATCTTGGTTTTGGGACGTATAACCCAAGGTATTATTATTATTAAAAATGCACGGTGTTGGTTCCTCACAGAAGCTACTGAAGTTCCCTATTCTTTAGTGATGGGCACATTACATCTGCCACCTGCTACATTTATGGCATCACAAATAATACGCTGTGAAATGTGCGACAATGTTCATTAAAAATAAAAAAAAGGAAATTCAGGAATTTTCAAGGATTGGTGAAAATTCCAGCATTTTCAAGGCCTTGAAAACGAACTTTTGAAATTCAAGGGTTTCAGGGACCCGCATGAACCCTGGAACATAATGAATGCGAAAGGGTGCACTTTCGTCGCCTGTCATTCACCGACGTTCAGCGGTTCATTTCTTGCAGCAATACTTCTTTGCAGACCAGTTGGTTCATACTTCAAAACTCGACTTGCTGCGCAAGCAGAACGAAAAAGGAGGGAGACATGGAAAGCGCGCAGGTGTTACTACCAACTGTTTATTATCGGTACACGAAGCCAAAATATAGGCATTCCACACTGCGCCATCACGATGCGCGCAAAACCAGGATTCCTTTAAAAAACGTACCGCAGACAGAGCCGTCGGGAAAAAACACCTCATTTGGAGCAAACGCCACAATCTTTTACAAGGTGTGCACTTCTATTATATCGCGCTCTTTCTGTCTGCGCTCTTTCCTGTCTCCCTCCTTTTTCCTTCTGCTTGCGCAGTAAGTCGAGTTTTCAGGTTCATTTCTGTTGTCAAAGCACATTCGCTGTTCGGCGAAGAAGAAAAAAAATCCGCCTGTGTTCACTGTTGACGTCACTGCCACGCACCGATTCATAAATCTTGCGAAGTTTCCACGTGCGTGCTTGTTTTTTTTTTTTTTTGGCGCCGTAGTGCGATGTTCACATATTTTGCAGGTTCGCCGGCCAACTCTCCCAGGCACCGCAATTTCGGTTAAACGACACTCGCAAAAGTACATAGCTCAAGACAGGTTCAGCGTGCCGCGTTCGATCGGCGCCGGCTGTTCTGGTGTGCTAAAATCATGTAACGCATGTATCGTAGGATCACGTTCCCTCAATTTGAATGTGCAGGCCAGCAAACACTGTGGCCCAGACGCGAGGTCCTCGCGACAGACACTTCGAAGCATGCCATTCCGTAAAGTCATTGCTCCGCGCTCCCGTAGTAAAACGCTGATGCAACGACGGCACTAGACGGCCCAAACAGAGGCCCGGTAGTTCATATGATCAGTATGAATGCGACAATAAACAAAAATTATATTTACCCGACTGTGCAGAGGCAGTGACATGCCACTACCTCGCATGTGGTCTTCCTCACGACTGCATGCACAATGTAGCAGCCACCCTTCATTGACGGGAGGAAAATGCTTCTCCGAACTCCTCACGTGGACGCGGCAGTCAACTAATTAAACTTGAGGCTGCTCATGTACGCCTCATTGCAGAATTTCTGCGCTTTTGTGGTTTGCCGGGAGCACCGCAAACCACTTGCTGCCATGAAGGCATTCAACTGCTTCTTGCTCATCATTTTCATTGATACTGGCCTTTTAGTCCACCCGTTGGTCACAGAAAAGAAACCGCCGGGTATGTAATTACCCCCAGGTGGCTCCATGCCACAACACAACACTCAAACGGGGCTATCAGCACATGAGCCGCTGCCAAGCTTTGTGCTATGCAGCAGCAGTGGCAGTGGTGGCAGAGGCAGCAGACGTGCGCGACGCCCCACGGTTTGTTTTTTGAAGAGTCCGCGAGAGGGCGCCACACAGACATGCAAAAGGCGGATTGTCTCGAAAGCATCGCTACCCTCGCCGCAGACTCGCGTTGTCTCTCTGTAGCGGAAACGGTAGCTCGACGCCGACGCTTGGCTTCGACGGCCGAGTGAACGTAAACGGGAACTTGGTCTGCACCCCCCAATGCTGCTTCGCATCCCCTCATGGTTCCCTTTAGTGGGAGATGGTGTAATCTTTTTCTTTTCTTTTTTTTTTTTTATGGCGCGTGCGCGGGACGCTTCATTTTATTTTTTTTCTGAACCCGCTCGCGCGTGCTGCGCCGTCTGTTCTTTGCGCGTTTGAATGTACAGACGTGAGCAAAAGTGTGCAGACCACGGGATCGCGTGGCCGAATGCATCGACGCGCCATCTAGGGACGTGACGCCTGCTGCAATGCGCATGCGCGTCCCGTCGTATCAGTTGGCCTCTCATGCCGCTTTGTCTCACGTGGTTACGGCGCTCGTAGCCAAAACGACAACTGTGTGTCGCTTTCATTGCTCCATAGAATCTGTGCCGTTCTTATACGTAGTGACTGTGACATGGCCGGTTCAAGCGCCGGGCTCGCGTCGTTTTCTACACCGGTAGATTAGCCGAAGTAAGCATAGCCAGCATCGCATAACCTGATGAAGCCAAGCACACAAAATAGAGTACCTCGAGTGGGTTTCGATGTCACACACATTAATCACTAATAATTATAATTAGTGTTAACGCTAATCGCATTTAATTTAGCTTAATGAAACTCGACTCGGTCAGGAGAAATTAGTATATTCCTGAGCTTGGATTCTCTGAGCTCATGAGAATTCGATTTCAATTACTTTAATTGGGTTTAATGAGACAGTGCCTGATGAGACCTAATTATGATCCGATTAGTGTGATGATGCCATGATCAACCACGCTTAAACAGATTTATCTATACTTACCTTGGCGCTGCCTAATTAGCTTAGTTATGCATAATTAGCGTAATTATGTCACGTGAAACTCCAGTATCTAGGGTGTGTTTCGTTGGATCTCAGGCTAATTAATCAGACATAATTAGTGTTCGCCTTAAATAACACTAATTAGACGTAAATGAGCTTTATTAGTATGGAGTCGATAAGGAAAAATTGGTATCTTCTTGGGCTTGGCTTCTCTGGGCTCATGGGGAAGTCGACTTGGATTATTTGGCGGCGGTTAGGTTTGCCTTATTTAGGCTAATTTCGCTCGGCTAAATTAAGAGATAGCATGATCAACTAGGCTTAATTAGATTTGGCTATACTTACCTCGACTCATCTGAGCTCATCTAAGCTTAACTTCGCTTAACATGAAAAGAGCAAGCTGGACTAGGCTTAATCAAACCTACTTACACCTGACTTTATTAGGTGATACCGTGCTCAACTATGTTTGATTAGTTTCGGCTATACTTACTTTGACTTAACTAGGCTCATTTATTTTAACTTGGCTTAACGCGACAAAGGCAAGCTGGGCTGAGAAAACTTAGTTTTGTGTGCTTGGCTTCATCAATTTATTCGATGCTAGCTATGCTTAGTTCGGCTAATCACTGGTGTAAAAAAATGACGCGAGCGACGCCCGGCGCTTGAACAGGCCCCGTCGCAGGCGCTACGTAAAAGAACGGCACAGATTCTGTGAAGCAAAGAAAGCGACACCCACTTGTCGTTTTGGCTACGAGCGCCGTAACCGCGTCAGACAGATCGGCATGCGAGGCCAACTGATACGACGGGACGCGCATGCGCACCGCAGCAGGCGTCACGTCGCTAGATGGCGCGTCGATGCATTCGGCCACGCGATCCCGTGGTCTGCACACTTTTGCTCACACCTGTACGCATTTTGCAATCATGCATACTGCAAACACTGCAGCCATGCAGTATGTGCCACAACACAAAATAATGAATTGCACTGACAAAACTAAATGTCTTTGGCCTCGTTTTATTGTCCTCGTTTTCGAAAATGAACATTTTCATAAATGTGCAGCGACACAGGCTCGGGATTTAAACAGCAGTGATTAACCGGAAATTCACATATACATGTTCATAACTAGGGACGTTCAGCGCAATAACACGGAGGCACAAGAAAGAGACGCACTTTCTTGTGCCTCCGTGTTATTGCGCTGAACGTCCCTAGTTATGCATCTTTACCAACCCGCCCAACTCGCCGTACATGTTCATGTTCACTGAACACAAACATTTCCAGCAAAGTTAAAAACTTACACAACAGTTGAATAAAAAGCAGAACGCAATACTTGGGCACATGCACATATTAAAAAAAAACACAATTTTTATACTGACAAACGTTAAGAAGATATTATGTTATATGCGCACGATATTGCACAAAATTGGGCTTGTATGACACCATTGATAACTAACAAACGTGAACATTCACTGCATTGCGAAAACAATGAAAGCAGTTGAAGTACCCAGACATAGTATAATAATGTAAAGACTTAATGATATCAAAATGAACTGCACGTATAATTTAACTAATATTGGCCGCACTTTATTGGCTACATTTCCAAAAACGTTGTTTTTATACAACCACTCACATGAAAAACAAAATGAGAAAATGAACACATGAAACAAATGAACACAATATCGAAGGATTCACGACACCGGTGCTTCAAATGCGCCAATTCTGCAATTCTTCACCTTTTCTCTGGGCGCACAGATCAGCTGCGGCCTTCCGGAATTGTTTACGCTTCAATCCTGAAGAAAAGTGACAAGATTCAATGAAATTAAGAGGGCCGTCGACTTGTGCAAAAGCAAACTCGTTTCTTTGTCTCAGAGCACCACAAGATTTCGTATATCCACCTAGAGCCTCAGAAACACAGTTATAAGCGATGGCGAGTGATTAGCCGGAGCCAAATGGGAAGCACACATTCAAGCACGCGGCTCTATGACAGTTGTAAATCTGTAACTATAGTTCCGTCGCATGTGCCTTGTGTACACTGCTTGTACGTAAGACGGCGAAAACGCAGCATCGTGAGCTAAATCAGTCATATTAAAAAACATTAACTGCGTCCTCACTGCAAAATATAACTAATCGGTATGGACGTGAATTCTAATTGCCACAATGAAAATTACGACTCAAAGGGCACGCTCACCTACAGCTCTTTTGGCGGCCGGCACCATCTTCCGGGACTTGTTCTGAAAGTACTTGAGCAACAAAGCACAATGCACGAACAGTGTGAACCACTCTGGTCGTAAAACATCGCGGCGCACACGCACACAGAGCGAGAACCATGAAACCGACGAACAGAGACGGCCAGCGCAGGCTTCGCGACCTCGCGACCGCCAGACACGAAACTTTCCAACGGATTTCGAAGCCGGCGGCGCCAGCAAGGCGGCGGGAAGCAAGCGCGCCCGCAGGCCGCGTGGACGCGCGGGCGGCCTGTGAACGCGGTTCCCTCCGGAGAGGGAGTTTGGAGAAAAGGGAGGGGAGGCAGATTTTAACCCTGATCACACTCCATAGCTGGCACCTCAATTTTCCCTGCAATTCATGTTTTTTTTTCACCAGCCTGATTACGCCTCAACGTGGACGAAGGAAAATGTCTACGGGGCAGCGTCACGTGGCCACACCTACTCACGCTCATGAGTGCTCACTCACGCTCACATTCACGTCCACTCACACTCATGAGTACTCACTCACGTTCACACTCACACCCACTCACACTCATGAGTACCCACTCACGTTCATACTCTCGTCACTCACACTCATGAGTGCTCACTCGCGTTCATACTCATGCCTACTCACCCTCAAGAGTGCTCACTCGCGTCCACTCACACTCATGAGTGCTCACTTACGTTCATACTCACGACCACTCACACTCATGAGTTCTCACTGACGTTCACACTCACGAGCACGCACACTCATGAGTTCTCACTCAAGTTCACACTCACGACCACTCACCCTCATGAGTTCTCTCACGTTCACACCCACGACCACTCACACTCATGAGTTCTCACTCAGGTTCACACTCACGCCCACTCACACTCATGAGTGCTCACTCACGTTCATACTCACGACTACTCACCCTCATGAGTGCTCACTCACGTTCACGCTCACGCCCACTCACACTCATGAGTACCCACTCACGTACATATTCTCGTCACTCACACTCATGAGTGCTCACTCGCGTTCATACTCATGCCTACTCACCCTCAAGAGTGCTCACTCGCGTCCACTCACACTCATGAGTTATCACTCACGTTCACACTCACGACCACTCACACTCATGAGTTCTCACTCACGTTCACACTCACGACCACTCACCCTCATGAGTTCTCTCACGTTCACACCCACGACCACTCACACTCATGATTTCTCACTCACGTTCTCACTCACGACCACTCACACTCATGAGTGCTCACTTACGTTCACACTCACGACCACTCACACTCATGATTTGTCACTAACGTTCACACTCACGTCCACTCACACTCATGAGTTGTCACTCACGTTCACACTCACGACCACTCACACTCATGAGTTGTCACTCAGGTTCACACTCACTACCACTCACACTCATGAGTTGTCACTCACGTTCACACTCACGACCACTCACACTCATGAGTTCTCACTCACGTTCACACTCACGACCACTCACAGTCATGAGTTGTCACTCACGTTCACACTCACGACCACTCACCTCATGAGTTGTCACTCACGTTCACACTCACGTCCACTCACACTCATGAGTACTCACTCATACTGAACTGACCACGTTCAAATGAGTGTGAGTGAGTGTGAGTTGAGTGCACTCATGAGTGAGTGTGCCGAGCTATGAATTTCATAGAAAACCTAACGGCGTATTCGGTTGGGCGTTTTCGAGCGCTCTAGAGCGTTCTGAAAAGTTTCCGCGCGTTCGGTTGGTAGAATTCGAGCGCTCGGACTACCTTCGTTGGCTTTTTCGGAGCGTCAAACTCTGACTCGGAGCACTCCTGACCGCTCTGACTTCGAAGTCAGAGCGTTGCGCGATCTGGGCGGGAGGACGGATCACGTGACACAAGCCCAGCAAGTGACAGCAAGCGCGAGCACGCATTTCGGAAGGGGACATCGCCGGACGCGTACTACTCCGTGCACTTGTGTTGTTCGAGGCGTTTTTGAGCGTGTGTGTGGTGAGTTCACATCTACGAAGCCATAAATGCACCATGTCAAGAAGGGTGTGGCTAGTCAAGGCGGAGAAAACGTCAATGCTGTTCTTACAGCAGCTCGCAGACGAATGCCTTGAAGCAGGGCTGGGCAGTATCGAAGATACATGTATCTTAGATACTATCTTAGATACCCTTTGGGTATCTTGTATCTGTATCGCGATACGGCTCGCAAAACGAGTGTCTGTATCTGTATTTCCGATACATTCAATAATGTATCGTGTACCCTAAGATACAAGATACTGCTATAGAAACACCACCCTGCGAAACAGCAAACGTCGGCTGAACTCTGCTTCTCACGCTGATACTGCTGCCACTAAGCCACCTCAATAAAGCTGAAGACAGTGATATTCCTTTGCCTTTCCTTCAGAGTGTTCCAGTGAGCATAGGAAATAAGGTCTATATGCGGCTTTATTGGTGGAGCAGAGTCACGTGATGGCGCTCGAGCCATCTCGACAAAAACAAGCGCGTGAACGTCTACGTGCAGCCGACCTTTTGTTTCTCGATGTTTTCTTTCGTTTTAGCTGTGTCGGTGCCATGAACCTTGTTTGTAGCCAGGGCACTGTGCTGCGTACTCCAATGCATGCGGTGTCTTTCGCTCAAATTCGGTTGCGGCTACAGTGTCCTTATTGAAGTTTGTCTTGCGTGGTGCTTTGTTACAAATTCTCAAAAATGCAAGAATGGGGTTGCTTTGCGTCTGCCTGCTTTCACACAGAGATTTCACAGATCTCGTCGATGTAAGCTTGACTTGCACAGTATGTGGCTTATATGCAAATTAGATTATGACAACCGTACCACCACCGGTGTCGATGCTATATGCAATAGAACAAGCATTTACGTAACAGGTGATATTTTGGCGTACTGTATCTTTGTTATTCGTGCTAAATTATGCAAGAAGTTCATTGATGATAGCTTGATTGTTAGCACAAGTGCTCTCTTTGCTGTCCTCCGTTTGCATTCCACACATTACCTAGGCCTCTGCGTAGTCTTTTGCCCCTTTTCTTAACTGTAATAAGTCTTTTGTAACTTCTTTCTCTATTCTTTCTCTTATTTATTCTTATTTTTAATTGTCTGAGTCATTGCTACTATTTACATATCTACATTCCATGTGAGTTTACTGTTCAGGCGATGTTAGGGCAAACGTAAAATAATCTGAGCGTGCCTAGTACTTACAGGAACAAAAATTCTGCTTACGATTTAATAAAACAGCAAAAATGAGTTTACATTATAATTGTTGAAAACTGTGTAGAAGACGAGGAGTGACTCCATCATCATCATTAAGATAGAAAGTGTTCGAATAAAGAAGAGGTCAGCGGGGGGCTTCATCATGGGGACGGCGGCTCGTCCTTTTCTCAACATTATTGGTGCCGAAACCCGGGACTGCCCCTCGAGAGACGTCTTCACGTCACGGCCATGGCGAACTCGGACCAGCTGAGCAAGAAGCGTGGTGCACTCAGGGCTGGTGTCACGCGCGCCATAACGCAGCTAGAGGATCTACTACAGCAGACGGATCCCGACCTCTCGGAAGTTCACGTGCACCTTGACTACCTCAAGGACAAGGAGTCTGCAGCGTCGAGACTCGACGACGCAATTCTTCTGCTAACAGATGAAGATAACCTTGACCGCGAAGTCGAAACTGCGCAAGACTACAGTGACAAGATAAGCTACGCCATCGCGCGCGCCAAGTACTGGTTAGTAGACCGGCAGCAGGCTACCAGGACGCATGCTGAAGGTGCTGGGTCCGGATTGAGCAACGTCGACCTTCGGAATTCCGTCGATGCTCCGGAACAGGTGAGAGAACAGCGCCAGCGATCGGTTGTACTCCCCAGACTACAGATACCTACCTTCGACGGTAACCTGCGTGAATGGCAGGCCTTTTTGGGATCATTACGATGCAACGATCCATCAGAACAACGACCTACCACGCATCGAAAAGTTTAAGTATTTACTCACGTACTTGACCGGCAGCGCGAAGAGTTCCATCGAAGGCATCCGGTTAGCCGATCAGAATTACGACCTCGCAATCAAAACGCTTACGGATCGGTTCGGACGACGAGATCTTCTCATTAACGAACACGTGGATAACCTTTTGGCGTTGATTCCCGTGAAGAGCTCGTCAGATGTTGCCAAGCTTCGTACACTCCACGACAACGTACAGTTTCGAGTGAGCGCATTAGAAGGCCTCGGAGTGTCACCAGATCAGTATATCGTGGTGCTGAATCGTGTTATGATGCGCTGCTTGCCAGACGATCTCGCTATCATGTACAGACAAAGGACAAAAGAAGAGGACCACGCAACTAGTGGGACGGAAACTTCGGAAGACAGATTGCGTCGAGCGAAGGATCTTTTAACCTTTCTTCGCATCCAAGTGGAAGTGCGGGAGGAAGGTCACCTGCAACAACGTCGGCGCCCATACCAAAGCGAAGACAGCCTGGCGTCAGAAAGCACGGATGGCGCGGAACTCATTCCATCAGCTGCAGCTCTTACAGGGTCGACTGTATCGCTCAACCAAGCATGCCCACTTTGCAACAGCCAAGAGCATAGCATAATGTCCTGCACTGCCGATCTGTCAGCGCAAGAAAAGCGACTGAGACTACAGAATAATAACTGCTGTTTCTGCTGCGGTACACGCAACCACATTGCAAGGGTGTGCAAAAAATCCATCAGTCTGACGTGTGGTACCTGCAGTCGCCGCCACCTGACTATCCTGTGCGACCTTTCGAGACCAGTCCTACAGGGCCCAGTGCCTACTGCTGAATCTGTCGCATTGGAAAGACCCTCTTCGCCAAGGCATCACACCGTGACAACCGTCCAAAGCACGCACGTTGGATGCACGGCTGTGTTGTTGCAAACAGGCCGTATATGGGCAGAGTGCGGAAAGCAACGACTTCTCGTTCGAGTGCTCTTAGACAGCGGTAGCCAGCGTAGTTATATTCGTGCAGACGCGGCCAGACTACTTCACTGTTCCGTCGTTGGAAAGGAGAAGCTTTCCATCATCACATTTGGAAGCTCGAAATCGCAGAAGCGACTATGCACCCAGCGTGTCTCCGTGCGGCTGCGCAGCCAATTTAACGATGCTGCAGTGGAGTTAGAAGCATTGACAATTCCAGAGATATGCTCCGTAACGAGTAAACCGCTAGAGCACCATATCTTGCAGGCGCTCCACGAAAAGAAATACGATGTAGCGGACGCATGTCAAGCGTATACGTGGCAACAAGGCGACATCACCGTGCTCATAGGATCTGACGCATATTGGAAGGTAACCACTGGCAAGATCGACCGCATAAACGAGACGCTAACAGCGATAGAAACAAAGTTTGGATGGATGGTACAAGGACCCTTGTCGTCTGACACCCAGTACCCGTCTAGCGCACTGTTCGTCTCGAGCAGCAATTCTTCGGCAAAGGACATAGACGTATCTTCGATATGTCGTCTTGATGCCATCGGGAAAGATGAAGCGCATTCACGAACCTTAGAGGGCAACCACCGCCTGTTTGGATTGGAGCAAGGCATTTCCAAGCAAAACAATCGTCATCAAGCTGACAATGCCCTCGCTGGCGGCAGGAATTCGGAAGTCGAGCATGTCGACGCTCGTCTTGTCTGCGCGCGTCGTCGTCATCGGCGGCAGCATCGGGGTGGCGCCGGACTTGCGCAACTTGTCCTAGACCGGCTACTTTTTGTGCGACCCCCACGACAAGGATCGCGTCTTCGTGATTCTTCACGACAAGTACATCACCATCAAGCACGTCAAGACCGCCCTGCGCCCCATAAGCATCGGTTCCAAGGACGGCAAGGGGTACGACAGCCGCGAAGCAACGACCGCAGTGCACAGGCACTGCCAGAAGCAAAGCAAGTGGCGCGCAGGAAATCACGTGCTGTCCGCCAAGTGCAACAGCCCGTTCAAGTGCGTTCTGACTACACAGCCAACAAAGAATTCAGGAAGTGTAATAGTTTCTTAGATGACGATATCTACGAAGTGGAGGACAACTTGGCACAGGCCAATTGTTTGGACTACGTGCCTCTCTGTGACAGTGTGGAAATCAGCGAAGAAGACGTGTCCATGGTTCCGCTGGAGTACTCACGTGAGACTTCCAAGCTTCTCGTCTCGACATTCGGACTGGAAGATAGGTACATGGAAAATCTGCCACAGTCGTTCCCGAAGGTAACGGAAAGCTCTAACCAACGAAAAGAAAATCCCATGGACTTCTTATACCTCAGCCCGCCGGAGTTTATCAGTGATCTCGACCTCCTGTGCATCATGATCGCCGACGAACCACATAAATCGTACCGCTACCACAGGCTCAGTTGGGAGAGCAAAAGACCACAAAGACAGCTCGAGAGCGAGACCAACGAGGTCCAGCATTCCATCCCGTCCAATTTATGCCTGGGAAGTCGCAACGTCTCGCCGCCAGTATACGCTTGTGCCTCGGGGCTCCCGAATGCACTTGTAGTGCAACGTAAGGCTCCTCGTCGACAGCGCCTAACAACTGAAATGTGGAAAAGGCGCAAGCGAGCATACCTATTACTGATTCGGTCACCTTATCGCTGCTTAAACTGCGTCCTCGACGGGTGCGATTCACCTTGGGCCCCCCTGGGATGATGTTGAAAAATAGCGCGGATCGGAGCAACCTGGAGCGTGCCAGATCTCATCGAAGAAAAGGAAACGGAAGCCGCATCGAGGGCACCGGTGCACGCGCACGTGGTCGGGGCAGTTCGCATTCAGTATTGGCAATAAACGGACGTCTCTCTTTCACGTCTGGGGAACAAGTCATTTCGCAACATTATGTTGAGAAAAGGACGAGCCGCCGTCCCCATGATGAAGCCCCCCCGCTGACCTCTTCTTTATTCGAACACTTTCTATCTTAATGATGATGATGGAGTCACTCCTCGTCTTCTACACAGTTTTCAACATCCTCCGCGCCCCCCCATAGTGGCGCATGGCGATGAAGAACACTAAACACACGCCAGGGTTCATGCACACAATGTTCGCCAGTATTTGAGTTCCAAGTCAGTCCTGGTGGTGTCATCCGGTCCTCCTCCTGCACTTGATTTTCCAGCGATGCTTTCGACGCTTGTTCCAGGCTCGTGCTATTGAGCGCGCTGACCTTGATGTACTTGCGCTGTTGCTGAGCAGGTTTCCTCGGCATGAAAACGGGCACAGAAGACTCTTCCAGAAGGATCTCGTGCAGCCATTTCTGATGAAGCCTTTCCTTGGCTTGCTCTTCCTGGCTGCATTAACCTTGTAAGAATCCGCCTTCTGCCTATGCCTTCGTCTGGTCTGTCCCATTCGCCGCTGTGACGCTGTGTCGGCATTTCGCACTTGCACTGAGACTGGCTGTACGATCGACATCCTTCTCAACTTTCTCGTTTGTAACTTACAGGATGGGCGGTAGTTATGAGAAGTGCCGACGACAGGCTTTTGTATCCTAATGGTTTTCCTTCTGCTTCCCTTCGCTTTATGAACTGGCCTTGATTTTCTTCCGTGAGGCACTTGCACGCCCGGTGGTGAGGACTTCATAACATCTGCATCTGTCGTCTGCGGCGTGCACTCGTCCTCGAGATCTGGTTGATCGCCTTTTGGATTTCCATAGGCTTCTCGCTTTTCTATCGTATATATCTCTTCCTTCACCACGAACACCAGATTTGTTGGAGATGTCTCTTCCTTAGCTTGATGGGTGCAGCACGTTGACGAGAATTCTAAAGTCGTGCAAGGTGCCTTGAGACTTTGAGGTTGTTCTTCGGTGTTGATGTTCGATACTGCCTTCTCTGCAGTGGGAATGGTAGTCTGTCTGCTTCCGGTATGTTGCTCTATTTGTCGTGATGTCGACTCATCTAGCTTGTGTGCGACAATATTGCTATTCGGTACGTAATGGCTAGATGGTGGTGACGCAGATGGCGAGAGTACTTTCTTCTGTACTTCTGTTCTGATACGCTGTCTTATCGTGTCCAAGTGAGCCTGTCGAGCATTCAATGTGTCTGCGATCTTAAATTCTGCTCTCACCTTCGCTCGAATAATCTGGTGAACATAAACGTCTGCTTCCTCCATCTCTGCTTCTAAATGATTTATGTCAACTGCATCCTCTACTTCTTTGTCGATTCTCCTGAGCTCATCGTACTGGCCAATCAAAATGCTATGAAGATCTCGTAACTCACGTACTGATGGGCGCTCCACATGCAGAAGCCTTTCGATCCTCGCGATGGATTCCGTGACGGTCTTTCGTACTTGACGCCGGCTTTCAAACAGGGCCTCCATGATCCGGTCCAGTGTCGGAAAACGTGAGAGATCACTGGCCGGCAGCGTCGCGAGGAGAAGTCGGCGTCAACGTGGGATCCATCCCCGAAGTTTCGCACGAGGAATATCCGGTCGTTGTCGGAACGTTATTCTTTCTGATCTGGGTCTCGGGGATGGCTAGGCCTCGCACATTAGCTTCACCTAACGACAGCTTCACAAAAGTCATCCGGGTTACAGATGCGGTCGAGAAGTCGTGAAGTCCGCTCTGTCTCACCTCTAAAAGTCCTTGCTCCCGGGTTTCGGCACCAATAATGTTGCGAAATGACTTGTTCCCCAGACGTGAAAGAGAGACGTCCGTTTATTGCCAATACTGAATGCGAACTGCCCCGACCACGTGCGCGTGCACCGGTGCCCTCGATGCGGCTTCCGTTTCCTTTTCTTCGATGAGATCTGGCACGCTCCAGGTTGCTCCGATCCGCGCTATTTTTCAACAATAATAATGAAAGTTATAACACCAAATCTTAAAGACGTTAGAAAGGAGATTTTAGAAACATAATACCAAGTGCTACGGTTTTCTCATCAGCGCCCTCACGAGCCTTTTAGTGCTATTTTCCGTCAGCACTCAGTTTTTTGTCTGACCTTAACACCTAAGTTGGCGATACATCATGCCCTATTTTCATAGCTTTTAGGGGTGCCGCTTGTATCGTCTTTATAAAGGGTGTCACGTAACTGGAACCAAATATTTACAAACAAGAGGTTAACTTCAACTGAATAAAACCAACGATGGCGATTGCCGCCATGTGGCCCTCATTGGGGTATTTTTATATTGCGCTTAATTTCTTAACTAAGATGAATAATGTAACATTTCTGTTCTTTATTTTGGGGCCAAGTGCATTTCTTTACGTTTTAGAGGGCATTCTAAATCGATAGATCTGATTTTTTGTGGAAAGGTATATGTTATAGTAGTGATTCTTCCGCCGTTTAAAGAAAGCCGGAGAAATATAAGCACGTTACTGCGCTCGTACGCATTGTGCTGCAGTGCTCACAGACGTGCTTCGAGCGACACAGCAGGCAAGCCGATCGCGGCGAAATGAGCGGCTGTTACTTAGGCATCGGCTCCACAGGGCGTCAACATTTCTGACCGCCACACACGGCAAAGAAACACCATCGTCCCTGAGAAGCGACAAGCTGACGTTCCGCGCGCCGGTTGTTTCGCTCCAAGCGTGGTTAAGAGCGCTGCAGTACGATAACGCATGAGAACAGTCAAGTGGTTTTATTTGATGTTTCGCGTGATTTCTTTAAAAGCCAGAAAATATTTACCATGGCGAATGTACGCCGCCAAAAAACAATTGCTTCGGTCATTTTTAAATGCTTTCTACGATGTGACGAAGCCCTAAAGTGAATATTAAAAATGTTGCATAATTGACCACAGTTAATCAACCAAGTAAGCGCAATATAAAAATACCAGAACGAGCGCCACATGACGTTAACCATATGCCATTGGCAGGGCCGTAGCCGGGGGGGGGGGGGGGGGGGGCTAGGGGCCCCGGGCCCTCCCCGAAATTCGGATGGAGGGGGGGTGTTTTACCACGAATAAATAACGAAAATAGGTGGTTTTCAAGGTTTTCAACGGGTGCCTGCCCCCCCCCCCCCCCCCCCCGAAAAAAATTTCTGGCTACGGGCCTGGCCATTGGTTTCATGCAGTCATGGTTAAACGCTTTTTTTTTATTATTTGCTTCTACTTACGTGAAACACCTTGTATATACTTAATCACAGACATTTTTTTATTGTGGAATCGCCTTGCTATTTCACTTGAGTATATTAGCTTTCCTTTTTTTAGGTCCCTGTGAAGGCCTTTTTTTGTGTGTGTTACAAAAAAAGGTGAGTTTCGCCACTAGCGCGAAGCAATGAATGCGATAGCAAGAAATTACAATGTCACACGATGAACGACAATCAGCTCGATACTTGCAGAGCGCCACCGCAGCACAAAGGACGCTCGAAAAGGACGCTCCAAAAAAGACGCATAGGTATACACAGTACAAGCGTTAACTAACAACTGTCATAGTTGTTACGTTGTTACGTGTTTGTATTTGAGCAATGTGCTGCGAGTGTCCACAATGTAGACGCCAACGCTCTTGTTGTTGTTGTTGCTGCCTCTGACATGGCTCGTACCCACTCAGGGGGGATTGGCCAAGAATTGATTATATGATACTGTTAGACTTTCACAGCGAAAGCTGTTAGGATATCACAACAAGGGTGCCGTAGTTGTACGCCGCCGGTGTCCGTAACCGCTATCGCACGAAATAAGAAAAAAAAACTAAGAAAAAATGTTCAGGATGGAACGGGGTTCGAACCTGGGCCCGCTCCGTGCCAGCTCAGTGTTCTACCACTGAGCCATGCCTGTGCTCGAAAAACCCGGCGCACAAAAACCCTATACAAGCATTATGTCGGGAAGGAACCGCGTTAACATGCGCAATATAACGTGGCAGAAGAGTGAAACGACAACCAGGCGTCACAGAATGCCATTTGTGTAACCAGGCGTCACACAATATGAATTGCATTACGAGGGGTTCGTTGAATGCTTCCAACCCATTACAAAGGGCTCGGCCATAATTCTTCGTCGTCATCAGCCACCGAATCAATTAATGGAGTAGTGGGTACCTTGCAAGCGTACTTGAATTAGTAGCCCCAAGATAGATTGCAACGGGTTTTAGAAATGGTGCTCTCCCAGCTTTCGCGGTTACTGTGCTGCGCGTTCCGTGCAGGCCAGGCGGTTTTTTTTTTTGACACTGCTTGATATTTCTTTTTCTTTTAAGCTGTGGCACGTGGAATGACCCCTCTGCGTATCCTGCCACGCGGTGGCGTCTGACGCCAAGTGTGCCCGGTGTCCTTTTTTTTTCATTCTACACCATCAGCATGGTACAGAAGGGGGGCCACTTTTTCGTGCGCGTCTCAAGGGCAGTTTTCAATTTGAAAAAAGTGTAAAAGCGTTGCGTGATAGAAAACACGCTCAAGCTGTTCCGAGATCTGCGTACCGCGAGCAGCAAATGGTGCATATGACTAGCTCGCCGCTAAATCGCTGGCACAAGCATGGCGCGTGGCTGTGTTGGCTAGCGCAGCAGTGCGCAGCAGGCTGCGGAGCGAGGGGTCCCTCTGGTTCGAATCCCCGATCAGGTACTTTGGAATTTTTTTCTGCTGACTTATTTTTCTTTATGCCTTATATATATATATATATATATATATATATATATATATATATATATATATATATATATATATATATATATATATATATACACATATACATATCCGGGACATGACGGCGACGGCGATTGCAAAAATCCGCCGAGAATGTCCAGATAATTGCTATCGCAATAAAAACATATAAGCAGGCTAGAAGTTGCAATAGTGTGAATAGCAGTGATATCCAGCGACGCTTTTTACCACGTACAATACATCTGGGAAGCTTCTGGGCGACAGAAGTTCTCTCGGAGAGGAAATGGTAAAAGATCGCATGTTAGTGAATATGCTGCTAACGAACACTTTACTCAATGTAGAACATGAAAAATCACTGCAGTTTTATGTCCTCAGTTAACTGTGAGCGCTGACTCGGTAGTTATCGTCTTCTCGTGATGCTTCACAAAAATATCACTACCAGCGTTATCGCTGCTATACACCTGTAGGGTGATGCGCTACTACGAAAATGGTAATACGCCTACGGACAAGGTAAGACTCTGCACCAGTATTTGTGCCATCTTGCGGAGGCTTCTAATTGAAGCTCTTGCAATTATACGGCAACCCGCTAGCTGGTCGTCAAGTAAAGCAGCGACTCTCATCAAATACAAAAGTGTCAAGTAAGCAAATGCCAATAACTTGAGTCGGAATGAAACTATTACACATTAAGCAAGAAAAACATAACTTTCGGGATTTAATCATATATATTCATTAAAATAAACAAAGTTGGTCGCAGTTAAAGGGACCATGAAACGGTTTTGACGATTTTGTGCGAACACATTGGGCCGGTAAACCAAGTTCTAAGGGTGATTTACGGACTGATTTAAGCTCTCTGCGTAAACTGTGTGATTTATTACAACGCTTTAAAGCTGCGAATCGTTGCAGATCACTGCGGCTCAGCCAAACGCGTTTTCAACCGTCCATTCACAGTACGACATGCAGTGAGCGCACGACGTCACCCTGGCTGCTGATCTGATTGGCTGCGGTGTGCGCGTAGGAAAGATCGGCTGGTAGGGTGGCGGCACCTGTCGGAGCAGATAACCACTCTGCGATCTTCGTCTCTGGTGCCAGACGGCGTGCGTGCTGCCGGGCGCACCGGGGCTACTATGGTCTCCGAGATTGCGTGCAACCTGTCGACGTGCAATCTCGGAAGTCATGTCTTGGCGAAGCTCAAATAGTCGAGTGCGCTCACGAGAGCTCTGCGATCGCCAGTGATGCCTGCGTGCCTCATGAGTTGAGGAGGCAAGGCAGGGGTGAGAAGGAGGGTATGATATAATTGTCCGCAGCCGTCTTAATACACGGCGTGTCGCTAAATTTGTGGTGCCCATGGTTTGACGATGATCTAGCCTAAACGCTGACAAAGCTTCAAATAACCGTTTCAGGGTCCCTTTTAGACATTTTCAAGCAAGCACTTCTGTACATAGGTATTTGCAGCGTCATTATATAGATCTATAATAGCAAATTTACAAATGTATCGAAGTATCTTAAGATACAATTCGGAAGTATCGTATCGGATACATTCATTCCTGAAGTATCTTGTATCTGTATCTCCAATACTTCTTGCCCGAGTATCTTGTATCGTATCGCGATACAATTTCAAAGTATCTTTGCCCAGCCCTGCCTTGAAGCTAGCAGCTCGGACGACGACGACAATCGCCAGATTTATGTTCTGAGCTCAGAAGGCTGTTGCTACGTCCATATATGTCGGAGATGGCCACTTAACTGATCGGCGCCATTTGCCGATGCAGCGCAGGAATGTTTACTCGGCTGCTTCCCGCGCTGGCTGCACGGTGGCGCTACAGGTGCGCTGCTCCGAAATCGCCGATGTATTCGGTTGGTACGCTGCCTCTGGCGCTCCGATTGCGAGCTGCCTCGGCATCTGGCGACTCTCAGCCAGAGGACCGGAGAGACCAACCGAATACGCCAAAAGTATAGTATATAATAACTGTCGGGATTTAACGTGCCAAAACCACATGATTATGAGGGACGCCGGAAATTTCGACCACCTGGCGTTCCGTGCACCTAAGTCGTAGACAACCTAAGATGTAGGCAGCTTAGAGCAGGTGCTAAAACGGTGCTTGCTGACCACCGTCGCATCGGTGGATACGACTGTGATGAAGATGAAGCAGAGTATGAAGAACAAGGCGATGGATCACCAAATATCTGCTTAGGTGCAGGAGATAAGTCATTACACGGAGTTATCTTCAAGCGCACAGAAGATCTAAATGCCTCGCCCCAATGCCGTTACCCAATATAACTGCCTCACGGGAGGCATTGAACAGATGAATGCGAACGTAGATGCCTACCGGATTTCAATTCGTAGCAGGAAATGGCGGTGAGCGATATTCACTTTGCGACGTAGCCATAAGCAACGTGCGGTCCTTACGCGCAGCACATTATCTAACGTCAATAAACTTGAATTCCGGACGCAAATCCCTCAAAGCTACATGACAAGATGGGATGACAAGCCAAAAGGAACTGGCTGTCGAAGAACGTCGACGCTTGTTGACAGCGCGCCTTGTGGTCCACATTTTGAATGACCAAACAGTCCACTTCGTTGAAGCTGTGCCTAACGGCAAAAGGCGCAGGTGCGCTAGAGACAACTGCAACAGCACGGTGACCACACAATGCAATAAATGCGACGTCGGCATGTGCATTGCGTGCTTCACGTCATTGTACAATGAGTGCCCAACAAATCCCTAATTTTTTTTCGCGATGTGTCAAGGCCTGAAACGAAATTCGTCGCTTTGGGATTTTTACTGTAGCCTTAGGGCCTAGCGTGACCGTATGGTCACGGGCCATATTTGGTAAACTAAGAGCTCGTTCACGATGAAATCTTCAGTGTGATATATACAGATGTATATACGATAAAAAAATCACATCTGCTTTCACAAGACTCATAAAAAAAAACATGGCTGATCCCTCCGTCATAGGAATCGGTATAACACGAAAGTAAGACGCGTCTTCGCAGAAGTAGTGCTTATTGTGTAGCGATATATGAGAGCTTGTACAATGCCTACTGGTGTTTGAGAGCTATAGCACCGTTTGACGTGGACACACCCACGCTGACGCCTAGTGGCAAATCTCCACCGCGACGACTAACGCCCATGGTCATGAATTAACCGTTGTTGTAGCTGAAGTTGTCAACATGTTATACCTGGACACTGCCTATCGTGAATCCAGCGCAAACACACCAACGAGCACGTAATGAACACTGACACAAAAGGGATACAGACCTCGTCAAGCCGTAATGTGGCTTTTTGTCTGTGTTCCTGTTATCTGTACCATGTATAGATGCGAAATAAAGTTCAAGTTCGTATTCGTATTCGGTTTCACTCGATCTGCGCGTCTTCAAAGAGAAGTGGTACGGTGTGCGCTCCTGAGTAATAAGGTAACCTACACTACCACGCTGCGCTTCAGCAACGCGTGAGGATGAGGTTCGTAGCTTGAGCCGCGAGCGTGCTCAGGCGTTCTACGTCCTGCTGGCCTCTGCCTCGCTCCACCAAGGCACGACATCCGCCCGTCGACATCGTAGCCGTCGGCGAAACAACGCTGGTGCATGTGGAAGATGCACTACTCCGATGAAGAGCCGTCACACACTAACACGAAGCTAAAGGCAAAGAGCATAACTACATCGGCGACTCTTCGATGCTAGCGCGACCAATTTTTTTCACTGCTATCGAGACGCAGTTAAAGCATTGCCTCCGAGATTGTGCGCCGCACTATCGGCGATGGTAAGTGCCATGCCACATTACTTCTCTTCCCCGTTCACAGGCGGCGACACTGACCCGCCACGCCAACAGAGAGCACCATGCGAGAGAGAATGTGTGAGAGATATGAGGCGCGTTGGCAGGTTACTCTTCAGCTGCGTTGGTGGCTCAGTCGGTAAGAAACCGGGCGCCCTTCGTCGCGGGCCAAGAGGCAGAGGTTCGATTCTCGGCGGGGGAATATTTCCAAAAATAATTTTTCTTGCTCATTTGGTAGCGTTAATTATATCAACGTCATATCCTTAACGGATATACTTGGTGGACCCCGGCATAAAACACTTTCGTGTTAAAAAGAAAGCGGTCCCTAATGGGTTAACCTAAACCAAATACACGCGTCAATTTGAACTTACGGGTCACACGGCGCACAAAGACGACTTGATAAATTCGAAGCGGAGGGCACCAGCTCCTATTGGTGCAGCCATATTTTTTTTCGGTGATGCCATCTGTCCGCTTTACTCGCCCTACGCGTGAGAGTAGACACCAGGCAGACGCCGAGCTGACGACGCGACGCGGATGAATACATTCATATTGGCTAAGGGGCCTTGTAGCCTTCACAGTGCTGAAAGGAACTTCTGAAACCGAGTATAGGGATCCAAAGCTCAAGTTTGGGCGCAGCGCTCGCGCCACCGAGCTGCGCGTTACTGGGAATAAACGCTGCCGGAGAAGGTGGTTTGTCGCTGGATTTGGCATCGGCGGCGGCAAGTTTATGTGCGCGCACGCGCTTCTCATTCAGCCCGGAGCACAGTTAGTCAGCAATAGTTACACTGTGACGCACCACAGATGCAATCCGACAGTACTGCGCGTGCGCGGAAGCGGGATGGGCAGTGTTGTTGCGAAAGGACCCGCCGTAGGTATTCCCAGTTGCGATAAGAGCAGTGCTCGACGTTGCTTTCGAAGCCTATAGGGGCGCAGCAACTATATTGGGTCGATTAGTGTCAGTTGAGTGCGCCTGTATATTGTTATGCAGGATAGAGCCAGAGAAAGAGTAACTTTGGAAGATTCGACCTATCAGTTAGGAAAAAAGCATTGAACGTTGAAGCAGTTTTTTTTTTTCATGACACCGCCCACCGAATTTGATTATTACTAGATTTACGACAATAATAGACAAGCTTCAATTTTGGGGGGTTGTTTGCGTTTTGTGAAGTTCGCACGAGAACACGCGCTGCTCTATCAGCATTAAAAAGTGACATCCGACCTAGATAGCGCGCATCGTGAGCAGCGTCGTAGCCACGCGTTTGTGGACATGCGCGCAACTTCGTCCCTACGTGTTTGCACGTGCGCATGCGCTGCGTTGGGATTGCCTCGATGCGCACCAGCCTGATTATGAGGCGAGGACATGCCTACATTCACTCCATTTTACTTACGCGCTAAGGAGTGAAAAACACAAATCTACCATAAGGAACTATTCTATAATAAAAGCACGATGCCCGAAAAACGCAAAAAATTAATTGTTGAAAAAATGAGCGAAACGGTCGATTTATAAGGAATTTTCTTTTCGTACCTGGTTTTCCACCGTATCGTGAGTTTCAAATCGCGGTCACGTGAGCAAAAAATTGTTACCGCTCAAAATATTTTGAGAAAATACTGTACTACTAATGCCTATACATGTGTAATTTTCTAAGATTTCTTTATAGAAATTGACTTTTGGTGAGCGTCCCGGTTGGCACAGTTGGCGTGGTTAATGACCCAGTTATAAAGCGAAATTCAGTGAATAAGAGAAATGCACATGCACTGGGAGGTATGGAAACGACGGAGCATGTTTCATTGAATGTAAAGACATCCACACGGGTGTGCGTGGGGGGCACTAGCCTACATGAACCCTGTGATTATAGGGACACCATAGAAAAAGTAAACAGGTCGGCGATAGAAATAAGTAAAAAATGTCTAGGGGATTGGTGCCGGACAAGTAGGCAGATAGCAAAAAACAAAGAAAAAAACAAGCAGGTAAACTAACGTTAATGTTCGCAAGGCACAGGGAGTTGGGCTGGGAATTTATAAGGCTTCTTTAGAGGATGAGAACCTTCATCGGGACAAGATTAGGCATTAATGTAATAATAATAATAATAATAATAATAATAATAATAATAATAATAATAATAATAATAATAATAATAATAAAATCTTGAGCTTGGTGAAGAGCAGGCCACCACCCCGTCATAAAGGGGACGCTCTTTCATCCACCCATCCACTGTCATCGAAAAAACTCGCATGTTCCCTTGCGCCTAAGATCACTCGAAGGCGAAAAACATCTTCTCTTTCGTCTTCTCCATCGATTGTATGTATCGCTCGACCCTCGAAGGACTGACGTATTATCTTTCGCATCTGCCCTGTGCTGGTGACATTTGGATTAAGACAGTTCCAATTTTATTCAAAGAAAAAATTTAGCTTTCGGATGCATTTAGGAATGTCACCCTCGTGGACGTCGCGTAGATCATCCACATCTTCCGCTGATCGATGACGAGCGAAAAGTGGAAATTACACTACTTCTGAAACAAAATCGTATTACCGCCCTACAACTACAAGCTACCCGAAAATTTGTGAAAATACCGTACAAGTAGGGTAATTCCTCTACGGTTGGCAACCCTGGTACATGCCAGCGCATGTGTTGACGAGACAGAAAAGGTTGAAAAGAGCGGGTGGTCTTAAGGCTTTCTTGTTATTTTAACTGCAAATGATAAGAAAATTGGCTACTAAATGCGCCAAGAAAAACTTTCAAAGTAGCCAAAACGTAGCCATGGCGCCAACTTAAAATTCTCTTAGCCAGACGGGGTCCTAAGGTAGCCAATTTGGCGCAATGTAGCCGCCAACTTTGTGGTACACGGCCACTTTTGTAACTCATTTAAGGCGCTGATAGCGCACGCATTTATTGCCAGGAGCCATCTTTCTTTTTCACCAAGATAACAGATGACGCCCACGGGCTCCTTGATGGCGGAGTTATTTTCTTGGTGAGCATGTTTTATCTTCGGTTGGAATGACTTGATGCTCAGCGCGTGATACTCGATACGGACGTGTATGAATTGGGGATCGCCAGTGTTTCTACGATGTTGGACGGTTATAGTTTGTGCCAATTGATCAGTGGCGTAGCCAAGGAATGCACAGGGCCACGGTGGACAGGATACCGCCAAGAGTCCACATGAGTCATCCTGTGGAAGTCCCCTGCTATTGGTCTTATGGTGGACAACTGTCTGAATCATGGAAACCGGGAATGGAGGTCAACTAAAGCTGTGTTGAAATGATTATTTATCAAACGACCGTTTGTTAATTATTCATTTCAACGCAGCTTTAGTTGCGGCATGGTAATTCCACCTCGGCATAGAATTCGTGTGCAGGCGTGACATGTGCCTGACTATCATAGAATTTTTTTTAAATCTGTATTGTACAAAAATAGCACCTTGTATAGAAGGCGTTTGGTACAGTTCCTATGTCGCTCTCAGCCCTATGGCGTATAGCTGCTGCGCACGCCTCATGGCATTCTTGGCCGCTTCTTCCTCGATATACTGTCGCGCATGACGTCTGTGGCATGCGTTGTTGCCATCGCAGTCTACTGCTTGCTTTCTTGGGCAGGGCGCTGCTGGCTGGCTCGGGCATTAAATTGTACTTTAACTCATTACAAAACCATAGGTGTTCTCGGATATTTAACTAGGGTGGTGCGACTCCTCATTTCGCCCTCTTGCAGCTCAGACATCCCCAAAGTATATAGCGTTAGTACTCTGACAGTCTTGGTCATAAGGCGCAACAACTCTCATATAGCAAAGTTAATGCTTTCTTAACAGATCTTAGTCGAACCGCTGACATTCGCCAGTGACCAGGTTCTGCGACAGGTTTGAACGTTTATCTGCTCATTTTGAGTTCTATCTGTAATTCTCATCTGGGTTGTTTAACTCCGAGAATTTAAAGAAAAACTCTTGCAGAAACTGGAGTGTTTCTTGTCGACAGACAGCAAGAAACACAAGGGACAGCCGCCTTCATATTGGCCACGCGCGTTTCTAATTGTCACAGTTTCTGTATTCGATTTCCGCCCACAAAGATTATCAGCAGTACTCGGCGCAGACCGCGCCTTATTATTCCAGAAGCTTCTCGCTTGTAGTAGATCGTTCTGTTAAGATTGCACGCAAGACGCTAACACTCAAGATTATTCCAGAGCTTGCGCGACGACTACTGATAAGACTAGAATGTTCGACGCGTGCGTTATAAAAGCCGGCGCGTTCCAACGATGTTCAGTTTTGATCGACGGCCGACGCTCTGTTCGCCGCTATCAGTGCAGTGTGTATTGCTGTAATCTGACTTTCTGTTTACCGGCCACAAGTTTACCGGCCACAAGTTCGGCCTAATAAACAGTTTCATTTTGGACCTACCGACTTCTACCTTCGTCGACGTCACGACCACGTGACATCTGGTGGAGGTGCTGCTTCGTTCATGTACCGGACACCCCCGTCAAGCCGTGAACCCAGCCCCAGTCGCGAAGGAGACGTCGACACCAACCACGACCAGCGAGTTAGCCGTAGGCAGCAAGGTCTACATCCGGAGTACGGTCCTCTACCTGACAAGACTCGGAAGACCAAGGCCATGACCTCGACTGCGGCAACGATGACCGCCGCTGCACCACAGCCGGCGATCGTAATGCAGCAGCCAAGGGAGCCACCGGCTTTCCGTGGATCATCGTTCGAAGACCCGGAGACCTGGTTGGAGACCTACGACCGAGTGGCCACCCTGAACCACTGGGACTCGGAGGAGAAGCTGCGTCGCGTCTACTTTTACCTGGAAGACGCGGCAAGGACCTGGTTCGAGAATCGGGAGTCTGCACTTCGAACTTGGGAACTCTTCCGCGGCACATTTCTCGACACGTTCAGGAGCATCGCCGGAAAAGAACGGGCCGCGGCCTTGCTTGAGACAAGGGTGCAGCTGCCGAATGAACACGTGACCATCTTCGCAGAAGAAATGACGCGACTGTTCCGCCACGCCGACCCTGCCATGCCTGAAGAGAGGAAAGTTCGCCTCCTCATGCGAGGGGTCAAGCAGGAGCTCTTTGTGGGACTGATGCGGAACCCACCTACCAGTGTCCAAGAATTTGTAGCAGAAGCAACGACAATTGAGAAGACGCTAGACATGCGCAACCGGCAGTACGATCGTCGTTCCACGCCACACATCACCGAAGTCCAAGGGCTCGGCTCCGACGACCTGCGCGAGACGATAAGGGCCATTGTGCGAGAAGAACTGCGCCGCATGTTCCCGTCATCGCCTCCTCAGGTGGATGCAATCACTGATATCGTTCGTGAGGAAGTCCGGCAATCTCTGGGAATCCCCCGAACCACCGCAGACTCATCCGGAGGCCATGAGCTACGCCGCCGTAGCACGTCGTAATGCTCCCCCCGCCGCGCCCACGGGAAGGCGTCGCACCACCG
Source organism: Rhipicephalus appendiculatus (assembly GCA_030522465.1). Classification (NCBI taxonomy): domain Eukaryota; kingdom Metazoa; phylum Arthropoda; class Arachnida; order Ixodida; family Ixodidae; genus Rhipicephalus; species Rhipicephalus appendiculatus. Next base: position 74,879 of record JALIZH010030599.1, on the reverse strand, counting down.
CAGTTCCGCCGCCAGACGCCACCGCCACCGACGCCATATCGTCCACCCGCCGGTCAACGCTACACCCCTAGAAAGACCGACGTTTGGCGCGCTCCTGACCACCGCCCACTGTGTTACCACTGCGGAGAAGCTGGCCACACCTACCGCCGGTGCCAGTACCGACAGATGGGGCTACGCGGTTTCGCCGTCAACGCGCCTCGTCCACAGCGGGGTGAACGGCCACAAGACATTGCCGACTACCTCGCCGGAGCCCAGTGGACACCCCGACGACCTTCCCGCTCGCCTTCGCCCGGCCGCGACATGTCACCGCACCGCCGGCAGTACACTGGCCCAAACCGGGGCCGGTCGCCTAGCCCGTATCCGGGAAACTAAGGGCAGCAACCGATGGAGGTGCGGTTGCTGCACGACGAAATGCCGAAGATCCTCCGCGGCCGCCGACGACGACAACGCGACGAAACCAGAACACGACGCGAAGCAGGCGAAGCCCTCCCGACGAAACGTCGCGGACCGACGAAGACGTGACGACGCAACAAGGAAGCAGCGCAACAAATCGACGTAGCCGTGATCCGACGCCGCGACCCAACCGCAACGGACGACGACGAACCAGCGACCTCGACGTAATATTCGACGGTCACAACGTCACCGCTCTCGTCGACACTGGGGCCGACTATTCCGTCGTCAGTGGGCCATTCGCCACCAAGCTGAAGAAAGTAAAGACCGCTTGGAGTGGACCCGAAATCCGGACAGCTGGAGGCCACCTGATAACGCCGATTGGTGTCTGCACGGCGAGAGTCACCATCAATAACAGAACTTATCCTGCGAGCTTTGTAATCCTACAAAACTGCTCCAGGGATGTGATACTTGGAATGGACTTCCTAAGTGACCACGGCGCCGTCATCGACCTAAGGTCTGAGTCGATAACACTAACTTCAGAAAAAGCGCTGCCTACCCAGACGACGCCGGGGTACCATGCATTGAACGTGATAAAAGAGCACGTGACCATTCCGCCTCTCTCCAGCGTCATCATTCCCGTCGGCACCGAAAAACCCACGGACTTCGAAGGCGTCATCGAGGGCGATCAGCACCTGCTTTTAAACCGTCAGATTTGCGTCGCAAGAGGCATCGCCGAGTTGCGTGAAGGGAAAGCAACAGTGATGCTCACGAACTTCAGCAACGAATACAAACATGTGAGCAAAGGCACGACGGTCGCCTACATCGAAGAAATTGTGGAAGCCAGCGATGCCCTCGCCCTCGCCGAGTTTACCGAACGTGCTTCGACGACGCAAGCTCACCAACTATCTTTCGACGTCAATCCGAGCCTTCCGACGCATAAACAAGAACAGCTGAAAACCCTGCTCCTGCAATACAAGGACTGCTTTTCGTCGTCGTCAAGAGTTCGACAGACCCCAGTCGCACAACACCGCATCATAACAGACGAAAGCGCCAGGCCACTACGTCAGAGCCCGTACAGAGTTTCAACGCGGGAACGCGAGGCCATAAAGAACCAAGTCGACGAAATGCTGCGCGACGACATCATCCAGCCTTCAAAGAGTCCCTGGGCGTCACCCGTTGTGTTAGTGAAGAAAAAGGACGGAACCCTACGCTTCTGCGTCGATTATCGCCGCCTGAACAAAATAACCAAGAAGGACGTGTACCCTCTCCCACGGATAGACGACACCCTGGATCGACTCCACAACGCGAGGTACTTTTCGTCGATGGACCTCAAGACCGGCTATTGGCAAATTGAGGTCGACGAGAGAGACCGAGAGAAGACCGCGTTTATAACACCAGATGGTCTCTTCGAGTTCAAAGTCATGCCCTTCGGTCTTTGCTCGGCGCCTGCGACTTTCCAACGGGTTATGGATACAGTACTGGCAGGATTGAAGTGGCAGACTTGCCTGGTGTACCTGGACGACGTCATTGTGTTTGCTTCAGACTTCGACGAACACCTCCGGCGACTTGACGCAGTACTTCAAGCAATCAAGGCCTCCGGACTCACCCTGAAGCCAGAAAAGTGCCGCTTCGCATACGAGGAACTCCTGTTCCTGGGTCACGTTATCAGCAAGTCTGGAGTTCGCCCCGACCCACGGAAAACAGCTGTCATCGCTGCTTTCCCGCCGCCCACCGACAAGAAGGCCGTACGCCGATTTCTCGGCTTGTGCGCCTACTATAGACGCTTCGTCAAGGAATTTTCACGCATCGCCGAGCCACTAACTCAGCTCACGAAAAACGACGTGGAATTCAAGTGGGGATCGGCGCAAGTCGAAGCATTTCAAGAATTGAAACGACGCCTGCAGACGCCTCCAATACTTGCGCATTTTGACGAACACGCCGACACGGAAATCCACACCGACGCAAGCAGCGTAGGACTCGGCGCCGTTCTTGTCCAGAGAACTGCCGGCGTGGAAAGGGTTATCGGTTATGCTAGCCGGTCGCTATCCAAGGCAGAAGCCAACTATTCCACAACAGAAAGGGAGTGCCTCGCCATCATCTGGGCTACGTCAAAGTTTCGCCCCTACCTCTACGGGAGGCCCTTCAAAGTTGTGAGCGACCACCACGCCTTGTGTTGGCTAGCTAACTTGAAGGACCCTTCAGGTCGTCTCGCAAGATGGAGTTTAAGGCTTCAAGAATTCGACGTCACCGTCGTTTACAAGTCCGGACGAAAACACTCTGACGCTGACTGCTTGTCTCGTGCCCCCGTCGACCCGCCGCCGCAGGATGACCAGGAGGATGACTTCTTCTTGGGAACTATAAGTGCCGACGACTTCGCCGAACGACAGCGAGCCGACCCGGAACTCAGGGGCCTTGTGGAGTATCTCGAAGACAAGACCGCCATTGTTCCGAAGGCATTCAAGCGAGGACTCGCGTCGTTTTCCTTGCGAAACGGCGTTGTCATAAAGAAGAATTTCTCGCCACTTCGAGCCGACTACCTTCTCGTAATGCCTGCAGCACTACGACCAGAAGTCCTCCAGGCACTACACGACGACCCGGCGGCCGGACACCTCGGACTTTCCCGCACGCTCGCAAGGGTACAGGAAAAGTACTTCTGGCCGCGCCTTGCCACCGATGTCGCCCGCTACGTAAAGACGTGCCGAGACTGTCAACGACGGAAGACACCGCGCACTAGACCAGCAGGCTTCCTTCAGCCGATCGAGCCTCCTCGGCGACCGTTCCAGCAGATCGGGATGGACCTCCTGGGGCCGTTCCCAACGTCGACTTGCGGAAATAAATGGATCGTCGTGGCTACCGACTACCTCACCCGCTACGCCGAAACAAAGGCCCTGCCTAAAGGCAGTGCCGCCGAGGTAGCCAAGTTCTTCGTTGAGAACATCGTCCTTCGACATGGCGCCCCAGAGGTTCTCATCACCGACAGAGGTACGGCGTTTACTGCTGACCTAACTCAGGCGATCTTGAGATACAGCCAGACAAGCCACCGCCGGACCACCGCCTACCACCCACAGACCAATGGCCTCACCGAGCGTCTCAACAAGACCATCGCCGACATGCTGGCCATGTACGTCGACGTCGAGCACAAGACGTGGGATGCGATCCTTCCGTACGTGACTTTCGCGTACAACACGGCCGTACAAGAGACGACGCAGATGACGCCATACAAGCTGGTCTACGGACGAAGTCCGGCAACGACGCTTGACGCCATGTTACCGAACGTCACCGACGAAGAAAACATCGACGTCACCGCCTACTTACAGCGCGCCGAGGAAGCCCGACAACTCGCCCGCCTGCGAATCAAGAATCAGCAGACGACCGACAGCCGCCGCTACAATCTTCGGCGACGCTTCGTGGAATACCAGCCCGGCGACCGCGTTTGGGTGTGGACGCCGATACGCCGACGTGGACTCTGTGAAAAACTTCTTCGGCGATACTTCGGGCCGTACAAAGTGCTTCGACGTCTAGGCGCTCTGGACTACGAGGTTGTCCCGGACGGAATTACGAACTCTCAACAGCGCCGTGCGCGACCTGAAGTCGTCCATGTCGTGCGTCTCAAACCATATTACGCGCGTTAGCGAACCTGAGGACTGCACTTATTGGTTTTTTATTGTAATTTCTTGCTGTATTGTTGTTATTTATTGTTGCATGCATTTTTCCCCGTGTTCTGTTTTAAGCATCGGGACGATGCTTTTTCAGAGGGGGGGCATTGCCACGCGCGTTTCTAATTCTCACAGTTTCTGTATTCGATTTCCGCCCACAAAGATTATCAGCAGTACTCGGCGCAGACCGCGCCTTATTATTCCAGAAGCTTCTCGCTTGTAGTAGATCGTTCTGTTAAGATTGCACGCAAGACGCTAACACTCAAGATTATTCCAGAGCTTGCGCGACGACTACTGATAAGACTAGAATGTTCGACGCGTGCGTTATAAAAGCCGGCGCGTTCCAACGATGTTCAGTTTTGATCGACGGCCGACGCTCTGTTCGCCGCTATCAGTGCAGTGTGTATTGCTGTAATCTGACTTTCTGTTTACCGGCCACAAGTTTACCGGCCACAAGTTCGGCCTAATAAACAGTTTCATTTTGGACCTACCGACTTCTACCTTCGTCGACGTCACGACCACGTGACAATATTGGCCAGATGCGTCAGGGTAATGAACAGCACTTACATAGGAAAATGGTCGTGCGCGACTATCAATGCGTCCGTTATATAGGCACGTTGGCTAAATGCTATGATATCTATGATATCATATTTGGTTTACCTTCAAGCAAAGAATGAGAGTGGCGATTGAAAAATAACAATGCTTAGTGCCCGCTATGTACTTTCTTGATCTGATTTTTTTGTTTCCGCGTCCCGTTTGCACGCCTTGAACCAAATATGGATGTAGTAAAGAAACGTTTCAAAAGGGATCTTGCCTTGAAGGCAGCGAGCTTCTTGTTACTCTCAGTCATCCAAGTTGCGAGGTCCAGCCACACAGCGAATGCGTCCTTGACTTCCTCTGCTACGAGTCGAACCTTCCAGGGTGAAAGAAATCGACTTTTAAATGCGAAGCATTTCTTAGCGAACTTCGGCGACTTTGAGCGCATCTATCTATCTATCTATCTATCTATCTATCTATCTATCTATCTATCTATCTATCTATCTATCTATCTATCTATCTATCTGTCTGTCTGTCTGTCTGTCTGTCTGTCTGTCTGTCTGTCTGTCTGTCTGTCTGTCCGTCTGTCTGTCTGTCTATCAGCCTACGATTCGTGCTCTCCTGGCCGTATCGTTAATAGGATTTATACCAAAATTGGTATGGCATAAAATGACTGTATGAAGAACATGAATGACTGGTCATATTATGAAAATCGTGACTAACTTGTCATGAAAAGTACGATTTACACGCCATGGTCGTAGTGCTCCTGAGGCCGCTTTCTTAACATGATTTTTCCAAAAATTCGGATGATGAGACATTTCTGCATGACCAAGTAATGACAGGTGGTAATATGAAAATCATGTCTTGCATGTCATGTACAACATGATTTACATGCCACGCTCATGGTGCGCTGACGACCGTTTCGCTAGCTTGATATACACCAAATTTGTTATTGCGTGACGTGACTGTATGACGAACATAAATGCCAAGTGGCCATATGGAAATCGTGACATTTCACGTGCAACATGACCTGCATTCCACGCTCATGGCCCTCTCATGATCGTTTCACTGGCTTGATACACACCAAATTTGGTATTGCGTTACGTGTCTGTATGAGGAACATAAATGACAAGTGGTAATATGGAAATCGTGACATTTCACGTGCAACATGACCTGCATTCCACGCTCATGGCCCTCTCATGATCGTTTCACTGGCTTGATACACACCAAATTTGGTATTGCGTTACGTGTCTGTATGAGGAACATAAATGACAAGTGGTAATATGGAAATCGTGACATTTCACGTGCAACATGACCTGCATTCCACGCTCATGGCCCTCTCATGATCGTTTCACTGGCTTGATACACACCAAATTTGGTATTGCGTTACGTGTCTGTATGAGGAACATAAATGACAAGTGGTAATATGGAAATCGTGACATTTCACGTGCAACATGACCTGCATTCCACGCTCATGGCCCTCTCATGATCGTTTCACTGGCTTGATACACACCAAATTTGGTATTGCGTTACGTGTCTGTATGAGGAACATAAATGACAAGTGGTAATATGGAAATCGTGACATTTCACGTGCAACATGACCTGCATTCCACGCTCATGGCCCTCTCATGATCGTTTCACTGGCTTGATACACACCAAATTTGGTATTGCGTTACGTGTCTGTATGAGGAACATAAATGACCAAGTGGTAATATGGAAATCGTGACATTTCACGTGCAACATGACCTGCATTCCACGCTCATGGCCCTCTCATGATCGTTTCACTGGCTTGATACACACCAAATTTGGTATTGCGTTACGTGTCTGTATGAGGAACATAAATGACAAGTGGTAATATGGAAATCGTGACATTTCACGTGCAACATGACCTGCATTCCACGCTCATGGCCCTCTCATGATCGTTTCACTGGCTTGATACACACCAAATTTGGTATTGCGTTACGTGTCTGTATGAGGAACATAAATGACAAGTGGTAATATGGAAATCGTGACATTTCACGTGCAACATGACCTGCATTCCACGCTCATGGCCCTCTCATGATCGTTTCACTGGCTTGATACACACCAAATTTGGTATTGCGTTACGTGTCTGTATGAGGAACATAAATGACAAGTGGTAATATGGAAATCGTGACATTTCACGTGCAACATGACCTGCATTCCACGCTCATGGCCCTCTCATGATCGTTTCACTGGCTTGATACACACCAAATTTGGTATTGCGTTACGTGTCTGTATGAGGAACATAAATGACAAGTGGTAATATGGAAATCGTGACATTTCACGTGCAACATGACCTGCATTCCACGCTCATGGCCCTCTCATGATCGTTTCACTGGCTTGATACACACCAAATTTGGTATTGCGTTACGTGTCTGTATGAGGAACATAAATGACAAGTGGTAATATGGAAATCGTGACATTTCACGTGCAACATGACCTGCATTCCACGCTCATGGCCCTCTCATGATCGTTTCACTGGCTTGATACACACCAAATTTGGTATTGCGTTACGTGTCTGTATGAGGAACATAAATGACAAGTGGTAATATGGAAATCGTGACATTTCACGTGCAACATGACCTGCATTCCACGCTCATGGCCCTCTCATGATCGTTTCACTGGCTTGATACACACCAAATTTGGTATTGCGTTACGTGTCTGTATGAGGAACATAAATGACAAGTGGTAATATGGAAATCGTGACATTTCACGTGCAACATGACCTGCATTCCACGCTCATGGCCCTCTCATGATCGTTTCACTGGCTTGATACACACCAAATTTGGTATTGCGTTACGTGTCTGTATGAGGAACATAAATGACAAGTGGTAATATGGAAATCGTGACATTTCACGTGCAACATGACCTGCATTCCACGCTCATGGCCCTCTCATGATCGTTTCACTGGCTTGATACACACCAAATTTGGTATTGCGTTACGTGTCTGTATGAGGAACATAAATGACAAGTGGTAATATGGAAATCGTGACATTTCACGTGCAACATGACCTGCATTCCACGCTCATGGCCCTCTCATGATCGTTTCACTGGCTTGATACACACCAAATTTGGTATTGCGTTACGTGTCTGTATGAGGAACATAAATGACAAGTGGTAATATGGAAATCGTGACATTTCACGTGCAACATGACCTGCATTCCACGCTCATGGCCCTCTCATGATCGTTTCACTGGCTTGATACACACCAAATTTGGTATTGCGTTACGTGTCTGTATGAGGAACATAAATGACAAGTGGTAATATGGAAATCGTGACATTTCACGTGCAACATGACCTGCATTCCACGCTCATGGCCCTCTCATGATCGTTTCACTGGCTTGATACACACCAAATTTGGTATTGCGTTACGTGTCTGTATGAGGAACATAAATGCCAAGTGGCCATATGGAAATCGTGACATTTCACGTGCAACATGACCTGCATTCCACGCTCATGGCCCTCTCATGATCGTTTCACTGGCTTGATACACACCAAATTTGGTATTGCGTTACGTGTCTGTATGAGGAACATAAATGACAAGTGGTAATATGGAAATCGTGACATTTCACGTGCAACATGACCTGCATTCCACGCTCATGGCCCTCTCATGATCGTTTCACTGGCTTGATACACACCAAATTTGGTATTGCGTTACGTGTCTGTATGAGGAACATAAATGACAAGTGGTAATATGGAAATCGTGACATTTCACGTGCAACATGACCTGCATTCCACGCTCATGGCCCTCTCATGATCGTTTCACTGGCTTGATACACACCAAATTTGGTATTGCGTTACGTGTCTGTATGAGGAACATAAATGACAAGTGGTAATATGGAAATCGTGACATTTCACGTGCAACATGACCTGCATTCCACGCTCATGGCCCTCTCATGATCGTTTCACTGGCTTGATACACACCAAATTTGGTATTGCGTTACGTGTCTGTATGAGGAACATAAATGACAAGTGGTAATATGGAAATCGTGACATTTCACGTGCAACATGACCTGCATTCCACGCTCATGGCCCTCTCATGATCGTTTCACTGGCTTGATACACACCAAATTTGGTATTGCGTTACGTGTCTGTATGAGGAACATAAATGACAAGTGGTAATATGGAAATCGTGACATTTCACGTGCAACATGACCTGCATTCCACGCTCATGGCCCTCTCATGATCGTTTCACTGGCTTGATACACACCAAATTTGGTATTGCGTTACGTGTCTGTATGAGGAACATAAATGACAAGTGGTAATATGGAAATCGTGACATTTCACGTGCAACATGACCTGCATTCCACGCTCATGGCCCTCTCATGATCGTTTCACTGGCTTGATACACACCAAATTTGGTATTGCGTTACGTGTCTGTATGAGGAACATAAATGACAAGTGGTAATATGGAAATCGTGACATTTCACGTGCAACATGACCTGCATTCCACGCTCATGGCCCTCTCATGATCGTTTCACTGGCTTGATACACACCAAATTTGGTATTGCGTTACGTGTCTGTATGAGGAACATAAATGACAAGTGGTAATATGGAAATCGTGACATTTCACGTGCAACATGACCTGCATTCCACGCTCATGGCCCTCTCATGATCGTTTCACTGGCTTGATACACACCAAATTTGGTATTGCGTTACGTGTCTGTATGACGAACATAAATGACAAGTGGTAATATGGAAATCATGTCATGTCATGCGACATGACTTGCATGCCACTCTCATGGCGCAGTCGCGGCCGTTTCGCTAGCTTGATATACACCAAAACTGGTATTGCGGGACGTGACTGTATAACGAACATAAGTGCCTCGTTGTAACATGAAAATCTTGGCATGCATGTCATCTAGAACGCCATTTACAAGCCACGCTCATAGTGCGTTTGCGTCCAGTTCGCTAGCTTGGTATACACCAAAATTGGTATTGCGCGACGTGAGTGCATGACGAACATAAATGACAGGCAAATCATGACATGCATATTATGTACGGCATGATTCGCTCCTTGCTGGCTGCTTTTTGTTAACAAAATTGTAGGAAAAATTTTATCTGTATTGTCTGCTGACCTGTTGTCGAACATTTCTGTCTTGAGGAGAAAACAAAGCTTAACGGGGTAGGTTCATTCTGTATTTTCTCACGTTGTATAGGCTAAGTTACAGTGATCCGCCTCGGTGGTACAGTGGTTACCATGCTCGGCTGCTGACGCGACGGTCCCGGGTTCGATCCTGGCCGCGGCGGTTTTCGGAAGGTGTCTAAAATTCTGAAGTCTTGTACTGTGCGATGTCGGTGCATGTTAAAGAAAACCAGATAGTCGATATTTACAGAGCCGTGCACTACGGCGTTCCTCATAGTCATATTGTCACGTGGTTGTGACGGCAAAAGAGGCTGCAGTAATACGGAGTTTTTTGTTGGGTAAACTTGTGCCCGGAAAATGAAAACCCAAAGCACAGTTGTCACGGATTGAAACAGGACAATTTAAGGCTACAAACGCACATACTTTCTGTTATGTTTTCTGTGTTGTTCATTGCTGCGGGCCAGCCAAGCCAGCTGTGCGCGCGCACGTTCTTGCACCCTCATTCCTTCCCCTTGCTCCTAACCGAGATATCGTCTCGGTTTCCCTTGCCCAAACCCTCTCACGCCTGCGTTATATATATTGCAGCGGTGCTATCAATAAACGTTGTTCCACCACCAGCTAGCGTGTCCTTTATGCTGCTGCCAGTCGCTGCGGGTTACTACAGTGGCGATGAGTGTCACAGACCATGCGGTGAAAGCAGCCCAACACAGCGGTGCAACCGGACTACCGCTACGTGAAGCACCAAGGAGAACCATGGCCAGTTTTCAGCTACCGCTGTTCGAAGATACCAGAGATAAGTGTAAACCATATCTCTTAAGGGCAGAAGCATATTTTGAAGCAAATGACATTACCGACTCGAAGAAGCAACGCGCGCTGCTAGTGGCTGCTCCTAGCACGCAAAGAGTTCAAGTGCTAGCTAGTCGAATAGCGCCAAGAACCCCCAGTTCGCTCTCGTATGCCGAAGCAGTTGCAGTCCTAAATAGCTGCTACGACCCCAAGCGTCACGAAACAGCCGAGAGCTACAAGTTTTTTACGCGCTGCCAACAGGAAGGAGAGTCAATTCAAGCGTTCCTCGTCGACATACGGCGCATAGCGGACAATTGCAACTTCGGCATTGCATTACACCGAATGTTAAGGGATCGCATTATTTGCGGAGTACTCTCAAGTAGTCTGCGCAAGCAGCTGCTGACGAAGGAAGGGTTGACGCTAGAAGAGGCCGAAGCTATAGTCATTTCATCGGAAGCAGCGGAAAGCGATGCTAAAGAGATGAGCGTGGAATCGCCGACAGTACTGAAAGTGCAAGCCCGTCATCAGTCATTTCAGGATAACCATAACAGAAGCGCAGAGCTAATGTGCGGACGATGCGGAAGCACGAGGCATGGTGATAACGCCTGCAGGTGAGCTAAAGCGCGCTGTTTTCGCTGCGGGTGGTGCGGACACTTGGCTAGATTGTGCCATGAGGCCTCGTCAGCAGAAAGGCAGAGTGTGAAACAGGCGCAGTGTAAAAGCATTGACAGCCATGCAAACGACGGCTAGCCAAGACGATCGCGAAGAAGATAGCGCGGCACACGTTTGGACCGTAATCTCTCAAAAGATAAACGGATTGCAACCGCCGATACAACGAACATTTTGTTGTGGAGACGTGGAACTACAGATGGAAATCGACACAGGGTCTCCAGTGTGCGTCATATCGCGCCAAATCTACGAGCGACACGGCGCACAGTGGCCACGCTTGAAGGCTCCTCGAATGAAGTTATCGTGCTACGCGGGAAGGCTACCCGTGCTGGGTGAACTAAAACTGTCGGTGCGGCACGAAAATGTGTCCGTTATGTGCTCGCTAATAGTGCTTGACTGCTCAGGACCGAGCCTCTGTGGACGCGACCTGATAACTGCGCTCATCAAGAGGGGCGTGCCAATTGAACAGCTGACGGCGCCGGATTTTCCTGCCATTCCAAGTTCGGCCGCCTACAGGGTGAACAGCCTGCTTGCTGACTATCAAGACGTCTTCTCGTCCGATCTAGGGCTCATCAAAGGTCCTCTTGCAAGCCTGAAGCTGCAGCCGACGGCGACGCCGAAATTCTGTAAGGCTCGATCCATTCCTTACGCGCTACGGGATAAAGTCTCAAGCGAAATTGATAGGCTGGTATCTCTGGGAGTGTTGTCGCCGGTAAAGCATGCGGAATGGGCAACGCCTATCGTAGTAGTCTTGAAAAAAGATGGTAGTGTTCGCATCTGCAGAGACTTTAAGGTCACGCTGAACCCAGTTTGCGACGTGGAGCATTACCCACTTCCGCTAGTCGAGGACATGTTTGCTAACCTAATTGGGGGGCGAGAACTTCAGCACGTTGGATTTGAAAGACGCGTACAATCAAGTGCCGCTGGACGAAGAGTCGCGCAAGTTGTGTGTCATTAACACTCACGGCGGTCTGTACTGCTATAACCGATTGCTGTTTGGAATAGCTTCAGCGCCGGCTATTTTTCAAAAAAAGATGGATGCGATACTTAGCGGTTTACCCGGCGTTCAGGCGTACCTTGACGACGTGCTGGTGGCGGAGCGTAGCAGGGACAGCGGAAAGCGGCTCAAGGAAGTATTATAACGGTTCCAAGACAACGGCGTGAAACTTAGGTCCGACAAATGCAAGTTCAGACAGCATTCAGTCACGTACCTTGGGCATCGAATAGATCGGGAAGGATTGCATCCCATTGAGAAGAACGTAGATGCTATCATGCAAGCGCCAAGACCACGTAATGTCACAAAGTTGCGCTCATTCTTGGGCATGCTCACGTACTATGCGCGATTCTTGCCGAATAAGTCCTCGCTTCTAGCTCCGTTGTACCGGCTAATCGAAAAGAAAGCACGCTGGGAGTGGCAGCTACCGCATCAGGCTGCATTCGAAAAAGCTAAGGTAAGGCTAAAGAACGCGCAAATGTTGATCCATTCCGATCCCTAACAAAGAGCTGAAGCTTGAATGCGACGCGTCTCCGTATGGCGTGGGAGCAGTTCTGTTTCATTCGGAAGGAAAAGAACATAGGCCAATTGGATTCCGCTCCAGAACACTAACAAAGGCGGAACAAAACTATTCGCAGCTGGAGTGAGAGGCGTTGACACTTATTTTTGGCCTGTCTCACTTTCGGGATTATCTTTTAGGTCGGCAGTTTACCCTGGTCACCGACCATCAACCCCTGCTCGGCCTACTGAGGCCCGATCGCCAAACACCGACGATGGCAGCAGCTCGCATTCAACGGTGGGCATTGTTCCTGGGCGGCTACCAGCACAAGCTACAGTACGTGCCTGGAAAGCAACTGCTGACAGCTGGTGCCCTCAGCAGACTTCCAGCAGAGGCAACAGGTCCAGTGTCTGATGGTGACACACCGGAGTACGTCTTGTCGTTGGAGGCCCTGGATGAAGGTATTGAAACTACTCATGAATTCCAAGAGCTAACGGCCAAGGATCCAGTATTAGTCCGTGTCACACGCCATATATTGCATGGGTGGCCGCGAACTGCTAAAGGAATGGAGAAATCGCTGCTGCCGTTTTTCGACCACAAGTTAGAACTGTCATGGGTCCACAAGCTAGTATACTGGGGAAGTCGGGTTGTCGTACCGTCTTCGGCACAAGAAAGGATGTTACAACTCTTACACGAAACTCGCCAGGGTTCATCGTCCATGAAATCGGTCGCACGGTCATTGTTCTGGTGGCCGGGTCTTGAAAGGGACATCGAGGACGTGTCAGCTCAATGTAAAAACTGCGTGCCAAATCTACCCATGCCGGCAGCAGCCCCGCCAGTAAGTTGGCCTAAAACAACTGAAAGGTGGTCCCAGGATCCACATTGATTTCGCAGGGCCAATAGCAGGCCAGATGATACTTGTGGCGGTTGATACACATATGAAGTGGATCGAAGCGGTTCCTATGAGGCACGCGAACACAGCCGGTACTGTTCGCTGCTTGTGAAGCATGTTTTGCCGGTTCTGAGTACCACACACCATCGTGTCCGAAAATGGCACTCAATTCACAAGTCAGGAGTCCGCCTCGTTCGTGCGAAGGAATAATATCGTGCATCTGCGGACAGCGCCGTTCCATCCTGAATAAAACGAAGCCGCCGAAAGAGCGGTTTGAACTGTGAAGGATGGGTTGCGCAAGAAGACAGAAGGGGTGCTGGAAGATAACCTGTTGCGACTGTTGTTCAATTACAGGCGCACCCCTCAGAGGGAAGGAAAATCTCCGTCAGAACTGCTACTGGGCTACCAGCTACGTTCACGCCTGGACACGTGTTTGCCGGCCAAGTTCACATCTTCAGCAACAGGCACAGACGAGTGGGCTGTCTCGCCAGGCAGCAGTGTATGTGCGGAATTACGGCACCGGACCAAAGTGGAGACCGGGGCACGTGCAGTCGACGTCCAGAGCCAGGATGGTAAAAGTGGAAACTCAAGCCGGGGTAGTGCAGCGTCACCTCGACCAGGTCCGTCACCGTCATGAGAGTACGCCTGGAAGGACGGCTAATGGATACACGGCAAGTGAAAAGATTGACGGGCGAGCTGGCACAACCAATACTGCCATTTCGACTGGCGCGACCAGCATGGCCCCGCAAGCACCAGACAATCGTGCGGCAGATAATGAATGGAGCGCTGCTGAACAGCCACCAACGGGCCCGATTAACGACTCAGCTCAAACGCCTCAGCAGGTTCCTGACGTCGACGCTACCACCGAGACCACTGACCTTACACAGCCACTTCTAAGGCGATCTAAACGAACTCTGAAGCCGATACAACGGTTCTAATTAAGAGGGAAGGAATGTTACGCTTTCTGTGTTGTTCATTGCTGCGGGCCAGCAAATCCAGCTGTGCGCGCGCACGTTCTTGCACCCTCTTTCCTTCCCCTTGCTCCTAACCGAGATATCGTCTCGGTTTCCCTTGCCCGAACCCTCTCACCCCTGCGTTATATATATTGCAGTGGTGCTATCGATAAACGTTGTTCCACCAACCAGCTAGCGTGTCGTTTATGCTGCTGCCAGTCGCAGCGGGTTACTACACTTTCGTTTCTACCGTCTTCAGTTCGGGCCAAATCGGCGCAATTTCGGCTCGAGCGCGTAGGTCAGAGCCAATTTAGAGTCCAGATTCGTCGCGACATGATTTGGTTATCTCGAGCAATTGCGCATACTAGTCGTTATACTTAAACATTTTACGTCACGTTTGAATCGGTGAGGTGCCCCACAAGTAAAACGGAGCACGCGAGCTGTGTCCCCCTCCACTACGGCGCTTTCGACTTCTGTATTCTTTCCCAACAGGCCGCCCTCCTCTATATCCTCTGCCAACCAAGCCTTTTGTGCCGTCGTTCGTTAAAGAGACCGACAACTGCCCAAATCGTGAAATGAGATCACTTCACTAATGGAAAGATTGTCCGCCGGATTGACTCAGACCAACCCTGTTTTTTTCGTGAGAGGTGGATTTATATTTTTAATTCTCAATGAAAGTCGCGAAAAATGACCTGTGGCACCTCTGGCGGCAGCAACATGAAGGATCCGATGTCTCGGTTCACGTGACTGTTGATTGCTGTACGCGGTCGACGAGTTTTTTCTCGGTATATTAAAAGATATTACTTCATAAAGATCTGCACATAGTCCTGCGTTAGTAGTATGCATAAAAGTGGCGCTGCCTTCGCGTGACGTAATGATCCCGTGCTCGTGAGCGTGCTCATGCAACCGTGCACGCAGTTTCCAGGTCGCTAATTATTTGGAGCGACGTAGTTTTGCTATCTATACTTCGTCTCAGAAATGACGTGCACTGCTACTCGGCACGGCCGTGCAGATGTGTAGTGACGTTTTCGGTGACTTGGTTTGGCTCGTTTATCGAGAGAGTAACGAAGCCGGGAGAAGCCACCCATGACACAGGCGCAGGCAACATTGGGCGCAGGCGCACAAAACTCGGCATAAATGCAGGGAAAACGTATAATACCACATCATCTCGCTGCAACAGCTTATTTTCAAAAATAGTTGAAAAGCTCATAATAAAGGTGGTTAAGCATAGTTACAGGAACTCATACGAAAGCAGAACGACGACAGCTTTCACACATCGCGAGAAGGACTGGCGGCATCGCTATCAATTCGCAGCGCTTCTGGAGCAAAGGTACATCTGTGTTTAGAGCCTCTCATATCGAGAAATACTGCTTGAAAAATAACCACGTGTTTTTGGGATTAACTACTGCAGCTACAAACGCTAAGCGCGAGCTTTCTGTCACGCGAAAAAAAAAAAAAAACGGGTCGAGAAAAATTAGCTGTGGGTCCCTTTAAACGCACATGAATGATTTCTTTTTTGTGTGTTTTCATTTTCCACCGCCGCAATCCCCGGTGACTGCGCCAGCGAAAAATGAAAACACAAGAAAAAAAAATGGTTCGCGCGCGTTTCCCGGGCGACGGCCCGAAAGGCGAGAGAGGGCGGCGTGGCGACTCGGTTAAAAGAAGGACGGTACTTTCCACAAAATATACAGGGACATTAGTTTTACCTAGTTAATTCCGCCGCAGCTCGCGTGTTCCGTTTTACTATTGGGGCACCTTTACATGGAATACATGCTGTAAACACAGCACTGGTCCTGTCGTACTGTGTCTTTCGTCCCGTCTTTCGTGCTGTTTTATTTTTCGCAAATGTCGCACCAACTTGCCCAGACAAAAGCACTGCTGTAAACTCGCTAGCGGACGAAAACAGTCGTCGGCCGTCAAGTAACGTGATCCTCGGCGAAACGCGTTCTTTATGCATCAGTGATGGAACGTTGGAGCGTTATCGCTGGTGCTTGCCGAAGTTTGCGAACAAGCTTGACTGCTCGAGCCCTGCGCACAATCTTAACAGAGCAATCTGGAACAATCGCGAAGCTTCCGAAACATTGCGGGGAAGCCTGCGCCGGCCTGTGCTAACGGCTTGTGCACGTGAAACCCGATCATATCAAAATAAAGAAATAACGACGTGACACAACATCGTAGTTTTGACACGTAAAAACCCAAATATTATGATCACGCAACAGTGATCATGAAGATGACGCAAAGTAAAAATGTGTTTTTTAAGGTGCCAAACTACGTCCAGATTATGACGCTTGCCGAACACTAATAGATAGCAAGATAATTTTTGACCACCTCGCATTTCTTATTGTTCCCTATAACCTCAGTGTAAGAGCGCTTCTTTTTGTTCATTTACCGCCATGGAAATATGCCGCTTATAAAAACAAACCTTGAGATTTGCTGCGCAGTACCATGACCAGTGGTCTCTTTCGGCTCGAATCAGGTAACACTCGTCACACAGTGTTTGGGTGAACAAGTGGGCGGGTTGGCATTGCGCGATCTGGGGTATAACGCAAGGTATATGTAAACTGGTAGCGTAACTTCCATAGACGCCCACATATCAAGTAGTTCGGGGCTCGTTGTCACTGTCGCCATCTACGTATCGCGGGGACAACAGCAAGCAAAAAATAAAATAAAATATGACGTCATAACGGGAAGCGCTATCGACGTCGCGCATTTGCACTACATGGCGCGAAATTGAATGTTTCCTTAATTACGGACTTTTTACATGCTTTTGATAACTACGCGATTTTATTGCGTATTTATGGTGCGTCACTGGTGTGTGCGCGAGAAAAAAAAGGACGACAAAAAGATCAGGGAAGCAAGCTTGTTTTAACGCGGTAGCGTTAAAGAGTTCGTTTCGCAGAAATTCCGGCGTCGGTGTCGGCGTCGGCAGCAGCGTCGTTGGTTGTGAGCGAAAAATCATCATCTTGTCCGTGACCGAAAAAATCGAGAAATATTCAAATAAAATAAATAATAAAAAATTCCGGGTCCGAGTGAGGATCGAAACCAGGTCGTCTGCGTGGCAAGCAGGTGTTCTACCACACAGCCACGCTTCTGCTTGGAATTACATTGAAATCAACTTCCTCTGCTTGTAAATGCAGTGAAAATAACTTTCATCCTTTACAAACACACGCGTCCTGTATACAGGCGTCACAATACAACCTCTAATATCACAGTAATATTGCGTGGTACAAGCGTACATTGCCATCGGGCGTCAGAACATGTGAATATCATAATGACATAGTGGTTCAAAAGCCGGCCACCCGTTAAAAAAGGCACACATGTTACTGCGCGTATTCCCTTAAGACCACGTAGTGGCTGCATAGCAAGTTCGAAAACATTTCTCGCTCATAATTGCTTCTGGTGTAAAGCATGCTACCCATTACATAGTATGCACTAAGCTATTGAAGTACGCACTAGGGACAGGATATCGCTAATGCGTTCAACTCTTAAAGGCGAAGGCTTCAGGGTCCCCCCAATTTTTATTTGTAATATAGTGTAGTTGCAATAAACACCAAAATACTTCAGAGATGATACAGTGTCTCAAGAGCACAATACTTAGAAAACTCACGTTGCCCAATCCAGGAAAACTACGGAAGCGAAACGGCAGCCTTGGGGGTATCACTTGAGCAGGCTTAGAGTACAGCGTTTCATCACGAAAGGCGAGCGCACACCGGCCGCGTGCCATCGAAAGCAGTCACTGGAGCAGTTAACTACACATTCCGTGAGCCAGTTCAGCTTCTCTGAAGAGTCACACAAGTAATCAACACATAAGGAAAAAGCTGGCAGATCCCACGCATTGTGGGAATCGATGTAATGCGAAGCAACCAGCGAGGAAAAATGCTGTACATAACATTCATCTCATGATTTACATGTTAGGACCTGTTATTTATGTTCGTCATACAGTCACGTCACGCAATAACAATTTTGGTGTACATCAAGCTATCGAAACGGCCGCGCGCGCACCGTGAGCATGGCATATAAATCACGTTGTACTTGACATGCGTGTAGTGATTTTCATGTTACCACCCGCCACTTTTGTTCGTCATACAGTCGCGTCACGCAATACCAGTTTTGGTGTATATCAAGCTAGCGAAACAGCCGCGAGCGTGTCATGAGCGTGGCATGAAAGTCATGTTGCACATGACATGCCATGATTGCCATATTACCACTTGTCATTTATGTTCGTCGTACAGTCGTGTCACGCCATACCATATTTGGTGTATATCAAGCTAGCGAAACGGCCACGAGCGTGCCATGAGCGTGGCATGAAAGTCATGTTGCACATTACATGTCATGATTTCTATATTATCCCTTCTTTGATGTTCGTCATACATTCACGTCACGCAATACCAAATCTGGTGGATATCCAAGCTCGCGAAACGGCCGCGAGCGTGTGATGACCGTGGCTTGCAAGTCATGTTGCACGTGACATGTCATGATTTCCATATTACCACTTGTAATTTGTGTTCGTCATACAATCACGTCAAGCAATACCAAATTTGATGTATATCAATCTAGCAAAACAGCCGCGAGCATGCCATGAGCGTGGCATGTAAATCATGTTGTACCTGGACATGCACGTCATGATTTTCATATTACTACCTGTCATTTATGTTGGTCATGCAGAAATGTCTTATCATACCAATTTTCGGTCATATCAAGTTAAGGAAACGGCCGTAGGAGCACCACGGCCGCCGCGTGTAAACAATACCGTTCATGACAAAATAGTCATGATTGTCATGATATGACCTCTTAGTCATGTTCGTCATACAGCCATGTTCTGCCATACCAGTTTTGGCATAAATCCCTCTAACGAAATGGTCTGGATAGCACAAAGTCGTAGTAGGATAGATAGATAGATAGATAGATAGATAGATAGATAGATAGATAGATAGATAGATAGATAGATAGATAGATAGATAGATAGATAGATACGCTTAAACTTGCCGAAGTTCGCTAACAAATGCTTCGCATTTAATAAATAGATTAACCACCACGCCAAAGTGAGCGATGCCTCGTTGACCCGACAATGCACCGAACTAAACAGACGCCCGCATCAGCCCACATCCCACTTGCCCGCCCATTTATGGATGCTCGAAAAAAAAAAGTAAGGCAATCAACTGTTTAGCCAAGTGTCAGATAAACCGTAAAGTAAATTTCTACTTTATTTCGGCATATACAAAATTATGAGTATTCGAAATAAACATTCTATTGAGTTATTGGTTTACGTTATATGTCTCTTTCTCACCTATAGTCGCCCTTCAATCTTACGGCGGGCGTTGATGTCTGTGGCAATAGGTTTTCGACCACTTTGCGTTCCTAAGTTTCGCGACCGATATAATTTGACCATGTATAAGGCGCGAAGACGACGACGGACGAGGAGAGAAACACACACTCATGCAGGGCGCTCGTCCAACGAGTTTATTTAAAGAAAAACATGGGTTCAGTTTATGCAGACAGCGTTGTCACGTTTTATAACTGCGGAGTCGCATTCGGAAATTGCAACTCTTTCTGCTACAGAAATATGGAGTGTCACATTCACGCAAAGATCAGCTGCTTCGATAATCTTTTTTCGGTCAATTAATAATCTATTCCACTTATCTGGACTTTTGGTAATCACAGAGCAGGCGTGAAAATCCGGTACACACTTTCAATCTTTGCAATGTCTTGGTTGTTTCCGACGACAGGCTCAGACAGTATTGCAAGGATGTTAGGACTGGCAGAGTAGGGTCCCGAAAGGAATATTAGTTTACGCATCGTTGATATACTTTCCGCGGATACCCATTCTATAAATTGCAATTCTCGTCCGTAGCACAATATGTGCGTCTGTATTCATGACAGTCTTAGCCAGTTCACTGGTGAGAAGGCGCAGTTTATCACTACGTGTTTGCGAAGTTACCAATATTGCACCATTAAAACCACATCGCACGTACAGCACAATGCACGTATCGTTTGGTGTGATGGCTGCTTAGCCGACTCACGATTGCCGTGAACTCTACACATTGATGAGAAATTTCCAGCGTTCCAGGACTTAGCGCCCTGATCTTATGTGACGGTCCCTCGCTCCCCTTAGTAGGGCTCAGGTATCATGACGCCGCGGCGCTGTGCCTCTCCTACGGCGGATCTATCGGCTAGCCTCCACCGTGACCTTAATTTATTATCTTCAGAAATGGAATCAGCTGGAATTTCTTATTATGAACGTCACACATTTTCATACCGATCAGATTGTTCGAACATTGTGGCATGACGCTAGGTGGTTGCACGCGACTCTGCATGACACTTGATGATGTACAGTGAATTCTCATTTGTACGAATATCGGTCGAACGAATATTTCAGAATAAAGAACTTTTAGAAAAACCCTGGTGGTCTTGCTATGCAATCCGTGCTAAAATATTTCAGTTAAACTAACTTCTGAATAGTGGATATTTCAGTTGAACGAACTTCATCTGCGGGCCCAGGCTCATTTTTTAGATCAATTCAGTGAGGTTTTGCGCTCTGCATCACTGGCGTAGCCGATGCGTGCCGCCCCTAAATCAACCATACATCAGTGTCAGTGCAAGATCGCTTGTGCATGCAGCGCCGTCGAGGCAAAACGGCCGTGCAGGAGATAAAACGAGCCATGTACGCTTCAGTACCTGCGCAGAGCTATTAAAGGGGCCCTCCGACACTTTTCAAGACCTCATTGTTTTACATATTTTACTAGCGGGTTGTGTAGACTGAAGGCTGAAGAAATTAGTGCAGCAAAAACGGCAGTGATAGGGGCACGCATTCCGAAGTTATTCAGCCTAGAAAATTGAAAATACAATAAAATGGACGCCTCTCATCAACTCGATTTTTGGCAGGATCACCTGACCACGTTTCCCTCGCCCTGTGGCGTCGGATGACTCGCCAATGAAATGAACTGAAAGCTCTTACGTACCGGAAGCTTGCATGCCATATTGCCCTTTAATTCCAACGTATTGGGACGCCGTTTCGAAGGTAACAAAAATTGGGGGAACCCTTAATCTTCGCCTTTAAGAGTTGAACGCGATAGCGATATCCTGTCCCGAGTGCCTACTTCAACCACTTAGTGCTTACTTGCTATGCACCCACTACGTGGTGTTAAGGGAATACGCGCAGTAAGGCGTGTGCCGTTTGTAATGGGTGGCCGGCTTTAAACAATGAAATCGTTATGATAGTCACATATTTTGACGCCCGATGGCAATGTACGCTTGTACCACGCAATATTCCTGGGATATTACATGTTATATGGCGACGCCTATATAAAGGACGCTTGTGTTTGCAAACCATGAAAGTTATTTTCACTGCATCTCCAAGCAGAGGAAGTTATTTTCACTGTATTTCCAAGCAGAGGCGTGGCTATGTGGTAGAACACCCGCTTGCCACGCAGACGGCCCGGGTTCGATCCTCACTCGTACCCGGAAATTTTTATTATTTTATTTGCATATTTCTCGATTTTTCGGTCACGGACAGGATGATGATTTTTCGCTCACAACCAACGACGCCGACGCCGACGCCGGAATTTCTGCGAAGCGAGCTCTTTAACGCTATCGCGTTAAAAAATATGGTGCTTGAAGAGTGAACCGCACGTGCGAAACAAGGCAGCTCGCGAACGCCTCTATAATTTTTTGTAGTTTTAGTGATCTATCTTGTTTCGACGGCGTCTCTGTCAATGCTCTTACATTCAGTTTCTTCAAACAACGGCGCCTGGAGCGTTCCCGGCGCGTTTCCTCCAGTACCGTGGCGTTCTGCCCATTCCGCGTTCAGTGAAAAAGTCTATTCAGTCTATTCCGCGTTCAGTGAAAAAGTACGCTAAAGAAAAAAGAAATGCAATAATATTCTTTATTTTGATGCAACGCCGCAATTACATCTAAAATTACATTTATCCAATCACAGACCTGCGCCATCCATCGTCATTTCCGCCCGCAATAGTTCTGGCGAGCGCCACTACGTGTTGATGCGGTCAGCACCGATGTTTTGAAGCGTTAGAGGGCCCCTTTAAACTTGGAAATTGTTTCCAGTGTTCGTCCGAAACAGAAAAAAGAAGAGTGCGACGAAGAAGTTGTAATGGGTGAGGCCGGTTCAAATCCTGCATCTCTAGCAGAGGCTGTAGAATATATTAGAAAGCTGCGAGACTTAGTGTTACTGCACCAAGCTGTGCCAGAGGCAGTGCACAGAAACGTAGATTCTCCGGACAGCTTTCTCTCTTTTTGAGCTTTAAGGGCGCCAGTCGAAATGAAATTTACAGAATTCTTTTCAAAATGAATTGAACTTCACACGTTTGATTTCATTTATGCCGTGTCCAATGCTGTTCCGTATTATAATAGTAAATATTCGGTTTAGTGAACTTTCAGTTAAGAGAACTATTGCCTTGAGTTCCTTGAAGTTCATTCAAGTGAGAGTTAGCTGTATGTCATGCCAGCGTTATAATCTGCTTTTATCAATCCAATTAATGCCTATCTTTTCCAACCACCAACGCCAAACAAAACTTACTTTTTTTTTCGCCACAGCTCAAAGGAATGTTACCCCAGCTGAAACGACACTTTTGCGGCTAATGAACAGAAAAATAGTTTGTTTTGTAATTATTGACTTGGGAGCAGTTTAAATTAGGAAGTTGTAGTGAATGACAGTTTATGGCTTACCCATTTTTTAGAACTCGAAAAGCTTCACGTGATTCAAGATGTCCCACATCGAATTTTAGATATCAAAACTGATTGCGTCAACGCGCGCGAGCCGCGACCCATCTGTTACGTTACACTAGAAGTACCCGTGACTAGGAAGGGACGGCATTTGAATGAAGGTGTGT
Source organism: Rhipicephalus appendiculatus (assembly GCA_030522465.1). Classification (NCBI taxonomy): domain Eukaryota; kingdom Metazoa; phylum Arthropoda; class Arachnida; order Ixodida; family Ixodidae; genus Rhipicephalus; species Rhipicephalus appendiculatus. Next base: position 51,547 of record JALIZH010030599.1, on the reverse strand, counting down.
CGTGGACGTATCTTTTCGTGAAAAGCGGCAAGTCATCTCTCTTGCGGCAGCGGATCACCTCACCTTTCCGTGTGGTGTTCGGGTGCTTGTCTGATTGGAGATGTGCGCAAGAAAGCCACAATATGTACCCTTTCCTTCTCTTTGCACCATAAAACTTAGGGCAGCCACGCCGGCGCTTCTTCCCGCAGACAGGCGAAACAGTTTTTCGTGCCTTTTTACAGTTTACGACAGAAACAGTTTAGCATCACACATCGCTACCAAATAATAGCCTGTTTCTTCTTGTGTATTGCAGAACGCTTGCCAGTTTTCCTGACCAGATTATGTTGTGATGTGACTTCATTCAAGTTGCGTCACTTGCTTTAACGTGTATTTCCGGTCTTACGTAAGAGAGACACCGCCTTTCCTGAGCGACGAACGGGTCTGGCTGATTTCACGCTCATGTGCAATAAAGAACGTGCGACAGATGTTCTGTTCATTGAGTGTCGTGCGTTATGCAGTGGCGACGAGGACCACGAGGACCTCTACGAGTCCTGGACCCGCAAAGCCATGAGCGTGAGATGGCCACCAGTGTTTGAAAGAACGTGGTCAACGTTCTGAGTTCACCTCGAAGCCTACTTCGAAGCGTAAGACATCACGGACGCGACGAAAGTGACCTCGCTACTGGACCACGCGATTCGAGTGGTCCAGGGACGTTGCCATCCGAGGCAAATCAACGCACTCAGCTACGACGACGCCGAAAGCGCCTCGAGGAGTACTACGCCCCGGAAGTCAACGAAATTGCGGCAAGTTATATTTCTTTCACGCGATCACAACAAGAAGGAGAGAGCGTAAAGGAATTTATTGCCGAAATAAGGCGGCTGGCAGAAAAAATGTGATTTCGGATCAACTATGGAACGCGTGCTACGAGACCGAATCGTGTGTGGAGTCTTAGATGAGGATGTGAAACGACATTTGCTGAAATTGAGGAATTTGAGGCTAACGGAAGCAGAGGATTGCGTTATCTCAGCTGAAAATGCTGGCGCTAATGCTATAAGCATGCAATCAACGGATCAGAGTACCATCCACGTCATGCGGCAGCAGACGCTGCCGAGGAAAGGGAACCGAAAGCCGAGAGCACGACACCTTGCCATATAGGTGTGGCAGTCAAGCTCACTCAAACGAGCAGCGCTATCATGTTCGTATGGTATGCTGCCGATGCGGTAAACGAGGACATATGGCTCGTATGTGCCGAGGTCAAATTCAGTGCAAGCCCCGTGGCGCGTACGCCCTGTCGGCAGCATCCGATAATAGCTCGGAAGATGAGACAAAACTGTACACTATAGTGGCTCATCAAACTACTCATGGCTGCGCTGTTATGCAAATTTTCAAAGAAACCACTTGGGATGGCATGCCTGGGACTATGTTAATCGATACGGGGTCATCGGTTAGCGTTATCTCAATCGGTTAGCGTTATCTCAATGAGCTTGTTCAAGCAGAATCAAAGCAGATGGTCGCCTCCAAGCAGCGCCACTCGCAGATTGTCGTGTGTTTTGGGAGAACTTCCAGTGGTTGGAGAACTGCGCATGAAAGCAACGTGTGAGGGACACGACGTACATGGCACCCTAGTTATCGTCGATACACCTGGACCAGTGCTATGAGGATGGAATACCATCAAGGCTTTTAACAACCGTGGTGTGGCCATGATGAAGCCAAATGTCGTCGCAAACCTCTACACCGCGCAAGGAAGACCTCCCTAGCCATTAACTTCAGACTTTGCTCGCGGAGTTTCAAGATGTGTTTTCGCCAAGTTTAGGACTCTACAAAGGTCCACCTCTGAAGCTGACCTTCAAAGAAAACGCCACGCGCCGCTTTTGCAAAGCCCGTATGCTGTCATATGCTTTGACAACCAAGGTGTCTGATGGTTTGGACCAGTTAGTTGCAGACGGAGTCATATCATCGGTCATGGCAGCAGAATGGGCGACACCAGTGGTTCCAGTCGTTAAATCTAATGGGTCCATGCGGCTGTGTGGGGATTTCCGGGCTTATAGTTAACGTGGCCACCGTGACTGAGCAGCACCCATTACCTCGTTTGGACGATATCTTCGCAAAATTGAATGGCGGTGAAGTATTCAGTACATCGGATTTTACTGAAATCGAGAGTTCGACGGGAAACCCGTCTGGTCGGGACGAAACATGATGAATAAAAAGGAAACACCGACCAAATAAAAGTTTTAAAAGAAACGACGTTTCGGCTTCCATACGGAAGCCTTGTTCACAATGAAGCCAAGAACACAAAAAGCATCTAACTATGTAAGGTTTCAGTAAGCGACGCAAGCACCGCGCATAGCACGAGGGAAGGTTTCCAACATTGCGATTCAGCGTCTGTTCAGTAGATTGTATCTCGAGGGACTCAAGATGCAGGCGTGACATCCAGTTTCTTTCCTTCCCGACAATGCTCGCATTCAACCAGTCTATAGTATGATTAGTCGTATCCGCATGCTCCGTCCAGTGCATTAGATGCCACTTTCTTGTTTTTCACATCCGTTCTGATGCTGGCGCAGGCGCTCTTTGAAATTGCCGGTTTCCCCGAATATAAACACTATCGCAGTCGGCACATGGGATTCTGTACACAACACCAGGAAAGGCTTCCTTCGGAAGCCTGTCCCTTCCCACCAACAAGTGTGTGCCGCAACTTGCGTACAGGCACGTGGGATACTTCAACTTCGTAGCTACGCAGAACACGTGACAAGGTCTCACTTATTCCGGGCACATAGGGAACAGCAGCGCGTTTTCTCTGTCGGACACTGGCAGGCTGTGAGGGAGCAGACATGCGATGTTCCACCGCATTAACGAACGCTGGCGGGTAACCGCACGTCGAAAGGTCCTCCCGAACCGTCTTTACATCGGCGTTCAGGTCTTCGGGATTCGTGCAAAGGCGATTTGCACGGCCTAACAAGGAGGCAACCACTGACCTCTTATGAGTGTCAGGGTGTTGTGTACAGAATCCCATGTGCCGACTGCGATAGTGTTTATATCGGGGAAACCGGCAATTTCAAACAGCGCCTGCGCCAGCATCAGAACGATGTGAAAAACAAGAAAGTGGCATCTAATGCACTGGCGGAGCATGCGGATACGACTAATCATACTATAGACTGGTTGAATGCGAGCATTGTCGGGAAGGAAAGAAACTGGATGTCACGCCTGCATCTTGAGTCCCTCGAGATGCAATCTACTGAACAGACGCTGAATCGCAATGTTGGAAACCTTCCCTCGTGCTATGCGCGGTGCTTGCGTCACTTACTGAAACCTATATAGTTAGATGCTTTTTGTGTTCTTGGCTTCATTGTGAACAAGGCTTCCGTATGGAAGCCGAAACGTCGTTTCTTTTAAAACTTTTATTTGGTCGGTGTTTCCTTTTTTATTCATCATCGGATTTTACTGAAGCGTACAACCAGCTGCCCCTGTATGACAAGGCCTGCCTAGTAGCTAACAGTCATAAACACTCACAAGGGCCTATTTTGCTTCATTAGGCTTCCTTTTCGAATTAGCTCAGCACCGGCCATCTTCCACAGGTATATGCATTCCCTGTTCAAAGATCTCCCGGGTGTAGAAGCCTATCTGGATGAATAGTGGCCGAAAAACGCAATGATACTTCATTGCTAAAGCAAGTCCTACGGCGCTTATGTGACTATGGTCTCTGGCTAAATATCAAGAAAGCAATTTCAGACAAAAACAAGGAACTTTCCTTGGACATAGAGTCGATACTAATGGGCCCAGACGGAAGGACGACAACCCTGAAGCAGTTCTCCAAGCACCGGTCCCCATGTCGGTGAGCAAACTGAAATCTTTCTTTGACTTATGAACTATTATGCCAAATTTCTACCGAACCTTTACACAGTACTAGCACCATTATACGTTCTGCTAACTAAAGGAGCTACGTGGAAATGGCAGCAGGTGCATGAGGAAGCGGTTTGAAAGGTTAAGCAGGCCATACAAGCGTTTTTCACACACTTTGATCCCTAAAGAACCTTTGAAATTGGAATGTTACGCTTCACTTGTAGGAGTGGGGGCCGAACTTTCCCATCGCATCAATGGCACAGATTATCCGACTGGATTTCGCTCCAGGACTCTGTCCAAAGCAGAACGAAACTACTGCCAGCTAGTTTAGGAATCGTTGGCCCTTGTATTCGGGGTGGGGCTATTTGTGCACTTATATGGTAATCACTTTGTTTTGGTGACCGACTATAAGCTCCTGACGGGTTTGTCTAACCCAGGAAAAGCCATTCCTCCCATGGCTGCGGCAATAATTCAGAGGTGGGCACTTCTCTTGGACAATTGCCTGTACACAGTGCAGTATCGCAGAGGGACGCCAAACTCGAATGCTGATGCCTTAGGTCGCTTGCCTCTACCGAACAAGTTACACGATACAAGCACAGAAGATCCGCCAAACTATGTCCTGTACTCGGAATTCTTGGAAAGGTTATTGGTGTCAGAGATGTAACATGTTTTACAGAAATTGATCCTTCACTGCAGGAAGTGAAATTTTGGGTTTAAAAAGGCTGGCCGACATTTTTGTGTGAAAAGCACATCCACCTCCGGCCGTACTTCAGCAAGAAGGCTGAGCTCACTTACTACCAAGACTTGGTAGAAGAGTCTGGTGTTGGGCCTGTTGATACATAGCTTGCAAACGAAGAACCCAGCCTTCAAAAAACACGTACACGTCATACTTCTCTTCTTGTGTACGTGTTTTTTGAAGGCTGGGTTCCTCGTTTCCAAGACTTGGTCTATTGGGGACAGCGCATCGTGCTTTACGCGGCTCTAAACCGACGCATTTCGGACTTGCTCCATTAAACACACCAAACCATGACGACCATGAAAACATTGCAAGATCCCTGTTTTGGTATCCGGGTGTAGACGGCGAAATCGAGCGATTGGTGCGTGCAGTCCCTGCTTGTGTACAGGTTGCGTCAATGCCTCCAGCGCAAATACCTGTACCCTGGCCCACAACGGGAGAGAAATGGAGCCGGCTACACGCCGACTATGCAGGTCCTATTGAAGAACACATGATATTGGTAGTCGTGGATTCAGAAACAAAGTGGATGGAAGCAGTCCAACGAAATCGGCAACAAATGAAGTGACAGTGAAGCCTCTCAGGGCTATGTTTGCGAGGTTCGGTCTCCCTAGTACTCTTGGGACGGATAATGGACCTTAGTTGACGGGTTTCCACTTCCCTGTTTCCTTAGCTCAGAAGGAAGTTCAACATTTGACTACAGCGCCCTATCATCAGCAATCAAATTGTTTAGCGAAGCCGGCCAGAAGAACGTTGAAAGAAGGCTTGAAGAAAAAACGAAAAATTCCTCTACAAACTAGAATAACAAGACTTCTGTTCCGTTATCGCCGCCCGCCAGTGAAGGAGGGCAAGTCACCAGCACAGCTTTTGTTGGTATATCAATTACCAACAAAACTTGACTGCATGATGCTGACCACCGCTGTTGTAAGAGCAAAGGCGTGCAACGAACGTGAACAGCGATGGCGGGTTGGACAACATCAGGGTTGCCGTTGGTGGCTACTTTGCGCCATACTGGTTACTTTCCGACCCCATCTGGCGACAAAAAATTCAGTTTGGTGCCATGGCTACTGTCTGGCTACGCTGAACTTCTGTTTTGGCGAATTAGGTTGCCATTTTTCACATTATTTGCCGACAAAACACACCATTTCCAAGCTATTCTGTCGTATCAGTCAATGCGCGCACGCGTCTTTCCGCCACCAGGAGGCTACCCAACGCAACGCATGGCGCGCCTTTAAATACGAAGAGGCGATGTTACATTATATTCATGTTGGCAAACGTAGAACTAGCACCCTGCTCACGCAGCCAGCCATCTAAGCTGATGCTACGTGCAAGTTTCTAATCCTGATGCGCTGAGCGTTTTCTCGTCTGAACTGGACAAAAACAGAGATCCGCGACATCAATGAAGCTAGACTGTTATTATTCACGAGATTTGACTATCTGAAGCTGGTCTAGCATTATGTAAGCAATACTAACAAAACTTGACCTGCGGTTTCAAGTAAAGAAAGCGCCAGGCCTGTGCGGAACAGGCAGCGGACTCACAGCGAATGCTGCAGAAGCGGCCTTTCTAGAGCGCGTTGTAAACTATGGGACGACTACTGCGAGTGAAGTTGCAAGATACCCACTATATCTTAAATCATATTTTGCGAAGTAGATAGTGCCCGCTGTGCCACCATTCAACATTCTGCGGAGAAGTGAGGTATCCACTACAGGTCTGTGAGGCCTTGGTGCACGTTGCTGATGCTGTGACTAATAATGATGAAGAATTATGGCCGAGCTCTTTCTAATGGGTGGCAAGATTTAAACCACCCACTCGTTGCACAATTCGTGTATCGTAGTGATTGTTATTTCACTATTCTACCACGCCGTATTACATCTGTTAAAGTTATTCCTTGCCCGGCCTGATGCGTGTACAGGGTCTTTGTGCGAAAGAGTTTCAATCACCGGAGGGGCTCGGTGCGCAGTAGAATACACGACTGCAATGCAGAGGGTTTGAGTTGCAATCCCGCTCGATCCTGGATATGTTTTTCTTACTGTGAGCGATAGCAGCTACAAACACCGGCGGCGGCGGCGGACAACTCCGCCATCAAAATCGGCTGTTCTGATCTCGTAGCAGCTTTCACTGTGAAACTGCTTCAACGTTTATTGTTCGTATTGACTTGTTGGCTGGAATGTTCCAAAATTACTTTGTGTCTGGCAAGAACTCTATCTATTATGCATTAACTATACGCATAGCACGGTGAATTTACTATCATTCTTTTCTGCAAATTATTTGTGGTTTGAAGGCCAGGCAGGAGAGCAAAACTGCTCTTAGTTCTACGGTCTTCCTTATACGAAATGCTTTGGTTCTATAATAAAAGCTGTAATCATATTACCGCTTTTGTTCGGTTTGCCTACAAATTTGGTGATAAAATTAAATGACATGGCTACTTTGGCTACATTTAGCTCGAGTTCTAGCTACTTTTCAAATCGACCCAACGGAAACCCTCGACAGCGTGTTCAGACTCGAACATTCCGGCCAAGAAAAAAGTGGATACCAGGTATAGGGCGTGACCATCCAGGAAAGCACATGGTCGCAGAGGACATGGCTCATGGAACGGAACGGCAGCATTTTAACTAAGTGCGACGTCGGGACGTTTCGGCTGACGAATCGTGCGACACCGACCCGCTATTGCCCCGTCAAGAACTTCCTGGTGGAAGCGCAAGAGATTATCTGACTCCGGCAACTCAAACTTTGCGGCGCTCAACAGGATAGCGCCGTGCTCCAGATCGTTTCAACTTTTAAGAGGGGAAAACGCTGTGGCATCAGACATGCCGATCATCATCACCGGCAAGGAGTGCGGCTCGCCTGGCTTGTGACGCTCGCGCTACGAGTGAACTCGGGTCTGCCTGATTTCATGCTAATGCGGAATAAAGTACATGCCACACATGTTCTAAGTGAGTGTCGTGCGTTATAGCAGAGGCCACCTTTCTTGCGCGCCGAGTGCCGTCAGTTTCGACATCGCCCTTGATATGCGATGTATACCTTGAATTACGTTCAACGTTCGAGATTTCTAAAAAATGGGTATGGCATAAATTGTCATGAACATACAACGTTATACTAAAAAAAGATGGCCCTCAAGTGCATAATTAAAAAGCTGCTAACGAGATTTTGTTAGCTATTCGCGTCATTGTCGTTTGAGTTGTTGTAACGTATTTCCGTTCGACAGAGAGTTCGTGTGCCAAAATGACAGGACTATGAGTGCAATAAAATTATTCCAAAAGATATGTGCTGCCTGAAAAAAACACACACTTTATATAGGTTATGTATATCTCTCTCACTATATTTATCATAGGTCTATGAAACATCAAGCAATTTTAATAAATAATTAATAATGACCATATAAAAAGCTCACTTCATGTAGTAAAATATTAACAATAATACGAGTAATAGACACTCACATTTCACTAGTGTTATGATTACCTTCTTTTGGCGCTCGATTGTTTTCTCTTGCTCCTGATCGTAGAGAATTTTGGCGACGGCGAACTTCATGTAGCGTGCCGTGAACTCGTAGCATTCACGCGACAGCGGAGGTAACTCGAACAGTGAGTACCGGTAGCGGTCGAAACGAAATCTACAACGGCGCATGCGCTCGACCGTGAGTGGACCCATCAGCTCCACCACTCGCCAGGCCAGGTAGTTGGCCACCACGTAACTGCATTCAGAAAGTATTCGTCAAATAGTGGTGTTAGGTTGTCCTCTTACAATATACTTTGTCATGTCTAAAAACAGACAGAACTGCATGGTTGTCGTTAAAATGAAGCGAGTTATGGCGTGCAACAATGCTTTGAGCCTCACAAGGTTCGACAAATCGTTTTATCGCACAGTTCGGCAGCTTGGAAAACCTAGGTTCATCTGTGCATCCCTCGACGATCTCTGACTTCAGATTGCTTCAGAAAGTTTTGTGCGACATGGAGGATGTCATGAAGGATTCTTCAAAGAATGGACATCAGTTCGAGATTCTGCTGAAGCTTCTTGTCGCACACCTGGAGCAACTATCGTCATCAGCTCTTCCACATGAGTGGGAAGTGCAAGTTATCAAAGTTATCAAATTTGTGACACAACAGCTTCAAGTTCTCCTCACCAAAGCATCAATTTACCAGCTGACTTTCTTGTGCTCTTCAGCCTTGTGTACACCATATCGCCACACGCATACAGATTCATCAGAAGTACGGCAAAACTGAAGCTTCCACATCACAAAACAATAAGACTCATTTGCGCTTCTTACAATGCTAGCCCACCCAGGGAGCAATAAGATAATGCTTTCCTCTCATATGCAAGGAGGCTGGCGTCAACACTAAAAGATCATGATGATTCTTTTGGCTGCATGCATTATGTGTCATGAATAAATGTGTGTCAAAAGAAAATTTATACCTGTTCTAAAGTGCATGAAATAGCTGTGCATTGTTATAAATTTAATGTGTTCGGCTATGAAGAGCCTGGTGAATTATTTCAAGCCTACGTTTTTTAAGCATCGTGAAAATACCCGGCAGTACAAATATTTTCTGTATCATAAAAGTCACAAGGAAAAAAAAATTATTCGGTCAAAACTGCATGTTGGAATGAAGAAACTTGTATCAGGTGAAGCCAGCTTTTAGGCTGATCTCACTGCGATGACGTCACGAAGCCCTGTTCAGGCCTTCTCTAGTTCTAGGTGGTGTTGGCTTGAACCGCTGGCAGGTTAGCGTTATGCTAGAATTCGCAGAACACAGCAGTGATTTCATGTATTTTAGATGCGAAGCAGCTTGAGGCCGAGTTCAATCCGGTGGCGGTGGTGGTGTGCGTCCTGACCACCCTTACTGCGCTTGCGCAAACCCTTTAAAAATAAAGAAACTCCTCTCCCTCTCTCTCCCCCTCGGCATCCCTCCCCGCGGCGACCACACCCCCCACTGCGCATGCGCGTCCCCTCCCCCCTCTCTCTCCTACGCTCCCCCCTCTCTACACTAGGCATCCCTCCCCGCGGTGTCCACACTCTCTCGCCTCGCAATGCCGACACAGGCAGCGTCTGCTAGCGAGTTTCTTGGTTGAAAAAACCGACTGCTCGCGCTGCACAACCGTTCACTGGCCACCCCGTATATACGGGCACTGGATCTTGACTTGCAATGTAGTGCCGGTGGGAGATTTCTCCTGTGCGTTGTTGAAGAATAAAAATTCGCAGCTTGCGCGTTCACTAAAAGTGGACTGCGGGTCTTTGTGTCCAATCGGAGTCTTCTGTCTCTCATGGCCCATTAGCGACTGGAATTTTCCAGTAGAAAACACCGGTCCATCACTGCGTGCTTTGCGCCTCCCCAGTTTTCTCTGCTCCGCAACACCGCGTGAGCGCCAGCGTCAACGCCGTCGCCCGCTGCTTTTTCCTTCACTGCTGCGTTCATAAGTATTGCCACGCGCGTTTCTTATTCTCGCGTTTGCTGTATTCGCTTTTCGCCCACAAAGACTGTGAGTAACGCTCGGCGCAGACCACGCCTTAGTGTTCGAGAACCTTCGCGATTATAGTAGATCGTCTTGTTAAGATTGCACGCCGGACGCGAACCGGCCAGTTTATTCTAGAGCTTACACGACCAACAGTGATAAGGCTAGAAAGTTCGACGCGCGCTGTATAAAAGACGGTGCGTCCCGACGATGATCAGTAGATCGACGGCCGACGCTCTGTTCGTCGCTATCAGTGTGCAGCCTGTATTACTTGCTGTAACTTGAGTTTCCGTTTTGAGGCCACAAGTTTGGCCTAATAAAGTGTTTCGCCTTGAAGACGTCGACAGCTCCCTTCGTCAACGTCACGAACACGTGACATCTGGTGGAGGTGCTGCTTAGTCCATGCTCCGGACGCCCCCGCGAGGCGCTGACCCAAGCCCAAGCCGCGAAGAAGACGACGTAAAGGATAACCCTGTTCGTCGCACCAGCCGCAGGCAGAAGGGACTACAGCCAGAGCACGGGCTCCTGCGGAAAAGCACCAGGACAACCAAGACATTGACCTCGACCGCAGGCACGATGACAACACCTGCGCAGCCTACACCCTTCCTGCTTCAGCAGCCCAGGAGCCGCCGAAATTCCGGGGGTCATCGTGCGAGGACCCGGAAAGCTGGCTCGAAGAATATGACCGGGTTGCTGCCTTCAACCATTGGAGCAATGAAGACAAGCTGAGGCACGCGTACTTCGCCTTAGAAGACGCCGCTAGAACGTGGTTCGAGAACCAAGAGTCGACCCTAACATCATGGGACGTTTTTCGAACCAAGTTCCTGGCTATCTTCACTAGCGTCGTCCGGAAAGAGAGAGCCGAAACTCTGCATGAAACCCGCGTCCAGCTCCCCAACGAAAGTGTCATGCTCTTCACGGAAGAAATGACTAGACTCTTCCGCCATGCAGACCCCGAAATGCCAGAAGACAAGAAAGTTCGGCTCCTCATGCGAGGAGTCAAACTGAAGCTTTTGCGGGACTGACGCGGAACCCTCCGAACAGTGTTCACGAATTTGTCTCGGAAGCGACGACAATCGAAAAGACCCTGTACATGCGTAACCGGCAGTACAATCGCCGTTCGACGCAGTTTACCGACATCCAAGGGCTCTGCTCCGCCGACCTGCGCGAAACGATCAGAGCGATCGTGCAGGAAGAGCTGCGAAAATTCTTGCCTCTATCGCAGCCTCATGTGGATTCCATTGCCGACGTCGTGCGCCATGAGATCCAGGAAACCCTGGGCGTTCCTCACCAAGCAGAGCCACAGCCACAGGCTATGAGCTATGCTGCTGCTGTCCGCCGTTCCGCTACCCCTCCCCGCCCTCGTCAAGACACCTCTTCACCGCATTTCCATCACCGGACACCACCGCCGCCACCATCGACGTTATACCGCCCGCCAACCGGCCAGCGCTACGCGCCAAGGAAAACCGACGTTTGGCGCGCTGCTGACAACCGCCCGCTCTGCTACCACTTCGGGGAGGCCAGCCACACCTACCGCCGCTGCCAGTACCGACAGATGGGGCTGCGTGGTTTCGCCGTCAACGCGCCGCGTCCACAGCCAGGTAAACGACCTCGGGACATCGATGACTACCTCACCGGAGCACAGTGGCAAGAGCGCCGACCTTCCCGCTCGCCGTCGCCCGGCCGCTACATGTCACCGCACCGCCGACAGTACACTGGCCCAAACCGGGGCCGGTCGCCTAGCCCGTATCTGGGAAACTAGGGGCAGCAACCGATGGAGATGCGGTTGCTGTACGACGAAATGCCGAAGATCCTGCGTGGCCGCCGAAGACGACAACGCGACGAGACCTGCAGTACACGACGCGAGGCGGACGAGGCTCTGCCGACGAAACCTCGCGGACCGAAGAGAACCTGACGACGCAGCATGTAAGCACCGCAACAAATCGACGCAGCCGTGATCCGACGCCGCGACCTAACCGCAACGCAAGGCGACGTACTAGCGACCTCGACGTTCTCATCGACGGCCACAACGTCACCGCTCTCGTCAACACTGGGGCCGACTATTCCGTCGTCAGTGGGCCATTCGCCACCAAGCTGAAGAAAGTAAAGACCGCTTGGAGTGGACCCGAAATCCGGACAGCTGGAGGCCACCTGATAACGCCGATTGGAGTCTGCACGGCGAGAGTCACCATCAATAACCGGACTTATCCTGCGAGATTTGTAATCCTACAAAACTGCTCCAGGGATCTGATACTTGGAATGGACTTCCTAAGTGACCACGGCGCCGTCATCGACATGAGGTCTGAGTCGATAACACTAACCTCAGACAAAGCGCTCCCGCCCCACGCAACGCCAGGGAACCATGCATTGAATGTGATAAAAGAGCAGGTGACCGTTCCGCCGCGCTCCAGCGTCATTATTTCCGTCGGCACCGAAAAGCCTGCGAACCTTGAAGGCGTCATCGAGGGCGATCAGCGCCTACTTCTTAACCATCAAATTTGCGTCGCAAGACGCGTCGCCGAATTGCGTGATGGCAAAGCAAAGGTACTGCTCACAAACTTCAGCCACGAATATAGGCACCTTAACAATGGTATGACAGTTGCCTACATCGAGAAATTCGTGGACACCAGCAATGCTTTCGCCCTCTCCGATGCTACCGAACCTGCTTCGACGAATCGAGGTCCCGGAATAGATTTCGACGTCAACCCGAGGCTCCCGAAGCACAAGCAAGACCAGCTCAAAAGTCTGCTCCTGCAATTTAAGGACTGCTTCTCGTCGTCGTCAAGAATTCGACAGACCCCAGTCGCGAAACATCGTATCATAACAGAAGAAAGTGTCCGACCAATCCGTCAGAGCCCGTATCGAGTTTCTACGCGAGAACGGGAAGCCGTAAAGAAACAAGTCGATGAAATGCTTCGCGACGACATAATCCAGCCGTGCAAGAGTCCCTGGGCGTGCCCCGTGGTGTTGGTGAAGAAGGAGGACGGAACCCTACGTTTCTGCGCCGACTATCGTCGCCTGAACAATATCACGAAGAAGGACGTGTATCCCCTCCCACGTATAGACGACGCCCTGGATCGACTCCACAACGCGAAGTACTTTTCCTTCGATGGACCTGAAGACAGGCTACTGGCAGATCGAAGTCGACGAGAGAGACCGAGAAAAGACGGCCTTTATAACACCAGACGGCCTGTTCCGAGTTCAAGGTCATGCCTTCCGGTCTTTGCTCAGCCCCCCGCGACATTCCAACGCGTTATGGATACTGTACTGGCCAGGGTTGAAGTGGCAGACTTGCCTTGTGTACTTGAATGACGTCGTTGTGTTTTCCGCAAACTTCGACGAACACCTCCGGCGCCTTGAAGCTGTACTTCAAGCAATCAAGACCTCCGGACTCACACTCAAGCCAGAAAATTGCCGTTTCGCGTACGAAGAACTTTTGTTCTTGGGCCACGTGATAAGTAAGTCCGGAGTACGCCCTGATCCGCAGAAGACAACCGCCATCGCTACATTCCCGCCACCCGCCGACAAGAAGGCCATGCGTCTATTTCTTGGCCTGTGCGCCTATTACAGGCGATTTCTCAAAAACTTCGCCCGCTTCGCCCAGCCACTTACTAACCTCACCAGGGCTGACGTCGAGTTTAAGTGGGAAATGCCACAAGAGGAAGCATTTCAAGACCTAAAACGACGCCTGCAAATGCCTCCGTTACTTGCGCATTTCGACGACCACGCCAAAACAGAAGTGCACACCGACGCAAGCAGCGTGGGACTCGGCGCCGTCCTTGTGCAGAGGACGGATGGACTGGAAAGGGTTATCAGTTATGCTAGCCGGTCGCTATCTAAGGCAGAAGCCAACTACTCCACAACAGAAAAAGGAGTGCCTTGCCATCATCTGGGCTACATCAAAGTTTCGCCCCTACCTTTACGGCGGGCCCTTCAAAGTTGTGAGCGACCACCACGCCTTGTGTTGGCTAGCCAACTTGAAAGACCCTTCGGGTCGCCTCGCACGGTGGAGGCCTGAGATTTCAAGAATTCGACATTACCGTCGTTTACAAGTCCGGGCGAAAACACTCCGACGCCGACTGCCTATCTTGTGCCCCCGTCGACCCACCGCCGCAGGACGACCAGGATGATGACTGCTTCCTGGGAACCATAAGTGCCGACGACTTCGCCGAGCGACAGCGAGCGGACCAAGAACTAAGGGGCCTTATAGAATATCTCGAGGGCAAGAGCACCACTGTTCCGAAGGTATTCAAGAGAGGACTGGCGTCGTTCTTCCTGCGAAACGGAATTCTCCTAAAGAAGAACTCGCCCCTTCGAGCCGAACACCTCCTCGTGGTTCCTGCAGCAGTGAGGCCAGAAGTCCTCCTGGCCCTACACGACGACCCGACGGCTGGGCACCTCGGTGTTTCCCGAACGCTCGCAAGGATACAAGAGAAGTACTACTGGCCACGCCTTGCCGCCGACGTCGCTCGTTACGTCAGGACATGTCGAGACTGTCAGCGACGCAAGACACCGCCGACAAAACCAGCAGGCTTTCTTCAGCCGATCGAACCACCTCACCGCCCGTTCCAGCAAATCGGTATGGACCTACTGGGGCCGTTTCCTACGTCGAAGTGCGGGAATAAATGGATCGTCGTAGCTACCGACTACCTCACCCGCTACGCCGAAACAAGGGCCCTACCTAGAGGCAGTGCCGCCGAGGTAGCGAAATTCTTCGTTGAAGACATTGTCCTGCGTCATGGCACCCCAGAGGTCCTCATCACCGACAGAGGTACGGCCTTTACTGCAGAGCTAACTTAGGCCATTTTGAGATACAGCCAAACAAGCCACCGCCGCACCACCGCCTACCACCCACAGACCAACGGCCTCACCGAGCGTCTAAACAAGACCATCGCCGACATGCTGGCCATGTACGTCGACGTCGAGCACAAGACATCGGATGACATCCTTCCGTTCGGGACCTTCGAGTACAACACGGAAGTGCAAGAAACGACGCAGCTGTCGCCGTACGAGTTGGTCTACGGACGGAGCCCATCAACGACGCTTGACGCCATATTACCAAACGTTACCGACGAGGAAAACATCGACGTCACCACCTACCTACAGCGCGCCGAAGAAGCCCGACAACTCGCCCGCCTACGTATTAACAGGGTTGCCAGGTACTGAGAGAGCAACCCGCCAAATTCAACCGCTATAACAGCCCAAAAGTAGCCAAATGCAATTTATAAAATTAGCCCAAAATAGCCAAAAAGAACAGTAATTATAGAAAAAGGTTTCTGTTTATTATTTTAATGCAGATAGAGTTTATAAATCAACAAAACAAAGAAATGAATCAAGATTAACAAATAAAAGCCATACTCTTAAAAGTGTCCGTGAAATCGACAAAGTCTACGTAATCTTGAAGGATGCCTGTCTGTTTATTGAGATATACATGTAACCGCCCTAAATACGAAACCACATGTCCCGTTTTTTGAGGTACAGAAAGTGTCTCCGTGTTTAATGGGTCACTTGCAAAAGGTGTAAAAGGTGGCTTCCCTCTCTAATTAATGTTTTAATTAAGTTCTAATTAATGTGGTGGCTTCCCTTCAAGTTATTTCTAACCAAAGGGCTCTGGTTACCAGGCTACCTTTTCAGACAAAGTTCTTTGGAGGAAAGCGGGGGCAGCGTGTATAGCTCTATGTATATTGTCACGTGGTCGTGACGTCGACGAAGGCAAAAGTCAGCGGGTCAAAGAAGAAACTGTTTATTTGGCCGAACTTGTGGCCGTGAAACGTAAAGTCAGATTACAGCTATGCACACTGGCACAGATAGCGGCGAACGGAGCGTCGGCCGTCGATCAACTGCCGAGCAGTGAAGTGCGTCGGCATTTATACCTGTGGCATCGAATATTCCAGCCTTATCACTGGCTGTCGCGCAAGCTCTGGAATAAGCTCGAGTGTTCACGTATTGCGTGCAATCTTAACAAAACGATCTACAATAATCGGGAAGCTTCTCGAACAAAGAGGCGCGGTTGGCGCTGAGCATTGCTGACAGTCTTTGTGGGCGAAAACCGAATACAGCTACTGTGAAAATTAGAAACGCGCGTGGCAATGCCCCCCTCTGAAAAAGCATCGTCCCGATGCTTAAAACAGAACACGGGGGAAAATGCATGCAACAATAAATAAATCAAGAAAGCACAATAAACAATAAGCACAAGCAAGAAAGTCCAATGAAAAAAGTAGAGTCCTCAGGTTCACTAACGCGCGTAAAATGGCTTGAGGCGCACGACATGGACAACTTCAGTCGCGCACGTCGGGGACAACCTCGTAGTCGAGTGTGCCGAGACGTCTAAGTACCCTGTACGGTCCGAAGTACCGTCGCAGAAGTTTTTCACTTAGTCCGCGTCGGCGTATCGGCGTCCACACCCAAACACGATCGCCGGGCTGGTATTCCACGAAGCGTCGTCGAAGATTGTAGCGGCGGCTATCGGTCGTCTGTTGATTCTTGATGCGGAGGCGGGCTAGTTGTCGGGCTTCTTCGGCGCGCTGTAGGTAGGCGGTGACGTCGATGTTTGCTTCGTCGGTGACGTTTGGCAACATGGCGTCGAGCGTCGTTGCCGGACTCCGTCCGTATACCAACT
This sequence comes from Rhipicephalus appendiculatus, assembly GCA_030522465.1. Classification (NCBI taxonomy): domain Eukaryota; kingdom Metazoa; phylum Arthropoda; class Arachnida; order Ixodida; family Ixodidae; genus Rhipicephalus; species Rhipicephalus appendiculatus. The sequence goes on along the minus strand of JALIZH010030599.1, from coordinate 34,933 downwards.
TGTATGGCGCCATCTGCGTCGTTTCTTGTATGGCCGTGTTGTACGCGAAGGTCACGTACGGGAGGATGGCGTCCCACGTCTTGTGTTCGACATCGACGTACATGGCCAGCATGTCGGCAATGGTCTTATTAAGACGCTCGGTCAGGCCGTTGGTCTGTGGGTGGTACGCGGTGGTCCGGCGGTGGCTTGTGTGGCTGTATCCCACGATCGCCTGAGTTAGGTCAGCCGTAAACGCCGTACCTCTGTCGGTGATGAGAACCTCTGGGGCGCCGTGTCAAAGGACGATGTTCTCAACGAAGAACTTGGCTACCTCGGCGGCACTGCCTTTAGGCAGGGCCTTTTGGCAGGGACATTTGGCAGCTGGGGCAGCGTACCGAGCGGATCCATAACGCTTCCACTTGTCTGTTCAGGGCTTTCCGGAGCAAGCGCGACAGTTTGCTTGAAAGCTCGTGGCCGAGCTACGTAACCGCTGCATCTTTCCTGTGTTACTGCACTGCCCTGGAAAAAGGCCAGCCTGCAGAATACCACGTGGCGCTTGCGTCACACCCTGGTATCTGTAAAAGGACGCCGGGCCACTGCGACGGACATTTGGCAGCTGGGGCAGCGTACCGAGCGGATCCATAACGCTTCCACTTGTCTGTTCAGGTTGGAACTTTCTCGATTTTTGTGCACTCCTTCAGTTTGTATTCTGCTGCCTCTGCTGCCACTGTAACTGTTGTTGCATGTTCTTTACCAACATTGACGATGTCGGGAGAACTTGATGCCTTGAAGCGTGAGTTTCGTAAAGAATTGAGGGAGATGAAAAATGGCATGGATTTCATCAACAAAGAGTTTGAATCTCTGAAATATGAGTGCACTGAACTAAGCAAGGAAAATGCCTCGCTCAGAGCAACGCAGGAAGCGCTCCTGCAAGAAGTTGAGGCATTGTAGAAGAAAGGCCATGAAAATGCATTGAGTATTACAGCACAAGAACAATACTCTAGAAGTAAGAATATTGAAGTCAAGGGGATTCCGCAGGTAGAAAACGAGAGCCTTGAAGGCATACTTGGCAAAGTGGGTGATGTGATTGGTGAACCGATAAGGAAAGGTGACATTGAAATTAGCCACCGGTTTCCTACGCGGAGTGTCGATTCTGACCCTAACATTTTAGTCGTTTTCAACAAACGCGCTAAGCGAGATGCTGTCGTTGAAAGGGCAAGAAAAAGTAGGTTCACTACATCGGACATCGGCTACACGAAAAAGCAGCCTGTTTATGTTAATGAGCACCTTTGTCCGCGGTTGAAGAAGCTGCTCGGGATGACCATAGCAAAGAAACGGGAACTGAACTGGCGCTTTGCGTGGGCTAAAGGTGGCAAAGTTTTCGCGCGTCAAACGGAAACATCACGCATTGTGCGGATTGCATGTGAATCTGACCTAGAAAAAATGTTCGACCAAACGTCTACTAGCTAATCGCACACTTGTGAGTGCCACTTTCTGCATTCTACTTCCTTTTTCATAACTATGCTCCATAAATTGGATACTGCAAAACATGGCGACTATCTGAAATTGTTACACTGCAATGCGCAGTCCGCGAGGAATAAATACGATGAGTTGACATTGTTTTTTGATGCATTTTCTTTTAAGTTTGATGTGATAATGATATCAGAAACTTGGTACAAATGTGATGACGACGTGCTTCGCGTTCCCGGATATCAAACTTTCTTCTTAAACAGGCCGACACGTCGTGGTGGAGGCGTACTACAGCTGGTATCGAATGAACTGTCATGCGCGATGCTACCAGAATTCTCCCTTATAACGCCAGACTATGAAGTTTTAAGCGTGTAATGTAAAAAATGTTTTCGTTGTTTTGTACCGCCCACCAAACGGAAATACCGAAGCATGCTTTCTTTTTCTCGACAGGCTGCTAAGTTTCATCTGCCTAAATGATCTATACCTCGCGATAGGTGGTGACTTCAACGTCAACCTGTTGCAAAATACCAAATGCGCGCGTGATCTGCAACCTATTCTTCAGTCCTTTCATTGTAGAAATATGATAACACCTACGCGCCTTACCAACACTTCTGATAGCCTCATTGACCTTTTTATAACAAACTGTACTAACGAAGACACGAAAGCAGGTACTATCATAGCTGACATGGGTGACCATTTGCCAATCTAGATGTTCTGTCCATTCAGTGCAGCTTCTGGGGGGTGCTCGTCACTCCAAGACTTTTGTTGCCCAGGAAATAAACTATAAAACGCTAAGCATGTTCCGTAGTGAAATTGGAAACGTAGATTGGACAACTGTGTTCCAATGTAGTGACCCTGACAGAGCATATAGCACGTTCCTACACATTTTGAAAGGTGTCTATGAGAAGTGTTTCAAGTTTAAAACCATTCGAAAATCCGCGAAAAATTGCAAACCTTGGCTTAATAATGAGTGCGCAGTTATGATACGCAAAAAAGAACTCGCTATATAATAGCTTTGTCAAAACTAGGGACCCAAGTAAGTTTGCGGCATTCAAGAAATATCGCAACCAGGTAACAAGGTTCTTGAGGAATACTAAAAAAGTTTATTTTGAAAACCTTTTCAGTCAAATAAGTGGTCGGAGTGACTTACTTTGGCGCGAAATTAACCAGTTGTTAAACCGCAACAACCGCCAGACTGATGAGCTTGAGCTAATACATAATCACAGGACTATAAAAGGCGCAGAACTTGCAGATAAGTTTAACGATTATTTTACAAGTTTGGAAAAAAGTGATTTTAATATTGCCGCAACTGAATTTCTAGGTCCGCGCAATGCACATACAGCTTTCTTTGCGCCCACAACGTCAGATGAAGTCTTTGAAACTTTTATGTCCTTAAAAAATAGCAAATCGCGTGACATAAACGGATTACAGATAAGACCGATAAAGTTTGTAGCTGACATCTTATCACCTGCACTTACTCACATTTTTAACCTTTCAATATCTGCTGGAATCTTTCCTCAGGAAATGCAATATGCGAAAGTTAGCGTCATTTTCAAATCTGGAGACAGAAATGTATTCTCGAATTATCGGCCCGTGTCTGTTCTCCCCGTTATATCAAAAGGATTGGAAAAAATCATTTGCAAAAGAATTACGTCTTTCTGTGATAAGCACTCGATCATAACGGCGCAACAGTACGGTTTCCGTGAAGGAATGTCTACAGAACTTGCCCTACTAACACAAAAGGAGTTAATCTTGAAGAGTTTTGAAAATAAACAATTTATGTTGGGTATCTTTGTTGACTATTCTAAGGCGTTCGACCGCCTAAATCACCGCAATTTATTTACAAAACTAGAGCATTACGGATTTCGTGGCACTCCTCTTACATTCTTAATTTCGTATCTAAAGCACAGAAAGCAATGCGTTGCCATCATGGCTGAACAATCTACTCTGAAAGAAATAACTCAAGGAGTACCGCAAGGTAGCATACTAGGGCCCATACTGTTCAATATCTATATCAATGATGTAACAAACATTTCTAACGACGCTAACTTTATAGTTTATGCAGATGACACCAGCATTTTCTTGAGATCAAGCGATATAAATACTCTCTCGGTCATCTCTAATACTGCACTAAAACATTTGGCCGAATGGAGCTCTGTTAATTCACTAAAACTGAATACAGCAAAAACTAAAGCGGTCCTTTTCACCCCGCCTCAACGAAATGATTTTGAAGATTTCAGATTAGAGCTTGCATCTGATAGTATAGAACTTGCATCAAACGTCAAAACCTTGGGCGTTGTTTTCAATAATCATCTTACTTGGAATGATCATGCAGAACATATCGCCACACGTTTAGCGAAAGCCTGCGGGGTGCTCTGTAGACTGCGCTATACTTTACCGCGTAGCTTTAAACGCATGATTTATAACACCCTATTTTGCCCTCATTTAACGTATTGTCACTTAGTATGGGGTGATACTACAAAATTCAATTTACATAGGTTGAGTGTGCTTCAAAAAAAAGCAGTTCGCCACATAGCAAATGCTCAGTATGACGCCCATACTGGAGAGCTATTTTCCACCCTTAAGATCTGCCGGCTTGAAAATTTCTATAATCTTAACCTCGCTCTAAAATGCCAAAAATACTTCCGATGCAACAACCATAGTTTTTTGTCGCTATGCAACCTGACTGTACCCAAAACTATCTCGTATAACATCAGGGAAAGAGACAAATGACTCATACCTTTCTCGCGCACGAAATATGGAATGAGCAGCCTGTCATACCGTGTGCCATGCTTGCTCAATGAATTTGAAAGAAATGGCATTCGCATAGGTAAATCTTCAAGAAATGCAATAAAGCGGTATGTGGTTGAGCACTTGCCTTCAAAGCAGTAGAGCGCGTCACGCCACCTCTATAAAATAATTTGCGAGTTACATATTATGTTCTAATTTTTTCAGTTCTTTTTTGAAGTTGAATTATACACATGCTTTATTTTTTCATTAGCATCGTTGTGATGTTTATATATGCATGCATAAGTATTTATGAGTCTTTATAGCGCATACAAATTTTGTATGTCTCATTTGTGTAAAATAATCTGTGTACTTTCATTATTGTACATTGATTCCGTATTTCCGCTTCAATGATGCACTATTTCATATTTTTAACATCTTTTGTTTGCTCAAACGAACTGTATGTTTCATAATTGTCATGTAGTAATTTCGATGTATATCTTTACTTGTGTTGACTACTCTGCTACATATGAGAACTAGAAATGTTTAGTACAAATGTAGAACTACAGCTGTTTAGACGCATGGTACGTTGTTTTTTGGCTGTCAGGAATTGGGGCAAGGACCTTTGTCAAGCTGCTAGATAGCAGCTTTTTTGTTCTTGTCCTCGTGTTCATTATCTTGCTGTAATGAATGCCAAATAAAAATTGATTGATTGATTGATTGTTTCGGCGTAGCGGGTGAGGTAGTCGGTAGCTACGACGATCCATTTATTTCCGCAAGTCGACGTTGGGAACGGCCCCAGGAGGTCCATCCCGATCTGCTGGAACGGTCGCCGAGGAGGCTCGATCGGCTGAAGGAAGCCTGCTGGTCTTGTGGGCAGTGTCTTCCGTCGCTGACAGTCTCGGCACGTCCTTACGTAGCGGGCGACGTCGGCGGCAAGACGCGACCAGAAGTACTTTTCCTCTACTCTGGCGAGCGTGCTGGAAAGTCCGAGGTGTCCAGCCGTCGGGTCGTCGTGTAGAGCCTGCAGGACTTCTGTTCGCAAGGCTGAGGGCACTACGAGAAGGTAGTTGGCTCGAAGTGGCGAGAAATTCTTCTTTAGGAGAATGCAGTTTCGCAAGAAAAACGACGCGAGTCCTCGCTTGAATGCCTTTGGAACAATGGCGGTCTTGCCTTCGAGGTAGTCCACAAGGCCCCTGAGTTCCGGGTCGGCTCGCTGTCGTTCGGCGAAGTCGTCGGCACTTACGGTTCCCAAGAAGAAGTCATCCTCCTGGTCATCCTGCGGCGGCGGGTCGACGGGGGGCGCGAGACAAGCAGTCGGCGTCAGAGTGTTTTCGTCCGGACTTGTAAACGACGGTAACGTCGAATTCTTGAAGTCTCAGACTCCATCTGGCGAGACGACCTGAAGGGTCCTTCAGGTTAGCTAGCCAACACAAGGCGTGGTGGTCGCTCACAACTTTGAAGGGCCTGCCGTAGAGGTAGGGGCGAAACTTTGACGTTGCCCAGATGATGGCAAGGCACTCCTTTTCTGTCGTAGAATAGTTGGCTTCTGCCTTGGATAGCGACCGGCTAGCATAACTGATAACCCTTTCCACGCCGGCATTTCTCTGGACAAGAACGGCGCCGAGTCCTACGCTGCTTGCGTCGGTGTGGATTTCCGTGTCGGCGTGTTCGTCGAAATGCGCAAGTATTGGAGGCGTCTGCAGGCGTCGTTTCAATTCTTGAAATGCTTCGACTTGCGCCGTTTCCCACTTGAATTCCACGTCGTTTTTCGTGAGCTGAGTTAGTGGCTCGGCGATGCGTGAAAATTCCTTGACGAAGCGTCTATAATAGGCGCACAAGCCGAGAAATCGGCGTACGGCCTTCTTGTCGGTGGGCGGCGGGAAGGCAGCGATGGCAGCTGTTTTCCGTGGGTCGGGGCGAACTCCAGACTTGCTGATGACGTGACCCAAGAAACGAAGTTCCTCGTATGCGAAGCGGCACTTTTCTGGCTTCAGGGTGAGTCCGGAGGCCTTGATTGCTTGAAGTACAGCTTCAAGGCGCCGGAGATGTTCGTCGAAGTTCGAAGAAAACACAACGACGTCGTCCAATAACACGAGGCAGGTCTGCCACTTCAAGCCGGCGAGTACAGTGTCCATAACACGTTGGAACGTCGCAGGTGCCGAGCAAAGACCGAAGGGCATGACCTTGAATTCGAAGAGGCCGTCCGGTGTGATAAAGGCAGTCTTCTCTCGGTCTCTCACGTCGACTTCGATTTGCCAATACCCGGTCTTGAGGTCCATCGACGAAAAGTACATCGCGTTGTGGAGTCGATCCAGGGCGTCGTCTATGCGTGGGAGAAGATACACGTCCTTCTTCGTGATTTTGTTCAGGCGACGATAATCGACGCAGAAGCGTAGGGTTCCGTCCTTTTTCTTCACTAAGACCACGGGTGACGCCCATGGACTGTTGGACGGCTGAATGATGTCGTCGCGTAGCATTTCGTCGACCTGTTTCTTAACGGCTTCACGTTCACGTGTCGAAACTCGATACGGGCTTTGGCGGAGTGGGCGGGCGCTTTCTTCTGTTATAATGCGATGTTTAGCGAGTGGAGTCTGTCGGATCCTTGACGACGACGAGAAGCAGTCCCTGAATTGCAGGAGCAGGGCTTCGAGCTGGCATTGCTTGTTCTTCGGAAGGCTCGGATTCACGTCGAAAACTGGTTCGGGACCTCGATTCGTCGAGGCAGGTTCCGTGGCGTTGCTGAGGGTGAAGGCGTTGCTGGCGTCTACGAATTCATTCATGAAGGCGACCGTCGTACCAATGTTGAGGTGCCTGTATTCGTGGCTGAAATTTGTAAGCATTACTTTAGCTTTGCCATCATGCAGCTCGGCGATGCCGCTTGCGACGCAAATCTGACGGTTAAGAAGCAGGTGCTCGTCGCCCTCGATGACGCCTGCCAAGTCTATCGGTTCTTCGCTGCCGACCGAAATGATGACGCTGGAGAAAGGCGGAACGGTGACGTGCTCATCTATCAAATTTCAAGCATGGGTCGCTGGCGTCGTGTGGGGCGGCAGTGCGTTTTCTGAGGTTAGGGTTATTGACTCAGACCTCAGGTCGATTACGGCGCCATGTTGACTTAGGAAGTCCATCCCGAGTATCACATCCCTGGAGCAGTGTTGTAGGATTAGAAAACTGGCGGGATAAGTCCGGTTATTGATGGTGACTCTTGCTGTGCAAACACCGGCCGGCGTTATTAGATGACCGCCAGCGGTCCGGATTTCAGGGCCTTGCCAAGCAGTCTTCACTTTCTTCAGCTTCGTCGCGAAAGGCCCACTGACGACGGAATAGTCGGCTCCAGTGTCGACGAGAGCGGTGACGTTGTGGCCGTCGAATATTATGTCGAGGTCGCTGCTTCGTCGTCGTGCGTTGCGGTTGGGTCACGGCGTCGGGTGACGGCTGCGTCGATTTGTTGCGCTGCCTCGTTGTTGCGTCGTCACGTGTTCGTCGGTCAGCGACGTTTCGCCGGCAGGGCTTCGTCTGCTTCGCGTCGTGTTCTGCAGGTTTCGTCGCGTTGTCGTCGTCGGCGCCCGCGGAGGATCTTCGGCATTTCGTCGTACAGCAACCGCACCTCCATCGGTTGCTGCCCTTAGTTTCCCGGACACGGGCTAGGCGACCGGCCCCGGTTTGGGCCAGTGTACTGCCCGCGGTGCGGTGACATGTAGCGGCCGGGCGACGGCGAGCGGGAAGGTCGTCGGGGTGTCCACTGTGTTCCGGTGATGTAGTCGTCGATGTCGCGAGGCCGTTCGCCTGGCTGCGGACGCGGCGCGTTGACGGCGAATCCGCGCAGCCCCATCTGTCGGTACTGGCAGCGGCGGTACGTGTGGCCGGCCTCCCCGCAATGGTAGCAGAGCGGGCGGTTGTCAGGGGCGCGCCAAACGTCGGTCTTCCTCGGAGCGTAGTGCTGGCCGGCGGGTGGACGGTATGGCGTCGGTGGTGGTGGCGGCGCTGTCTGGCGGCGGAAATGCGGCGGTGCGACCTCTTGACGTGGGCGTGGAGCGGGAGCGTAGCGTCGGGCTGCAGCTGCGTAGCTCATGGCTTGCGGCTGGGGCCGTGGCGGTTCAGAGGTGCCCATCGACTGCTGGATTTCCTCTCGAACGATGTCTGCGATGGAGTCCACTTGCGGCTGCGGTGAGGGTAACAGCTTGCGCAGTTCCTGCCGCACGATCGCTCGGATCGTTTCGCGCAAGTCTTCGAGAGCATAAACGGCTGGGCTGTCTTGACTCGTTGGGCGATTGTACTGGCGGGTTCGCATTTCCAGCGTCTTCTCGATCGCTGTTGCATCCGACAGGAATTTCTGGACGGTCGTCGGCGGGTTCCGCATCAGCCCAGCGAACAGTTCTTGCTTGACCCCTCGCATGAGCAAACGGACCTTCTCCTCGGGCATGTTGGGGTCAGCGTGCCGGAACAGCCGCGTGATTTCTTCCACGAAGATCACCACTTTCTCATTTGGTAGTTGCACCCGTGTCTCCAGCGAAGAAGCGGCCCTTTCCTTGCGGGCGACGCTCGTAAACGTGCCCAGGAATGCGCCGCGGAAGAGATCCCAGGTTTGAAGTGCTGACTCGCGGTTCTCGAACCAGGTTCTTGCCGCGTCTTCCAAGTAGAAGTAGACGCGACGTAGCTTCTCTTCCGTGTCCCAGTGGTTGAGGCTGGCCACTCGGTCGTACGTCTCCAGCCACGTCTCCGGGTCTTCAAAAGATGATCCACGGAAAGTCGGTGGCTCCCTTGGCTGCTGCATCACGACCGTTCCGGGAGTTGGTGCAGTGGCTGCCATAGTTGTCGCAGTAGTGGTCGTGGCCTTGGACTTTCGAGTCTTATCCGGTAGGGGCCCGAACTCTGGAGGTAGCCCTTGTTGCCTGCGGCTGGTTCGCTGCTCAGCGTCGGCGTCGATGTCCTTTTCACGGAGTGGGCTCGGCTCACGGCTGGAGGGGGGCGTTCGGTACATGGACCGGGAAGCACCTCCACCAGATGTCACGTGGTCGTGACGTCGACGAAGGCAACAGTCAGCGGTTCAAAGAAGAAACTGTTTATTTGGCCGAACTTGTGGCCGTGAAACGTAAAGTCAGATTACAGCTATGCACACTGGCACAGATAGCGGCGAACGGAGCGTCGGCCGTCGATCAACTGCCGAGCAGTGAAGTGCGTCGGCATTTATACCTGTGGCATCGAATATTCCAGCCTTATCACTGGCTGTCGCGCAAGCTCTGGAATAAGCTTGAGTGTTCGCGTCTTGCGTGCAATCTTAACAAAACGATCTACAATATCAGGAAGCTTCTCGAACAAAGAGGCGCGGTTGGCGCTGAGCATTGCTGACAGTCTTTGTGGGCGAAAACCGAATACAGCTACTGTGAAAATTAGAAACGCGCGTGGCAATATGTAGTAATTTCTCCGCTGGCCTTTAATGGTTTTTCATAAGTGCGGAGAACACTTTAGAGGCCCGGGCTGTCGTTATGCCAGTCTGTCGTCGTCTCGTGTCGCTTGGCGTCACGCAGGCAAAACTATGTATACCATAGCCATGTATAGTATAGCCATGTGTAGCAAGGAGTTCTGAGAGGGAAGTGGGGTTGAGGAGGAGTGATGTGTGGGAGAGGAGGAAATGTACTGTCCTCGTATGCTGCGATCTCATGTCGCTTGGCATCGTGAATACAAAATTTTGTATAGCATAGCCTTGTGTAAAAAGCGTGCGGGAAAAGAATGTGAGGATAAGAGTGAGTTATGAGAGGATGATTATGAAGGCAAGAAAGAGCGATGAGAGTAAAGCATAACACAGCCATGTATGTCGTCCCACATCCACGTATAGTGTGGTATAGAAAGGGTGCGGGAAATGGAAGTGAGGGTGAGAATGAGAAAAAAAAGAAGGGGAAGGGAGAGGGTGATGTAAAGCATAGCCACGTATGGAGTCACGCAGGAAATACCGTGTATAACATAGTTATGTGTAGTATGCTATAGTAAGGGTGCGGTAAAGGGGAGCGAAGGTGAGGAGTGATGCTAGGGTGAGGAGGATGGGAATGAGAAGGGGAGAGGGTAAAGCATAACACAGCCAGCGTTGTATAGCATAGTCGTATGTTGTATAGTATAGCAAAGGGTAGGAGAAGCAAGGGCGAGGGGGAGGGAAAGGACGAGGGTTAGAGCATAGCATAGCCGTGTGTAGTACAGTATAGCAAGGGAAGGAGAATGGAAGTGATGGTGAGGAGGAGGGAAAGGAGGAAGAGAGGGATAAAGCACAGCATAGCCATGTGTGTCGTCACGCAGGCACAATACATGTCAAGCATAGTAAAGTAGAGAGAGGGTTCGGGAAAGTGAAGTGAATGTGAGGAGAAATGAAAAGAGAGGGAGGGTAAAGCATAGCATCGTTATGAGTCGTACAGTATAGCGAGGGGGGAAAGAGAACAGAAAGCGATGGGGAGTGATGTAAGGGGGAGGGGGAGGGAAAGAATGATGGGAGGGTAAAACAGCATAGCCATGCGAAGTACCTTATATAGAAGGGGAAACATAAGTAAGGGGGGACAACTAGGGAAAGGAGTCGGTGGTAAACCATAGCATAGCCGTTTATAGAACAGTATAACAACTGGGTGGGAAAGTGAAGTGAGGGTGAGGAGGATAAAAAAAGAGGAGGGGGAGGGTAATGAATAGCGTATATTCGTGTGTAGTTGATTGAAGAACAGTGCGATTCAGAGAGGCCGACATAAGTGTCAAAGCGAAATATAGCTCTTAGACTCATTGAACCTTTGTTCATTGTGCAAAGTGCATTCATAAAGAGACTGCCTGTCAAAGACCACCTAGTGGTGGAAATACAGAGAAAACCTCCTATCTATAGAACTCGGGTAAATCGAATCATCATTTGCATAGCACTGTTTTCGAATACGACAATGCTTTAACGTCAATTAAAATGAAGATCTACAGCCAAATCGAACAAAATTAGCCGGAGCATTTGATACATCAAATACATCGGACAGCATGAAACGGCCCAAGAAGTCGGCTGTCGCTCACAAGAGGCTGTCTTTTCCACGGGGAGGGACTTTCCCGCGTGTCCTCGGGTGACCAACTGACGTATTTTTGCGAAATCGATATATGCGGTTTGACTACCCGTAAAGGCGATAAAATGAATTCTCGAAGAGAAATCTACTGTGCCTGCTTTTAAGGGCGTCGGATAAAATGACACCAAGATTTTCGCGCGCATCATCGACGAGACTTCGAACATCTAGCTATGTATACGCTACAAAAATATAAAGGAGTACTGAGAGGTACCAACAAGCGAAACAGGCGATATTCGTAACCATAGGCATGCGCAGGGTTCACCTTAAGGGGAGGGGGGCGCGAAGGTTCGTCGCAGTGCCCCCCCCCTCCCTATTATGCCAACGTATAGGCCCCCCCCCCTCCTGGGGCACGCCTATATTTGTAAGTGCACCTGTTCGTTTCTCCAACCACAAATGCACCCGACCTAACCTCACCAACCAACCTTCGCAACTCCATGTTTCGTTTGTAAAAGTTCGCCGTTCTCTCTTTTCTAGCGATCCTTTCTCATGAAACTTGTATCTCCCGCTACGACTGATTAATACAGAGAAAGAATATGGGCGTTGGAGGGGGGGTAGCGATTGACATTTCGCGATAAATATGTACCGGTGTGCTAGAGCACTGCACGGGCTCGGGCCTGCCCGAAAACCCGGGCCCGGCCCGGCCCGTGGGCCGGGCCGGGTAAAGTAGGTTTCACGGCGGGCCCGGGCCGGGCTCGGGCCTGAAGCTGGGCTTAGGGCCGGGCCCGGGTTTGAGGTGGCGGGATCGGGTCGGGCCGGGCCTGGACTTTTCTCAATTCTTAAAGGGATAATAAAGAGAAACACCGAATCGATTTAGACTGATAATGTGTACTCTGAGAACTCGAATGTCATTCATTTAACTACCATAAGTAAAAAATCAAGGTCAATGTTCCATTTTAGAATTTCGTGCTGAAACCTCCGCGCGTGGCGTCATGGATTTCAAACAGCATTCGTCGTATTTTGGGGGGCACTGGCTCTTCAAAATTTCCTGTAACTTGGTATGTTAAGTCTATGGGCCACTCAAAGGTCTATTTACTTAATTTTTTACCGATTAGGCCCCAGTAGACGCCGTCAGAATCTATGACGTGACCACTTCTGCTGCGCGAATTTCAAGGTGGCGTCGCCACCCGCACTTCCGCGCTTACCAAGAGTCTTGTCACGGCGAGCGTGGTTATTTTGGAATTGTAAAAGAGAAATTTACTGATAATAGAAAAATTATTCTTCTCTTTAGTGTCCCTTCCAAAGGCGTTGCGCATACATATATGTTTCACATTTTATCTCGAAACAATGCTTCTTCAATGTGGGGCAACCTATTTGGAGTTCTATGTTGGACAAGTACTGAACTTATTTTGCTTTTTGCATATGGGGCTACTTGATTAATTGAAACGGGCGAGCTACAAGTAAATAGACCAGACGCTTATATATAGTTAACATCTGGCTATTCTGGGCTTTATTCGCATTCTTTATTATTTTGTATCCCAAGTGTTATTCGGCAATCACGGTAATTAATTAATATAATAAAAGTTAGAACTTATCATCGCAAGAGCTCTAAAGCTGGGAAACGACCTTGAATATTCCAGCCCTCCACTAAAACGAAAGGACTGCACGGAGTCTCGTTACATAGAATCCCTATAAAGATTTTAATTTTACTTTCCGTGGCTCCGTCATGGATCCCAGTGGTCATGTCACGCGAGATGGACATGCACAGCCAGGGGCGTAGCCAGAAATTTTTTTCGGGGGGGGGGGGGGGGGGGGCAGCTCCTTGATTTCGGGAGGGGCACCTCCTTGAAATGGTCATTTTTCGCTCTGCATGCCATGGCGAAAAAAATTTCGGGGGGGGCACGTGCCCGGTGTGCCACCCCCTGGCTACGCCCCTGTGCACAGCCTGCTTTGTGCGCCCACATTGCTTTCGTCTGAGCTTTCCTCTTGTTCCGCTATAGCAGAGGTCTCAAACTCGCTTCAGCTGCATTCACGAAACTCCCTAAAGGGCCAGGACAGTGGGTTGGAGGGGGCGAGGTTGGGGGAATAGGTTGTACGAAATGTCACCTAATTTTGTCATTTGAAAGACCTTTCCCATATCTCATATATCGGTCATTTCTGAAGGGTATTTGTTGGCGAGATTCCAACAAAATATCTATACACCTATCTCCAAAATGACTAAAATCTGGACGCTGATTCATAAATATAGACTTTTCTTTCACGGTTATGTATCAACGCGTGGTGGACGCATGGGGTGTCTCACAAGAAAATGCTTTAGACCTGTCATGTCTATGTAGCTTAAGGACGTACTTATAAAGAAAAGAAACTGGGACGAAGGCAGTCGTGTGTGGGCCGCGGGGCGCGTGTTTGAGACCCCTGCGCTATATAGTGCGGGAGATACATGATACAGCCGCAGCAGCGTTGGAATGTGCAGAAAAGATTTGTAAGCAGGGCTGCTTACAAATCTGCATCGTCCATCTACATATCTGCACTGAAGTCCGCTAAAGATAACTTTCTTACTAACGTTTTACCGTCTATGTTACAAACTAACGCAAAAAAATTTTGGCGAGTCATTAATCCTCTGTCCGACAACCATATATCTTTGATTGAGTCATCCGGTAACCAAATTAGTGAAGCGCATTGCGCTGCTGTTCTTAATGAATCTTTCATCAAAAACGTTTCCGTAGATAGCTGTAATGAATTACCTAGCGCGACTTTACACAATTACTCACCCATGTCATCAGTAATCATTGAACCTCTTGGAGTTGTACGCCTCATTGAATCACTTAAGAATGATTCGTCTCCCGGTTTTGATGGTATTAACACAAAGTTTTTGAAAAGTACTAGCGCTTACAGTTCCATTATACTAACTAAAATTTTTCAACAATCAGTGGATACTTCTGCTATTCCTAGTCAATGGAAAATCGGGAAAGTCGTTCCACTCCATAAATCTGGTAATAAAAATTCTTCAACAAATTATCGTCCTATTTCTTTAACTAGTATTTGTTGTAAACTACTCGAGCATATAATATTTACAAACATAGTCAATTTTTTAGAATCAAATTCATTTTTCACGTCAGCACAACATGGCTTCCGCAAAACATATTCATGTGAAACGCAGTTAATATCCTTCACTCTTCACTTGCATCAGATTCTTGATAAAACATCGCATGCCGACTGCATTTTTCTAGATTTTTCAAAAGCATTTGACAAGGTTTGCCATAGACTGCTGCTTCACAAACTACGCCAACTAAATCTTGACAAAAACCTATTAATGTGGATTGAATGTTTTCTCACTAACCGATCACAATTCGTTACGGCAAATGGTCGCAATTCTTCTCGCCAAGTTCATTCCGGCGTTCCGCAAGGCTCTGTCTTAGGCCCTGTGTTGTTTCTCATTTATATTAATGACCTCTCATCAGTTATATCGTCTAACATTCATCTGTTTGCTCACGACTGTGTTATTTATCGAGAAATTACTAACGATAATGAGATTAACATATTGCAGTCTGACCTTAACGCTGTATCTAACTGGTGTGAAAAATGGCTAATGGACCTAAACATTAAAAAATGTAAAATCATGCGTGTATCGAGAACCTCCACTACCTCTCCTCTTTACTTTCTTAATAACATTCCTCTGGATTCTGTTAACTCTTATAAGTATCTTGGAGTTCACATAACGACTAATCTCAACTGGTCACCTCATATTGAATACATTATTAACAATGCTAACCGCATGCTTGGCTATTTACGACCTAACTTTTTTTAATGCTCCATCTGACTTAAAACTACAACTTTATAAGACACTAGGGTAAGGTGGGGCAAAATGAGACAAACATTTGAAAATAGTGAATATTTATTTTTATTTCACTCTTTACCCTTAAACGACAATGCACAAACTTTCCTTTGGGTACAAGGTATGTGCTACATAAATATGACCATGTTTCCACTGTTAAAAAGTTTATTTTAAAAAGAAATAAAAAATGCACCAGATGTCTCATTTTGCCCCCAACCTGCGGGGCAAAACGAGACAGTGTGAAAAAAAATTTAACCCTTCAGTTTTTCCAGTAGAAGCACTTGAAACTAAACTCCGTGGGCCCTCACGCAGCCTTCATGACCTCAATCCACGCATTGAATCCAGACAGAATCCGGTGCTGTTCTGCTCCAAAACTCCTTGCAGATCAAACACCACCAGTCTTTCTTTGTGCTATTGTTGTATTTTGTTGAAAGCTTGCACTTCAGTGGATTATTCAACGATTGGACGCTAGATATATTCTGACGCATCTTCTTCGCCTCCTTTTGCCGTTTTGGTGAAGAACTGCACGGGCGTTTCGTGGCTTTCAGCTTCGTCAGCCGGGCTTCGTGAGGCGATGAATTTAAAACTGTGCTAGATTCGAATTTTCTAGCACAAATTTGGCATTGAAGGAGAACTCGATCGCGAGACGTGTTTGTGAACGGCTTGACTTGGAGATTCTTCCAAATTTGCGTTCGCCTCTTAGAGCATCCTTGGGAACGCGGAAAAATCTCGATGCAGCACGAATGGAGTGGGTGTCCTGAACAGCAGTCAATGCTTTTTTACGTCGTTTTCCTCCCAGGAAGCTTTATATGATATTCTCTTGTGCGTCCGAACCTTCCTAAACAATATAATATAATATATAATGAGTGTAAGTAAGTGGTTCACTTAATGAGACACTCTATAAGGCAATTCAATGCCTTTTTGTCGCGTTTTGCCCCCCCTCACATGCCCAAATTCAAAAAAATTTCCGCTTTGGCCCCGCGCACCAAGTGAACTGAAATTTTGGTGGTATGTAGCTAGTAGTACATAGTAACAATATAAATACTTACGCTGTTGTACTGATGCCAGAGTAGCTTCATACACGGATCCGAAAATTTGGCCGAGAAGAATTTCGCCCCTTTTTGACGGGTCACAAGCACACTGACACCAGCCGCGTAATTTTTCCCACGCGACCGCTGTGAGCAATCATCAACTTTTACACATAAAAAGGTGGACAACTACCAGCACCTCTCGCTGAAATATAGAAACAAAGAAAAGTGGTTTCTGTATTAGCTATAGAGGACGGCAAAGCCACAATGTCGCGTTTTGCCCCGTGTCTCATTTTGCCCCGCCTTACCCTAATACGTTCTAAACTAGAATATGCTACAGCCGTGTGGGATCCCACCTATGATAACCTAGTAACTTCCCTTGAACTTGTCCAGAATAACTCCGTTCGTTTTATATTCTCTAATTATAACAGAACCGCGAGCATTTCAACTATGAAAACTTCCCTTGCACTCCCTTCTTTAACATCTCGTAGAAAAATTTCCCGTTTAACACTATTTCACAAGATGTATCACCATCCTTTCCTGCATGACCAACTACTTCTTCGCCCACAGCACATATCCCGCCGCATTGATCACCATCACAAAGTAGGCATCCCTTCATGCAACACAAAAACTTTCATCAATTCATTTGTGCCTCTTACATCAAAGGAGTGGAACAGACTTCCCGGTGACATTGTTAGTATTAGTGATAACACATTGTTCCGTAATGCGTTAGCTAATATTGTATAATTAGGATTTTTGTTGCATTAGCTAACATTGTATAATTAGGCTCTGTGATGTATTAGCTAACATGTACTAGTATATAAATGTTTTAGCTAACATTGTATTATAAGAGATTTATTTGTACGATCTAACCGTATACACTGCATTTTGTTCAACTACCTTTTTTGTAATAACCCACCCCCCTCTCTAATGCCATTTGGCCCTGAGGGTATAATAAATTAAAAAAAAATAAAAATAAAAAAAATAGCATAGGTCCATTAAACAAGGCGTCGGGCAAAGTATATTTGCTTACGAAATGTCTGGCTTGAAAAAATACAATAACGAATGCCGTGCCATGTGATGTACCTTTATCTCGAACCATATGCATCCAACGAGTAGGCGTCGAAAAGCTTATTCGCGCCTTTATTACCAAACTGGAACAAACCCCGAAAATAGATCGACATCTCTTCGTCCACCTCCTGTCAGTCGTATGCCTGCGTAGTCTGCGTAGCGACAGAAATGAAGCGATGAGCTGGATGTTACTTGTGCAGAAGTCCGCGGAGACATCCTACACTCTAAGAAAAAAAGGACTAAAAGGGGTAGGGAGGTTAGTCCTTTTGGGGATCAACTGATTTGCCACAACCAATAGTCCTTTTGGGGATGAACTGCAAGGAGATAAACAGTTAGTCCTTGAAGGATTAACTGCAAGGGGACTAAGGGTTGCTCCTGTGAGGACTAATGGTTACTCCTGTAAGGACTAACAGTTGATTTTCGGAAATGGTCCCTGACAGAGCAAATGTTACTCTCGTAAGGACTAACTGTTGACCCTCACAGATGATCCTTGGGAGAGCAAATGTTACTCTCGTGAGGACAAACTGTGGATCCCGAGAAATCATCCCTGGGAGAGTATCCGGATAAATTGTTAATCCATTTGAACAATCTTTGAAGGGACTGACGAGTAATCCGCTAATCATTCCCCGGTGAATGACCTGGCCATCCTCACCAGACTGACATGATAGCTTAGGTCATCTGCGCTTTACTCAGCACTACATCCATGTATGTGTGTAGAAACGAAAAATTGGAGAGATCAATTCAGGGCTAGAAACATTTATTTTTCCCAAACAGTGCGCCACGTGCACCAGCGGTACTGGCCGTCGGCTGCTGTTCACCTTGATGAAGCGGCACAGCAGGTTAAACGACCGGTGAGTTTTGCTCGCCCAGTTGAAGGCCCAGTGCTGAGTCCGTGTCGCTTTTCGCCCTTCTTCATTTGTGCGCTAAAAAGTAAAACATGAATTACTAACATGCCCAAGCATACGCTCTTGCAGTAGAAGGCCTCCTGACCCCAAGTGTACCGGAGTCAAGTAAGAATACCCACATAATCTTCGTTGATACGGAGAAGGATGTCAAGAGAAAATTAGAAGCAATTCATCTTAGTGTCAATTGTTTACTAGCTATTTACCAGGTGTATGCAGTCGCCGACCGTATTGCTGTCGTGATCAAGTTTGTCAGGGCGCATCTTTCGAAACAGCAGTTTCCCTGCGGATCGTTGCTCACTCTGCGATTTCAAAATGAAATCGGCATCTCGTTCACACTTGGAACTCGAAAGGAAGATAAAGTAAAATCCCCTCAAACGCGCGAGTCGAAGCCGCACTACTGAGGGAGAAAAACACCCTGCAAAACTATCGGCTATTTCACTAGACAGGCGAAGCATCTAGACCTTACAAAAACGCTTACGTAAATTTAATTAACGCATTGATTTTTGTCCACACACCGTACTGTCTTTAAATTAAGCGTTCAATCACTTTTTCTGCTGATTGTAACAAGTCTATATTGGACGCCGCGTTTTTATTGAAAAATGTCCTTTTGAGTGTCAGTTAAACGTGTTCTGAGCCAGTCAAAAAGGAATTGATGACTATCTATTGACTGTACTTACAGAGTTTTAATTGAAACAGCTTAGGGGACTGGATATTCAACCACTATTGCGTCCAGTCAAAAGCATCTAGTGTGCAAGCGTGTTTCGCAATTGTCACAAATGATGGCTAAGTTCTTGTGCGATCCCGAACGGAGGCTATTGGTGACATTTCGTGAAAACATGATACTTAACTAGTGCGTTTTGGAAGTGGTGCCCCGTTTATATGCGTTAACTGCTTTCAATGGATTCTTTTAAGTACTTGCAAGCCATAATGCTGATCATATTCTAATTTGCTTTGTCAAACTTGAATGAAATTATGTATACCAGCTTCAAGATTTTCCCTATCGAGATATTTTAGTTGCGCGGTGACCCTTCAATTCTTCAAAACACCTTCAACAACGTAAACACTTGGCGAGAAGCGGCAAATTAGGACACGGGAAGAGAAGTCACGTGAATGACACTGCATACGCTAGCAGCAGTGATACAGATCGCCAACGGTTTTGATTTCTTTATTGTGTTAGTTGCAGATGACCCTCGTAGTTCTATCAAGTGTTCCAAAAAAAAGAAAAACACGATTAACATCTATCTTAATTCCTACGAAATGCCATCATTAAGTTGGTGGAGCGCCTGCTTTCGAAAAACTGGGATGACTCTTACCTGCAAGAAATACAAAAAAAATCCTTTTTGTTCTAAAAATAAAATAGCTAGAAGAGCACGACTTTAATCACGTAAACACCAATGATTACGCAATCACACGCTCATACAACATGCTAAACCATGCCGCACAGTGCCAAGGTGATGAAAATGAAGAACTTACCTTGAGAATTAACAGAGGCACGAGGTTTGATAGTGATCACACTTCAAGGTGACGGCGTCCATTCTTGAAGCTTTGCAAAAAGATGCTGCGAAGGAATCTTACACGTAGGCTGGGGTGTCCATTTCTTCGCAGGAAACTTCCCTTGTGTAGTCCATTGAACAGCCGTTCCACAGAAACGCACTTGCATGCGCGTCCACAATTGCAGCACATGCAGCGAAGTGTTTTTCACAGCTGCGTTGATAGTCTGCGTAGATAGCGGCACGCGCTTTCCACGAAATCAGAGCAAGAAAGGTCACAAGTGATGAACAAGAACCGCACTCGTGACTGCAGTGAGCGATTCTGAAGAAGAAAGTGCGGAGCGGATGGATACACAATATACGCGCTGAAATGTCTGTTACATTCGCACGATTGTCCCCGCTAGTAAATATTTTGAATTGGTGAACTAAGTTTCAAGTCCTCATAATTGGCGGTGCAGCATTAAAACCCTGCAAATTAATTGTTTCTCGCGGTTTTTTCTTGATCGCAACAGTAAGCGGGCTGACGAGCCTTGCCATCAGTACAGTAAACCTTTGAACATGCATTCGCCGCATTCCGCAGGACCCCGCCGCGTGCAACCAGCACCCCGACAAAGTAGAAAGGCGAGTTTCGAAACAATAGGGTGCACCTGGCGGAGAGCCATGACCTTTCAAAGGCTGCTGAGCCGTGCTCCCAACAAAAGCTGCAGAAAAAGCGTCTTTTCTTCCCTTCAACCCCTACCCGAGGGTGTGAGCCATTCGTCCTCCCGTTAGTCCTCCAAAGTTGCACACGACACGCCCTTCAGCGCAATTGGTCCTCTGGTGGACTAACGACACGCTTTGAGGACTAAAGTTGACGTTACTCCCCCCTCGAGCTGGTTTTTTTCTTAGAGTGTAAATTTGCTCCAGTGGTGGAAGTTAAAAACAAACACTGGCGACGCCTTCACAATTCGTAAGGCAGATGTACTCCCTTGTGGCTAGCGCAAGCAGTGCGAGAAACTTTAGCGCGGCACGATATGTGATGCAACAGCGCATGGCGTGCTTAAAGCCGGTATCTTTTGATAATTAGATTTTCTGCATAATCACATGTGAATAAACAAGCTGTAAAATATGCCACAAAACACTGCTATAGTGTATATACTAGCAGTGGTGTGATAGATGAACAGAAGGCTATGACAAACATTTTCCTTCTTCCTTTCAGCAGCTTATACGTATTTCTAAAAGTACACGTGGTACGCGCGGTTAATTATAATTTTTGTTTAGGTTAGTGCAGTGACAAGAAAGTAATGAATTTTGATATCTTTCTCTATTTCTCTTGCTGTCGCAAGGTGCTATTATGTTGAAGACAAGCACTACATATCCAGAAGGGTGCACGATTGGCTTTATCGTTAGAGCATGCTTTAAATTTTAATAGACCACAATGTTAACAACGGGAAGAGAGCGCTCTGTTCCTTGTGTCCTCTCTGTATTGAAACTTGTGTCCTCTCTGTATTGCGCTCTGTATTGAAACTGAACTCTTGCTGCAAATCACTTTCCTTCATACGGTATCTGCTGCCAAACACTCTTGATGGACCCCATGGTTGATGTTTCGGCCCCCCAGAACGGGAGCATTAATTATTCGCAATTATTGTGAACAAGGCTTCCATTCTCGGTCCCGCAACGTCAACGCCTTTTTATTTTCTTGTGGTCGGTGTCCGCGTCTTTTTATTCAATGATTCTTCCCGGCCAGACGGGCGTCCGTCGAAGCCTTGATTGCATCCCTATAGTATTTTACAGAAAAAAGTGGGTACAGTGCGCCACTGCCAAGCAAACATTCATTGCATCCAGTATATCAGCTCAGCTGTTTCCACCGTGAGCCCATTTTACAATACCGTAGGTTAAACTATATTTGTTAGCGATGCATGCACCACCAAAGCCTATATATTTGCAAGTTGCAACTTAAAACACCTTGTCGTCGATTTCGTGTTCGGGCAACACCACCTATATTATTGGCTCGGGCCCCTGTCGGGCCCGATCTGCGGTCGGGCCGGGCCGGGCCGGGTAGGCGAATTTTTTCTTCGGCTACGGGCCGGGCCCGGGTCTCGCTTTGAGTAACCGGGTCGGGCTCGGGAGGGTAAGTTTAACCAAGTCCCAGGCCCGGGCTGGGCCCGGGCCGAAAATGCCGGCCCGTGCAGTGCTCTACGGTGTGCTTCTCGTTCTCTCCCATCGCTATTTACGTTCCTTCAGATAAATATGTTTTGTGTGCATGTGTTCTTTCCGTGTTTCAAAGCCGCTAGGCTAAGCTCACGTCTTGACGGAAGCGGAGCAAGGTGGCAAGGGCAGAACGGAGACGATCGTCACAGCCGGTGAGATTCAGCGTGTCTTGAAGCATCGCACAGGTCAGCCCGACAGGGTCAACAGGGTGGCGAAAGAGCAGGGTAAAGGAGGGGGGGGGGAAGAGTGAGAACAGAAAACACGAGGAGGAGGCTGCACTCCGCAACTCAGTTCAAATCACCCGCTGCACTTGAGCCAATCACTTTAAATCAAAGACTGCGTGCGGAACCACGTTTAGCAAAAAAATAAAAATAATAAGAAAGATAAATAAGTTTGCCCCATGGTTGTATAATTATAATGTTTGTTGATATTATGTGTGTTTATTACTGCTGTCAGTCATCGACTGGGGATATATTGCAACGTGCGTGATCCAATCACTTCAAACCAAAACCACACGGGCGGAACTACGTCAGTAACCAAAGCGCAGCGAGAATGCATGAAAGGAGTGAGGGCCTTTCGCGGTGAACTTCCGCGCTGCGGCGCTGCCATGCAGGACCCGCAAAAGAGTACACTCCAGCTCTACCGTACATACAAAGAGGCCATTGCCCCGGAATCTTTGTACAACAGTGGTGGAAGTGGGCTACTGTTCGAAGCGCGCGCGGGAGCGCTTCGCACGCTAGCATACCGCAGCCGCTTCGAGCCGAACATCGATTCGACTCTATGTAGAGCGTGCGGAGCGGAACAGGAGACAGTGGAACATTTGGTGCTGCAATGCCACAAACTCTCACCCCGCCCGCCAGATGCCACTACACTCCCTCAGGCGCTGGCCCTGACGGACAGAAACGCAAAGGCCGTTGCTACCACAAAGACAAGGCTCCAACAGTGGTGGAAGTGGTGCCAAAAGTGAACTCTACTTTGTGCTCTCGTTCTTTTTCCTTTTCTTTTTTTTTTATTCTGCATACCTAGGCTAGGCAACACCATATGTGTTCACCCGATACGAAGGGCAAAGCCACAAATCATCATCATCATCATCGCGGGCTTTCTCCGAGGTGGAAGCAGCGTCAAAAGCCAACATTGCGGTAATTTGGGCAATATTTAATACTACGTCATTGCAACATAATACTGCAGCGACTCACCGCATATAGAACACGTTTGTGTGTTGTGAAGCGGGGATTTTGTATGCTTCCTTTTTTTGTATATCTATCTATCTATCTATCTATCTATCTATCTATCTATCTATCTATCTATCTATCTATCTATCTATCTATCTATCTATCTATCTATCTATCTATCTATCTATCTCTCTCTCTCTCTCTCTATATATATATATATATATATATATATATATACACGTTTAATCGCATGTTGCATTTTTGTTCAGGCAGCTGTTCAACTTCTAGAGAAAGATTGGGGGGTACTTGTTACTTTTATGTTTCATATAGTGGTTTTGGGACGTTAATTCCCAACAATTATTATTATTGTTAATATTCGGATATTGGTACAGCATTTTCTATAATACGTCTTTTGATGCACACAGCTGGGAAATAACGTAAGTTTACTTGGCATTGCTTTTCATTCAAATGTCAGAATTTTAACACAAGCGTTACACTCGGTGAACCTTGTTGTACGCTACCTCAGAAGTGAAAATAAGCCAAAAGTATTGCGGTCGTTTGGCCGTCTCTACTCTTTCTTTTGTTTTCTTTACGTCTCCCGATGTGCTCTGTTCATAAGTTCATAATAATATGGTGGAGGCTAACGAATTGTCGAATTAAGCGGTGTGCATATGGCTAGAAAACCACTGGTGACAATGAGTAAAATACTCGTATTGGTAATGAAGCGGTCACTGCGCGTAAGTATTTCAGCTGACTGCGCGTGTAATTTATTTTTTTTATTACTCTTAATTCTTAGATGCTTGATGCTATTGGCCGATTAGACGTGCGAAAAAGTTTCTTTTCGTTCCTTCTTTGTGCCTGTTGACTTTGCGCGTTTTTACGAACGCACCAACGTTCTCGAACTCTATCACTGGAACTAGGTCACGCTGATGCCGCTTGACACACGAGTTTTTACAAGCTTTTGTTGCCCCCCGCGCTAACACAGCGCTTAAATATGGGTAAGCTCTATTCCCCACCAAATTATTAAAGCTAAGTAGACTTCTAGTGCCCTGTGCGGAAACTCAGCGCAAAAAAACAACAGCGCGTAGCAGACTCCCCTCGCATTCCGCGCGCTCCCCGAGCGCGGAAAGCCTACGGGTTCGGTGCAGCAGCGGCGCGGCGCGGCATTTCGCCGCAAAAGTCTCACGCGGGAGCCGGCTGAGCCGGCGCTTTGGACACTCGCTATGTTTAGCATGAAAAAGAAGAAAAATGTCCGGACGGCGCTGCCGCGTTAAGTTTGTCCCGCGCTTGTGTATTTGCGGTGTTTCTGCATATTATCAGTGGTCATCTTCGTTGTTCGTCGTCGGTTGGAGATCTATCGCGTGCCGGATGGAACGCGCGGCCAGAAGTGTGCCTACATTTTGTGTTTGTGTCCTCTGGTGCTTCGTCGTAGCGGTCGTAGCCTCAACGGACTCGTAGCTTTGTCCGCGCTCAGTGCTGCGTGATCGGCGTGCTTACCACGTTTCTTGGATGCACCTACTGATACAGTCCACGACCCAGTGCCTTCTCTGACGACGACGGCGATTGTAAAGCACAAGCGGTCGCCCCAGCGGATACGTAGGTGAGTTCAAGAAAGTCGCCAAATTACGTAACTATGTGACCTTATTGCATGGCGACACTCATGCAGGTAAGGGAGCCCGGGTGGCGTGTTCACACAGCAGCGATGATTTGCAAGAACAGGTGTCTGATAGGCAAGTATGGATTGTGCTCCAGGTAGTATATTTCTTTTTCTATGTTTGTTTTACCCTTCTAGTGGTTGCTGTGTTTCAAGCCTTGTGTTGCGCCGTTCTTCCTCGGATGTGTTCTTCGCGAGATCACGTCCGCCGCGGTGGTGTAGCTGTTACAGTGCTCGGTTGTTGACGTGAAGGTCGCGGGCTCTATCCCGGCCGTGGCGGTCGCTTTTCGACGGAGGGGAAAAGTTAGAGGCCCGTGTACTGTGCGATGACAGCGCACGTTAAAGAACACCAGATGGTCTAAATTTACGGAGCCCTCCACTGCGGCGTGCTTCATATCGTGGTATTGGCGCGCAAAACCCCAAATATTATTATCGCGAGATCATCGGGTGAAGCAATTGATCGTGCAATAGCCTCTCGCCTTTAAAAAATTGGCCTGGTTTCGAATTTTTAGTTTACTGTTCGCCCCGTACAATTTCTGTGAGGAAAATGCCACGGTAATGATGAATAACGTGAAAATCAAGTACAAAGCAGTAGATGGAGGCGCAGATAGACAAAATGCTTGTCAAGTTGCTCAGAAGCGTAGGTATCTCTAGTTGCGTCGCCATCTGCCATGCTGCACACACTTTAGCCATGACAAATAGCATAATTGCTCTATGGTGGGGCTGGGCAAGGTCAGTACGCGCAGCACTTGGTTCAGGGGTTTCAAACTCACTTCGACTGCTGGGCTGCAGTCGCCAAATTTAGTCTCATTATTTAGTTTCCCAGAAATTCAAGGACAATGGAAAAGGGGGGCAGTAGAAAGTAGGGGCGGGGGGGGGGGGAGTGAAAAAAACATTTTGGCTAAAATTTCCATTTCACGATAGAACGCATTTATTTACAGAATAACCCACCAACCCAACTGCCGAGCAGCACGCCTGCCAGCCGAACATCCGGAGTGACTTGCCCGTGTCTGTGTGCAGCTTGACACCGCCTACCATGTGTCAGCCTCGGTCACCATCTCCACGGCCCGGCAATGGCTTTCATTTACGCCCCCGGGAAATTAGCCAACAGGTGAGGTTTCTGGACATACTGCTTTTCACGTAAGATTACCCCGCACCTCCACAACAATTGCGACGATGAAACGCGTTTATTTACAGAATGGAGAATAAATGCAGAGGCGTAGGACTGTTTGTTTAGCTGTTAAATATACAAAACAGTGAAGTGAACAGCCCAATATGGGACACCAAAACCCATCAGCAATATAGCACCGAAATCGAGGCGCCGATAGTGAAGTATCAAGTCTTTATTTTCAGGTTGTGTTTAAGCATGTGGTGTCCACGTGCGGTACCTTACAAAAATGTCTTAGACTGGTCTTGCTGTGTACTTCTTGGACATGTTTTCTCAATAAGTGAAAAAAAATAGGGGACAAGGACAGTCTTACGTAAGCTGGGCTGCTGGCTAGAATACACAAGCCATATGCTTGACCTTTGATTTAGTCGTGCAGGAAACTTAAGGGAAGGCAATATATTTGTGCTGATCATTTTATGTGCTAGTAGTAACAGTAAGTGTGCATATTCAATTGTAAGCTTAATTGGAAGTAGTACAGCATATATATATAAATCATCATTGACAGAAATGTGTGCCAGTTCAGTTAAGTTTATTAAGCTAGTGCATGCCTTGCTTGTTGCTGTATTTGCCTGGGAAAAAACGATGTCAATTATTAGTCCTGCCATTACATGTCTTTGATGAACCAAACATGTTCTATCTTATACCAGCTCTTTTAATAGTTAAGTAGCACTATTGCAGAAGCTTCTTATCATAAATGGTTTAGGCTGTGATGGTGTATCAATAACATTACTTGATTGTGTGGTACTGTAGTTATCGCTTTCTTTGTGCTTTGCAAACAAGCATGAAGCCAAAAGGTGGGTCTTACTTGCAGTATTCACAACCAAGAGGTTCATTTAGGGAAAGTGGTTACAGTGCTGAATTAGATTATGCATTTGTTAATTGGAGAATGTCATTTCTGATATGTCAACACGGATCACAGAATTCTGGACATTGCGGTTACTGATTTTGTGGCATGCCAAGCACTATGAAATTGGACTGACGAAACAAGGGGAATGGATTAAGGCCTCGTTGTCCTTGTTAGACACAACCTGCCAATGCAAACAGTTAATGAAGCCAAGGAAGGCATAGGGGAGATTATTTTAGTTTTTAACTAGCTGTAGCGTGGTAAATATGACAAATTGAAAGGAATTAAAGTAAACGAAAGAGACACTTGCCGTTGCCATGGAATGAATCTGAAACCTCTGGGTAGTGCATCTGATGCTCCACCAATGTGGCTACGACAGCGGTAGATGTCTCATCTATCCCAGAACCTCTATGTGTTTAATCCAAAGACTACATGCTAGTGCCACTTGTGGCCATTGGTAGCTGGCCAATGAGCCCTCGCATGCTACCCGAAGCCATCAAGTCTGCCTTGACGCGACCCTAGCGATGAAAGGACGAAAGAAGCGTAGTGAATTCAGGGCTCATTGAATTAAACACACTTGTAGTGAACAGGACGAGGTATGCGTATGAATTGACTTTAGTGCAACAAGGTTGATTTTTTGAAGAGCTTAAATCTGGGCATGTTGGCAAAACATACCCAAGATTTAAAAACATGCAAGAGCAGCAGAGGTGACAGAAAAAATAAGTGTTCAATCTCTCCTGTACCCTCTGGTGTTCTTACACTTCTACAAAATCTTGAGTTATCTTGAAATCTTCAGATTCATGATGAAATGCCATAAGGTTGGCTCATTACAAACCATTGTGCACATAGAGCACACAATAATTTATTTAATATTGTGATGAGAGTGCTGATGGAGTTTTCTAGGCAAATTACTTTTAGCAAGCTGCGTTTTTCATTAGTTTTTTAGTACTCAAGTGCGGGCAAGCTTGACATAAAATCCATAGCTACATTTCTCTGCAAAATTCATTACTCCACTAATACTTGCTTTAATGCATCCTGAGCTCATCATTCAAGGTCAAATTTTGGTATATCAACATATACCTGTGTTTAACTATCATGTTTTCATGTACTACTTGCGTACTGTAAGGCCTCTATTCTGCAGAAGCTGATGGAATGTTTTTTGTGCATGTACCCAGCGCAGACAACTGACCATTCAAGGGACTGAAGCAGTGGACAGCTTGCTGTGAAAGATCGGAGCATTCTTCTTTAGGTCTGGACAAGCCCATATTAAGTGGTAGGTATTTGTTTTCATGTCTACAAATGGGCAGTTCGGCCATTTTTGACCAATCTAGAAGTGAAGTCGAGAAGGTAGTTCTTGGCTTGTTGCTACATAATGTGAGGAAAACAGGGCACACTTAGACAATGATGGAGTCAGCAGCATGACACAAGCTGTATACATAAATATTTATTTAAAACAGCAGGGAAAGTTACTTGAAAGATGTGACGCAAAGTTAGAAACGAGAAGAAACAAGAAGAGACAGAAGGAACGCCAACCAATAAACCTAGCACGGCAAGAAGCAAAAGTGATCAAGCGTGCGTAGTCCTCAGCCTGAGTAGAAGGTGAAACAGACTGGAAAGGGCCCTCTGTAGAAGAAATGAAGCTTAATAGTACATTTTGTTGGGCCAGTTAGTGTATCGTTACTTGAAAGACGTGCGCTTGGTTGCTTTTGCTTGCTGTGCTAGATTTATTGGTTGGCGTTCTTTCTGTCTCTGCTTCTTTCTTATCGTTTCTAACTTTGCATCACGTCTTTCAAGTAATGATTTCAAGTAGTGAGTGGCAAGAAGTTTACTTCACAAATCATCCTATCAGTGTGCCCGCACCATCAAGTGCACTCGCAGGAAACGTAATGTAGTGGCTACATGCATGAGATTGCTCATAATCTCATGAAAATTGCTGGTTGCTTTGACGTATCTGTTGTGTTTAGTGCCCCTCAAGGACTTCTCAGCCTTTGCAAAATTAGTGTGCTTGGGAAGAAGCCACCAGTGATGTGCTGAAACAAACATAGATCTAAGTTCATTAGATGTCCTGATCACCCAGTGTATCTGATCTCATTGAGTTGTGGCAAATTCTACAGCGGCCACTCTATTATATAACTTAAGGATCATTTGAGAGAGCAATGAGGAAAACACAAAGGCAGGGCTCTAGCCGTGCTATTCGACTCATGTGGGTGTCAACATGAATTGGATGAATTTGACAGGATTGTCAGAAATTAAAAAAAGTTAGTCCCGAGATACTTCAAGCCGAATGGATTCAACATTGTGCACACGGTGTGTTTGTACACTATCTGTTAGTTTGTGCGAAAAGGAACTTTCATTCCTTTGAGCCGATTTCAGATAGTTTGCTGTCATGCCTGTGTGACATGTGCACTCACTTCACCTATTTCTGTCCATATGCATTTTTCTGCGGTTTCAAATAAACATTTGTTATAGTTAGCACTGGTGCCGTGTTGCTTTCTCCGTCTCAGTCTAAATGTGCACTATTTACTCTTACTCACCCATTCGAGGGACTTATTGCACCTATATTATGAGGAGCTCCAACACAGGAAACAGTATGTAATAGCAAGTGCTTGTCATATTGCTCAAACAGTTGCGCAGTTGGGTACACTTCACGCTGCTGTTCTGGGTCACCTAAAATGTGGCCGGTTGGATCAGCGTGATGTGACTTGTACCCAAAAGAAATGTCTTCAGAAGGGCGCTCACCATTTACACACTTGAGCTCAAATAAAGAGCCAAGTCTTTTGCACTTCATTACAGCCTCTACAATGAAAATCTCACACTTTTTGGACAAGTTGCCTCAGTGGTCACTTGAACCGATCCTGTCGCACTCTTGTCACCTTTGAATGAAGCCAGCTTCTTTTCCGACGAGCCCGGGAACTCACTAACACTGCTAGTGAAATCGCCCCCATGGCAGTGATTTGGTAAGCACGTTTACAGCCTCGCAGGCCTCTGTGGTGTAGTTGTCAATGCAGTCAAATTCATTGTGCTTCATTGGTTCTCTTTACACAGCCCCTTTAAAAGTGTGTGACTGCTCCTTTTGGAGAATAAAGTCACTTTTTTTTCCTGCATTCACTACACAAACCCCTAGACAACAAATTTGAAACATAACTTACTTAGATGTGGTATGCGTTGCCCTCAGAATGAAGCCCAATACATAGAGCGAAAAATTTTTTCCAGAATGGTGGCAAAAAATACACTCTAAATTTTTAATGATATATGATATCAATAGCTTCAACAGTAATGAGAAGTGGGTGAAAGCATGCCTGAAGCTATGTCCTGTTAATGGCTGCAGCCGACTGCGCTTTCATGTGGGACGGCCACTCAAAGATGGACAAGAAATGACTCAATAGAACCTGATTTCTTGTGTCACTGTCTCTCATTGAGATGCCTTTTTTCATTTCCTTTTTTTATCATATATTTTTCAGTCCTTCCTCAGTGAAAGTAGGCTGATCAAAACTGAAACAAGTGAGAACGTTTTTTTCCCCATCAAGCTGTCCAACTAAACTTTTTTCAGTGTACAGTTCCATTCTTTATGAAGCATTTCAAAAACTTTTCTACTGAAATATTGTCACGTGGTCGTGACGTCGACGAAGGCAGCAGGCGACGTGTTTAAGATGAAACTGTTTATTAGGCCGAACTTGTGGCCGGTAAACGGAAAGTAAGATTACAGCAATACACGCTGGCACTGATAGCGGCGAACAGAGCGTCGGCCGTCGATCAAACTGAACATCGTTGGAGCGCGCCGGCTTTTATGCATCATGCGTCGAACATTCTAGCCTTATCACTGGTCATCGCGCAAGCTCTGGAATAATCTCGAGTGGTCGCGTCTTGCGCGCAATCTTAACAAAACGATCTACAATAATCGCGAAGGTTCCAGAACAATAAGGCGCGGTTTGAGCTGGGCTTTGCTGACGGTCTTTGTGGGCGAAAACCGAATACAACAAAAGTGAAAATAAGAATAGCGCGTGGCAATGCCCCCCTCTGAAAAGGCATCGTCCCGATGCTTAAAACAGAACACGGGGGAAAATGCATGCAATAATAAATCACAACAATAAAGAAAGAAAGTACAATAATTAAGCAATAAGCGCAGTCCTCAGGTTTGCTAACGCGCGTAATACGGCTTGAGGCGCACGACATGGACGACTTCAGGTCGCGCACGGCGCCGTTGAGAGTTCGTTATGCCGTCCGGGACGACCTCGTAGTCCAGAGCACCGAGACGTCGAAGCACCTTGTACGGCCCGAAGTATCGCCGAAGGAGTTTTTCACTAAGTCCACGTCGGCGTATCGGTGTCCACACCCAAACGCGGTCGCCGGCCTGGTATTCCACGAAGCGTCGTCGAAGATTGTAACGGCGGCTGTCGGTCGTCTGCTGATTCTTGATGCGCAGGCGGGCGAGTTGTCGGGCTTCTTCAGCGCGCTGAAGGCAGACGGTGACGTCGAGGTTTTCTTCGTCGGCGACGTTGGGCAGCATGGCGTCGAGCGTCGTTGCCGGGTTCCTACCGTAGACCAACTTGTATGGCGCCATCTGTGTCGTCTCCTGCACGGCCGTGTTGTATGCGAAGGTCACGTACGGAAGGATGGCGTCCCACGTCTTGTGTTCGACGTCGACGTACATGGCCAGCATGTCGGCGATGGCCTTATTTAGACGCTCGGTCAGGCCGTTGGTCTGTGGGTGGTACGCGGTGGTCCGGCGGTGCTTGTGTGGCTGTATCCCAAGATCGCCTGGGTTAGGTCAGCCGTAAACGCCGTACCTCTGTCGGTGATGAGAACCTCTGGGGCGCCGTGTCGAAGGACGATGTTCTCAACGAAGAACTTGGCTACCTCGGCGGCACTGCCTTTGGGCAGGGCTTTTGTTTCGGCGTAGCGGGTGAGGTAGTCGGTGGCCACGACGATCCATTTATTTCCGCAAGTCGACGTTGGGAACGGCCCCAGGAGGTCCATCCCGATCTGCTGGAACGGTCGCCGAGGAGGCTCGATCGGCTGAAGGAAGCCTGCTGGTCTTGTGGGCGGTGTCTTCCGTCGCTGACAGTCTCGGCACGTCCTTACGTAGCGGGCGACGTCGGTGGCAAGGCGCGGCCAGAAGTACTTTTCCTGTACTCTTGCGAGCGTGCGGGAAAGTCCGAGGTGTCCCGCCGTCGGGTCGTCGTGTAGTGCCTGGAGGACTTCTGGTCGCATTGCTGCAGGCACCACGAGAAGGTAGTCGTCTCGAAGTGGCGAGAAATTCTTCTTTATGAGAACGCCGTTTCGCAAGAAAAACGACGCGAGTCCTCGCTTGAATGCCTTTGGAACAATGGCGGTCTTGCCTTCGAGATACTCCACAAGGCCCCTGAGTTCCGGATCAGCTCGCTGTCGTTCGGCGAAGTCGTCGGTAGTTATGGTTCCCAAGAAGAAGTCATCCTCCTGGTCATCCTGCGGCGGCGGGTCGACGGGGGGCACGAGACAAGCAGTCGGCGTCGGAGTGTTTTCGTCCGGACTTGTAAACGACGGTGACGTCGAATTCTTGAAGTCTCAGACTCCATCTTGCGAGACGACCTGAAGGGTCCTTCAGGTTAGCTAGCCAACACAAGGCGTGGTGGTCGCTCACAACTTTGAAGGGCCTGCCATAGAGGTAGGGGCGAAACTTTGACGTTGCCCAAATGATGGCAAGGCACTCCTTTTCTGTTGTGGAATAGTTGGCTTCTGCCTTGGATAGCGACCGGCTAGCATAACTGATAACCCTTTCCACGCCGGCAGTTCTCTGGACAAGTACGGCGCCGAGTCCTACGCTGCTTGCGTCGGTGTGGATTTCCGTGTCGGCGTGTTCGTCGAAATGCGCAAGTATTGGAGGCGTCTGCAGGCGTCGTTTCAATTCTTGAAATGCTTCGACTTGCGCCGCTTCCCACTTGAATTCCACGTCGTTTTTCGTGAGCTGAGTTAGTGGCTCGGCGATGCGTGAAAATTCCTTGACGAAGCGTCTATAATAGGCGCACAAGCCGAGAAATCGGCGTACGGCCTTTTTGTCGGTAGGCGGCGGGAAGGCAGCGATGGCAGCTGTTTTCCGTGGGTCGGGGCGAACTCCAGACTTGCTGATGACGTGACCCAAGAACAGGAGTTTCTCGTATGCGAAGCGGCACTTTTCTGGCTTCAGGGTGAGTCCGGAGGCCTTTATTGCTTGAAGTACTGCGTCAAGTCGGCGGAGGTGTTCGTCGAAGTTTGAAGCAAACACAATGACGTCGTCCAGGTACACCAGGCAAGTCTGCCACTTCAATCCTGCCAGCACTGTATCCATAACCCGTTGGAAAGTCGCAGGCGCCGAGCAAAGACCGAAGGGCATGACTTTGAACTCGAAGAGACCGTCTGGTGTTATAAACGCGGTCTTCTCTCGGTCTCTCTCGTCGACTTCAATTTGCCAATAGCCGGTCTTGAGGTCCATCGACGAAAAGTACCTGGCGTTGTGGAGTCGATCCAGGGTATCGTCGATCCGTGGTAGAAGGTACACGTCCTTCTTCGTTATTTTGTTCAGGCGGCGATAATCGACGCAGAAGCGTAGGGTTCCGTCCTTTTTCTTCACTAACACCACGGGTGACGCCCACGGACTCTTTGAAGGCTGGATGATGTCGTCGCGTAGCATTTCGTCGACTTGGTTCTTTTGGCCACGCGTTCCCGCGTTGAAACTCTGTACGGGCTCTGACGTAGTGGCCTGGCGCTTTCGTCTGTTATGATGCGGTGTTGTGCGATTGGGGTCTGTCGAACTCTTGACGAGGACGAAAAGCAGTCCCTGTATTGCAGCAGCAGTGTTTTGAGCTGTTCTTGTTTATGCGTCGCAAGGCTCGGATTGATGTCGAAAGCTAGTTCATGGGCTTGGTTCGTCGTAGCATGTTCGGTAGACTCGGCGAGGGCGAGAGCGTTGCTAGCTTCCACAATTTCTTCGATGTAGGCGACCGTCGTGCCTTTGCTCACATGCTTGTATTCGTTGCTGAAGTTCGTGAGCATCACTGTTGCTTTCCCCTTCACGCAACTCGGCGATGCCTCTTGCGACGCAAATCTGACGGTTTACAAGCAGGTGCTGATCGCCCTCGATGACGCCTTCGAAGTCTGTGGGTTTTTCGGTGCCGACGGAAATTATGACGCTGGAGAGAGGCGGAACGGTGACGTGCTCGTCTATCACGTTCAATGCATGGTTTCCCGGCGTCGTCTGGGTAGGCAGCGCTTTTTCTGAAGTTAGTGTTATCGACTCAGACCTTAGGTCGATGACGGCACCGTGGTCACTTAGGAAGTCCATTCCAATTATCACATCCCTTGAGCAGTGTTGTAGGATAACAAAGCTCGCAGGATAAGTCCGGTTATTGATGGTGACTCTCGCCGTGCAGACTCCAATTGGCGTTATCAGGTGGCCTCCAGCTGTCCGGATTTCGGGTCCACTCCAAGCGGTCTTTACTTTCTTCAGCTTGGCGGCGAATGGCCCACTGACGACGGAATAGTCGGCACCAGTGTCGACGAGAGCGGTGACGTTGTGACCGTCGATGAGAACGTCAAGGTCGCTAGTCCGTCGTCTTGCGTTGCGGTTAGCTCGCGGCGTCGGGTCACGGCTGCGTCGATTTGTTGCGCTGCTTCCATCATGCTGCGTCGTCAGATCTGGCTCGGTCCGCGAGGTTTCGTCGGCAGGGCTCTGTCTGCTTCGCGTCGTGGTCAGCAGGTTTCGTCGCGGCGTCATCGTCGGCGTCGGCGGAGGATCTTCGGTAGTTCGACGTACAGCAACCGCACCTCCATCGGTTGCTGCCCTTAGTTTTCCGGGTAAGGGCTCGGAGATCGGCCCCGAGCCGGACTGGTGTACTACCTGCGATGCGGTGAGGTGTAGCGGCCTGGCGACGGTGAACGGGAAGGTCGTCGGGGTGTCCACTGCGCTCCTGTGAGGCAGTCGGCGATGTCACGAGGTCGTTCGCCCGGCTGCGGACGCGGCGCGTTTACGGCGAAACCACGCAGTCCCATCTCCCGGTACTGGCAGCGGCGGTACGTGTGCCCGGCTTCACCGCAGTGGTAGCATAGGGGGCGGTGGTCAGGGGCGCGCCAAACATCGGTCTTCCTCGGAGGGTAGCGCTGGTTGGCAGGTCGCCGGTATGGCGCCGGTGGTGGTGGGGGCGTTGTCTGGCGGCGGAACTGCGGCGGTGCGAAGTCTTCACGTGGGCGCGACGGGGGAGCGTTACGCCGCGCTGCAGCAGCGTAGCTCATCGCTTGTGGTTCGCGCTGCACCGGTTCAGGTGCGCCCAGAACTTGCCGGATTTCCTGGCGCACGACGTCGGCGATCGGCTGCTCCTGAGGCTGCGAAGTTGGCAACAATTTGCGCAGCTCCTCCCGAACGATTGCTCGGATGG